>CM059583.1:108545000-109145000 GCA_030407085.1 Trichopria drosophilae
AAACAACGAGCGAGTGTCGACTCAAGGCGAAACCCCGAGGGAAAGTTTCGCGAGGAAATTCCTGTCACTCTTGCGGTCGCGCCGACACGGCTCCACTCGCTTAAAGAGAGCGACGAAGTCTCTAATTATAAATCGGTCCTAAAAATAATGTCAATTGCCATCGATGAAGACCAGGGGTTTAATTGATGTTTCAAGAATTTGGCGGAGATGCAATTAAAGGACCCCGAATCGGCCAGAATAATTGAAAATATCCTCTCTAAAGGACCATCTCCATTCTATACGGTCGTAGATAACGTCTTATTTCATAAAGAAGTTCATACGAACGAGGACCATCGTAATTTGAAAGGCTGCAGTTCGGGTGTCGAGGCAGTTTGGGGGTGGATCATCGCAGTACATTACACGTGCCGAGGAGAGCCTGGTGTAAGGCTTCAGTATACGCCATATTCCTCCTCGGCGTATTTTGTGGTGAGTTCCTGATCTTTTCCATGAGTCATTTTGTTTTTTATGCTACCTTAAATTTGCTAAAACGCGATTCTCTCTTTCTTTCGTCATGCGTCGATCAAGGCGTGATCGTTGGTATCTTATTTAATTTGCGACCGATATATTATTTTTTATATATATATAATTTATGCATAATATTTGTATTGATGCTAAAGCAACGGGCACACGTAGAAATGGGCAGTGTTATCTTTGAGTGATATTATTAGCTATTGTGAACGAAACGCGTAATCATTCATAATTATGTCTCAAACCAATTCATGAGTGCTACTGCCAATATAAAAAGAAAATATATTTATGTTAAAATCATCATTGGAGTCATTCTTATGGAAACTGTCCTCCTAGCATGAAAACACATTAAAATAATAGAAGTGTTTCAAAATTAACTTTTTGTGGGTTCTATCTTATACCTTAGACAATTTTTACGCGATATTTGCAACAGTTAGAGGTATACCGTTCGAATTTGTCACGAAAAATATTTAAAAAATAACAAAAAATTTCGAAAAACGTGTTATTTTAGTATAAATCGTTTATAACCTTTTCATGTCAAAATTTTCACATATTTTAACTTCGCCATTCGAAAGAAGGGACATCGGGACATAAGAAATGCGTATTCTAAAATTTTTCGTATATGGTTTACATATGCCATAATATTTCATCAAACTTCATAACAAAATTTTGTCCATTCCGGCGTTAAAGGCTTAAGGAAGTATAATCTGTTAATTTCTGCAATCTTGAATAAAAATGTATTCACTCCTTTCTTTTCATACAAAGTAATTGGCGAATATTGTGTATTTTGATTCTACAGTAAGTAACATTTTTAGTTAAGTTTACTTGGAGCCCGTTTGGAATTTCGATAAAATATTTGTAAATGCAATTTAATTTAAGTTCACATATGAGAAATTTCCAATTTTTTAATAATAATAAATTGACAGACTTCATGGAATTTCGTATTTCTTAATATAATTTTAATATCTTCGACTATGACAGGTTAAAAATTTCTATGAAATTAATTTAAATTTACCGTTCTTTTCTTTATTGTTAAAGACAGTGCAATATTTTAAAATCACCTAGGAACATGAAGAGAATTCATGTAACAAATTGATATGCAAACATAAATCTATAAAATATAAAATATAAATTTTGCTGATATCGAAGACAATTAGGCGGTATTTTAAGATCATAAATGTAATTGTTGTCTTACATTCATTTTCAACTGTATTTCTAAATACCTGTTGCTCTTGCAAACTTGGCAAAATTTGCTTCAGCCCGATCGGTCGAAGTTGTCATGTTCAAAGAGTTAAAACAAAATTATAAGAAATTTAGGTTTGGCACACCTTTTCGAACATCTGGATAAAAGTGACAATTTAATTAATTTGTGATATTTTACCACTAATTTGGTTTTGATATACGTACCTAAACACAAATTGATTGTAAATTGGTGAGAGTAAAACGTATGCGGAAATATGATTATGCATTAATTTAAGTCAAGGATTATAATTTTGATCTTCCAATCGAGCCTAACAATTTCCTTCAATAACAGCGAAATTTATGTTTTATATTTTAAATATTTATGTTTGCATATCAAATGTTACATGAACTTTCATCATGTCCCTTTGTGATGTCAAAACATTGTATTTGTCTCCAACAATAAATAAAATAATGCGTAAGAAAATTAAATTCCCTCGTGTTATTAACCAATTAAAATAAATCACTTCTAGAATATTTAAAAAAAACAATAAAAAGAGTACTTTACGAATTAAAATTTTCTCTGACATATTGCAAATCTTCCAATGAATTCAGGCGAGTTTCAGGCTTTAGAAGCAAACGTTAGAGAAAAATTAAAAAAATTAGTAGTGCAAATAAATACCACCTGATTGGTTCATCTACAGCCTTAAAACCTCGTATTTAGATAAAAAGAGTAATTTTTGAAATTAAATATATAATAAATAAATATTATAATATTAGTTTTATTTAAATGAGTACAAGAAAAGAAATATATAAGATAAAGAAAATACAAAAGAATTTGAGTATTCCCTACGCGGCTGTGCGAATTTCGAGAGAACGCACGTTTTTCGGTTAATGGCGGAAAAGATCGCGGAGAATTCCTCGACTATGCGGTCGCTCGTTGTTCACTAGATTTTCACGCACTTCGCGCATGCGCGCTTCTTCCAATCGTTGTCCCATCGTCAAGGCCAGATCAAGATGAACACGGAGAAGGGCGACGGGCCCGCGTTACAGACTCCCCCTCTGGATCTTAGCGACGTCCCGTGCGAGATCCAGTAGATGGAGCGGTGGTCGTCGTCGTGACAGCTTTCTTTGGACGTCCCCGACGCCGCAGTCGTCGTACCGGATTAGGGATCGACTTCGATGAACCCTCTCTATATGGAGTTAAGTCGACAACGTGATACGTCGCCAAAGGCTCGGTAGAATCAATATTGGCTACTTGGTAAGCAGTCTCTGATACTTTGGCTAAAACTTTGTGCGGTCCATCTCGTTTAGGCACAAATTTCGATGAGACCCCTCCAGCAGCATTACTTAAAGTATGGGTGCGAACCAGACCCAGATCCCCGAGTTCGTGTGATGGCGCATGAGCGCGCTTTTGATCTGCGCACGTTCTTCATGGTACCAGACACTTGTAGGATTTAAGATGTTACCTCAGATACGAAGTTCTCTCCTACAATGACTGACCGTAAGTCGCGTTGCACATCGTCGGAGGATCTCAGCTCCCGGAAAAAGGTGAGAAATGCAGGAGTATGACCTGTTATCTGATTGAAACTAGTATTCATCGCATAACGAATCGCGGGCAATCTTGCAGCCCAATTCCTGTGGTCACCTTCCACGAGAATAGAAAGTTGAGTTTTCAAATCCCTGTTCTTTCGCTCTACAGGGTTTGTCTTGGGATGATACACTGGAGTCAGAGTCTGATTGAACCCGAAATAAAGCGAAACCCGTTGCATAATTTCACCAACAAATTGTGGGCCATTATCCGAGATAATGCGCCTGGGCGTACCATATCGTAATATGATTTCGTCGATCAGTTTTCTGGAGCAAGCATCGGCTGTAGCTAATGGCTCGCATATTCGACCGGTCTCTCATCGGGGCCATCTCCTTGCAGCAGGACAGCTCCCAAAGCGTAGTTGCTGGCATCTGTGCGAATTACGTATGGCAGACTGTCGTCAGCTTGACGTAGAATTGGAGCAGATTTCAAAGCTGATTTTAAATCATCAAAGGCTCGTTGTTGTTCTTTGCTCCATTCCCAAAGTGCGTTTTATTTCGTTAGTTTCGATAACGTCCAAGCGACGTCGGAAAAATTTGGGACGAATCGTCGAAACCATGAACAGGTCTGCAAAAAGAGTAATCAGATGGCCAAGGAACTTGATTTCAGAACATACAAACGTGCACTTTTCACGCTTCGCCCGTAGTCCGAATTGTCGGAGACGAGCGAAAACAGCTGCTAAATCTCGCAGATGACTCTCGAAGTCTAAAGAGATGATTACCAAGTCATCGAGATAGGCGAAGACGACGACATCCTTGAAGCCGGTACGTAGGCGATCCATCAGTCGCTGATACGTTGCACCCGCATTTTTCAGGCCAAACGGCATCCTCTTGAACCGGAAATTGCCGAATGGAGTCGTAAATGCAGTCTTGTCACGATCCTGATCTCGTAAACGAACTTGCCAGTAACCAGTACGCAGATCGAGTGATGTCATGTAAAGTGTCCTCTGCGATAGGTGGAGCAGATCGTCTAGCCTTGGTAACGGGTACGAGTCGCTCTTTGTAATGGCGCTGAGCTTCTATAATCAATGCAGACTCGGAATGTGGAATCTTTCTTAGGCACGAGTATGACTGGAGCGGCCCAGGGAGATTCGCACTCCTCGATAATGTCATATTTCAACATGTTGTCGAGTTCCTTTCGGAGGATATCCTCTTTATGCGCTGTCAATAGATACGGTGGGTTGGCGATAGGTGCGTGATCGCCCGTGTCGATGGCGTATTCAGCGAATGGAGTTGGCTCTCCACCTGGTTCAAAGATATCAGAATTATCGACAAGAAGTTTCTCTAATTTTACCTTTTTTTTCTTCATCTAAAGAGTCGCCTTCATCAGATCTCAGTACATCTGCTGCATTGAGATGAACGGAACTTCCGGGCTGGCGGGTGTCTTCGAAATGGAGTTTATACGTCCGGCTGTCATCCGCGAAGCTCTAAGTTGACTGGACGATATTAGGTACAATGCAGGGATCTTCGATGAAATCCATACCAAGCAGCGTTGAGTTTCGGCGCGCTTCGGGGAAAATAGTGAACGTCGTCGGAATGGTTTGTCCCTCTAGCGTTACGTCGACGGTCGTCGTCAGGATTTCACGTGATTTGCAGGACCCGTCTGCCAAGGTTGCCGATATTTGAGATCTGGAAAATGCGCAGTTTTCTTTTAGAAGTAATTGGTACAGTATATAACCTGCGACACTGCGTTCAGCGGCGGTGTCAAGTAAGCCAGTTCCGAAATGATCGAGTATCGCGATGTGCATGATTGGTCTCGATCTTTATTTTGGAATACTCGGTTCGGTTTCGATGCATGAAAATTCTACGAACTGCGTCGTTTTCGTATTACAAGCAGGGCAATTCTTTCGAAAAACGCCGCATCCGAAGCACGTTATCGGATTGGTCCGCGGAATGACAGGTGTCATATACTAAGATGTCAATTGCTTTAGGATTGGCGCGACAGAATCCGATTTCACGCGTGACACGACTGCGACATTCTCTTCACGCTTGCGTTGGAGCCGTTTACACCCGTCGATCGTATGACCGAAAACTTTACAAAATTTGCATCGCGGTCGTACTTTCGAATGTGTGTCTTTCGTCGACGTCGAAGGGGCTGCGCGGGCACTCGTTACGTCGCTCGCAATATTCACGAATTCTTCTAGAACTCGTGCTTTATCGATTAAATCGTTAAATGTTTCGATTTTGTCGCGAGGAATTTCTTTACGGAGATAGGGAGAAATTAGCACGTATATCATACCGATCTGCACTTTTTTGGAAAGTTCATCGGCGGGTAATTGTGCAATAAGAGCACGCGCGCGACTCACGAAAATGTCCGTCGGAGTATCGCCTTGTTCGCACGAAAATAATTCCCGATAAATACGGTGCGCTGGTTTCTTTGGACCAAATGCGTGACGCAATGACTCGAGCGCGTCAGCCCACTTTTTCCGTTGACTCTTTAATGCCTTTCCACCAAGTCGCGGCAAAATCCGTGAGGGGCATCGGTAACCCTTTAACCGCGTTTTCATTAGAAATATTTGCGCAATCTTTATAGGTTGTAATGGCGTCGATAAACGTGCCCACGTCTTCGTTCTGTTTTCCGGGAAAACGTGAGGTGCACTTCGCGAAATTACCGGTTGTCTGCCTTACCTCAGCATTGGCGTCAACTCGCAGTAAACGTTGCATGAGTTGTTGGATCTGATCATCGCTCATCGTCACTGTTTGTGGTATTTCCATTTTCGATGTTCTTTGGAGCTTACGTTTTCGTTCCGACGTAGGGGTTTTGGAGCAAAGAAATTTCGGTCTGCGTGGCTCTGCGAATGATTTTGCAAGAAAAGAATTACATAAGATAATGAAAATACAAAAGAATTTGAGTATTCGCCACGCGGCTGCGCGAATTTCGAGAGAACGCACGTTTTTCGGTTAATGGCGGAAAAGATCGCGGAGAATTCCTCGACCATGCGGTTGTTCACTAGATTTTCACGCACACCGCGCACGCGCGCTTCCTCCAATCGTGGTCCCATTGTCAAGGCCGAATCAAGGTGAAGACGGAGAAGGGCGACGGGTCAGCGTTACATTATGAATTAAAATAATTCACTTCTAGAATATTTAAAAAAAAAGTTAAAAACACTAATTATTGAAAATAAATAAATAATAAATAAATATGAATTAAAATTATTCACTTGTAGAATATTTAAAAAAAAAAACGTTAAAAAGAGTAATTTTTGAATATAAATAAATAATAAATGTATATGAATATTCAGATGAAATTTAAAAATTTATTTTTTTTTTAATAACAAATAATTTTTCAAGATACTTCTCACAGTTTTAATACTTATTTGGTAAAAAAAAATATAAAAAAGAAAACGGAAAGACAGAAAACCCCGGGGACTCTAACTACCGACCTCCGGCTCCATAAGCAAACGCTCTACCAATGGAGCCAACAAGACTCAAACGTAAAGCCTCGAATGTTGGTCGCATTTGATCATCGGATAACCAGAAAAATATATTAATGTTATTATCATTCAATTAAAATAATTTTCTACTAGGATGTTTTTAAATAATAATTGTTTATTAAAACATGATAAACAGTAACATTGAAGTTACCATTTATGCTGTACTTTCGATATTATTTTCTTATAAGTGCTTTATTGTTATTTAATTAAAACTTAAATGGGGATTATTTAATTACAAATTTGATAATGTATTTTACAATTTACTTTAAAATCGTATACCGTATTTTATCTGCATTGTAACTGAAAAACAAGAGTTCGACTGTTTGTATGCATGAAAAAAAAATATTTATCAAAATTCTTGATAAATATTTCAACGAACATATTTTACGCCGACATTGACAAAAATAGTTTGTTTCTAGAATATTGTTGAACAATAATTTATTAATATTTAACAACAAAAGTTAGATTGATAAGCGCGATTTTATTTTAAAAATGCCACGATTTTGCCGTTAACGTTTCAATAGGCTGATGCATATGTATCACGTGTGTCGTGACACACAATGCCCTGATTGATATAGCCAACATAAAAGCATAACATTTTGTTTCTCCGCAGTTGGCAACATTTCCTATGTTTCTCGGCGATTCGTGGGACAGAGAAACGATTTTAGAGAGAGAAGGCGAAACTACTGAGCACACCATGTATTCTTCCACCATGGATAAAGACAGTCAGCGTGGAAGTCTCTGAGAAACCTTCTTAAAAGTAAAAATGTACCTGAGAAACTACAAAACTGGCGCCAGTCGCCGCAGCCTTGAAGGCTTTAAAAAGCGTAAGTTTTACATGATTATTATTATTATATAAATTACAGTTCTTAATTTCTATTACAGTGGAACCCTTTTATTTTAACTATAGAAACAAATTTCTGTTTTACAATTTCGTATTTTAATTCACTATTGTACTACTATGTAATATAGATTACTGTGTTTATAAACATGATTGTTTATAGCTGCATGTGTGTACGTATGCATTTGCAGTTTAAATGACTGACGTATCTCTTTCTCTCTCACTCTGTTATTCTCTCTCCCACTCTTTGCTACCACCGCGGGTATGTTTCCGCATGTCTCACCTAGGTCAATTTGACATCTTCGTTTCGTTTCAGGGGGGTTGATCTTTGCAGATCTGTAATCCCGTTGTCGTTGACGTGCTTGTAACCTTTGTAGTAAAGTAAACTACATACACATATTAAATTAAAATGTTTTCTTATTAATTTATTCATTAAGCATAAAAGGGGTTGACAGCCCTTAATGCAAATTAGATACGTCTGCATTTAAACGGGCTAATTTCAGTTGCCATTTGTTGGAAAGAAAGTATATCTTTTTTTAAATACAGACCTATCAGATTGGCTTATGGGAAACACCAAGCGACAAGAAGCTCTGATCTTCGTGGCTCTTTAGATGATCAGAGTTGCACTCAGAATCTTCAGATGCCCGTGTTGGAACTGAATTGATCGAGGAAGGGTCGCAGTGAGACTTGACTGAAATCACTCGTACTTAATAGCTCCGTTTCTTCCCAGGGTTTGCAGTTCTATAGCACCGTTGACATCGACACGATTATCCGGTTGGTATTAAGTAAACAAATAAAAAATAATATGTTTCATCTTTTCAGATATATTTGTAAGAAAATGAAAAAAAAATTGCCATTTGCTTGGAAAAATGTGATTCTTGGCAGATTATGTCTTTTTTAATGGACGGACCTGCCAGACCTGTGCATTGGAAACTATGAAGAAACAAATGTGTGAATCTCTATAAAAGTAGTGGAGCTAAGCCGGTCCTGGATACCCCCACCCTACCTCCCATCCGTTCCTGGATACCCCACCCTACCTCCCATCCGTTCCTGTATACCCCCACCCTACCTCCCAGTCGGTCCTGGATACTCCCACCCTACCTCCCAGTCGGTCCTGTATACCCCCTCCCTACCTCCCAGTCGGTCCTGTATACCCCCAGCCTACCTCCCAGTCGATAGTGTAAATAAACCGGTCCCGTATACCCTCACCCCACCTCCCAGTCGATTTATTTAAACAATTAATTATTTATTTGATGATGTCACGCATGACAGGTGAGTAGGGGGACAAAGCCGCGAGTGAAAGGGAAATTGTAAACAATTTCGTAAACAATTTCATAATCGAAGATTGTGAAGGTTGCGAAACATGTGTACTACATATTATTATTCCATATAATTAATGACCTAATCCAACCATAGGCAACAAATTGTTATTAAGAATTTACTATTATCATGAATAAACATCCGCGGCCGAAGCCCGTCGCCTATAAGAATACCAACGCAGATCGTTCTATGCGCGAGGAACCGCAGTGATACGTAAAAGTCCTCGTCATGCTGTTTACTACTACCTTCTCTCTCGCACTCATTGCCGAGCTCATATTTGTCGTGACAAGAACATTTAGTTTTCACGGTCATTGATACCCCACGTTCGTCATCTGTACCTCTAAACTTTCAAATGCGTACGCCCTTGTAGACAAGTTATGACGCGTCTCCTGGATCTTTTCGTCGTACGTACTATTCTCCACGTAATTACTTTTGAAATGTACGAATAGACCTACACCAGACGTGGCCCACATATATTTTTTCTAAATACATCTAATTAATCAGTCCGTAGCATTTCTCAATTTTCGGCTCGAGGCCTTGTTGTCAGGGTTTCCACACGTCTTAGAAATACACGGTAAGTTAGGAAATTTAAGGCAATCAAGCGTAAAATTGTAAGGACGTCTTCAATCTGTTTACTACAAAACCCGTATTTCGTTAATGACCTCTAAATTTTTAAACGTGTGCGTGTGTAGAGATGTTTTGATGGTTCGTTTCTCGGTATGTGGTTAGAATATTACAACATTGTTGTAAACAATTTTCATGGTCATTGATTTCCCATAGACAACATTCGTCATATCTTAAAATTGGGGAGCGTGCGCGCGTGCAAACAGGTTATGATTCATGTTTTGTTTATATTATGTAACCTTCATTTTCCACAGGCTTAAACTTGCTTCAATTCCCACCATGTCCCGTCAATCACTTTCAATGAAACTTTTGACATCCCACAATCCATTTTTCCCAAAGATTGAGAAATAGTATGCAAGTTCTACAATAAAGTAGTGGGAGTATATTATATATATATCGATCAAAAGTTAGCGTTGTCCATCAGTCTTTGTCAACATCTTTTCATGCACTCCCGAAACGTGCACATAAAGTCACTGGAATTACGCCAAAGAATTTTAACATTCTCAAATAATATTAAAAAAGTAAAGTCAGAACTTCAACAGTATTCGGATATTATATTAATTGTTAGAAGAACGGATAAACTACAATTAGAAAAATGTCCTGCAATGGAGCACCATCTTCAGCAGCAGCAGTAGCAGCAATGAAAATCATTTATATATGGAATATATCGGAGGACCGATGAGCAATTTAAAATTCCACAATAATGCATGCAGTAGCGCCAGCACTGATGACGTCAAACCTCTGGAGGAGCATAGAAGCAAACATCAATAAAATGAATTTATTATAAACGTACATTATTATAAGTATTGTAAGGAGATTGAAATAAGAAAAATAAATAAAAAGAAATAAATTGAATAAAAGATATACACGTTTACAACTTATTAACCTTTCACTCTTCAGGGTCATTAATTCTATTAGACGTCTTCCATATTTCATATATAATCTTCGATATTTTCCTCTCATTTTTTAATGTCTTCACGCATATACTCATAGAGGTTTTGACGGGTGTGAAAGAAATTAATCGTTCAATAACGATATAATATCATGCGGTAGAGGGAGGGTATAATAATAATAAGATAACATAGAATGTAATTAACTCGTTTTATTTCCATATCTCTTTCATTACATTACAATATATGTAAATAATACATGTACAATGTGCATTGAATATGTGAATAAATGTTATTGTTATTTGACGTTGATTAGCTAGTCGTTTCCCAATACAGAAATTGACATTTTATACAATCTTTAATCATTGGTGGAAGTCCATCGATGACGTCATCAGTTGTTTCGAAATTATTGTAACATCGACGACATTCTCGAATATCACGATGCATCTGCATTGCGAGCGGTAAATTGGTCCAGGCTTCTTCTACCTCATGTGCAGCAAATACACATATAAAATCTATAGGGAGATATTCAATATCCTTTGTTTCCATTAATGTCAGACGTTTTACATTGAAATAGATCTTCAAGGAACGCTGGAGGGATGCAGGCTGATCTCGAAGATTATTTACGAACCAACTTTGAAGTAATTTGACATTTTCGATTGCACAATTATTATTTTTATTGCATACATGTTTGTCACAATTTATCGACACTCTTGCTTGCTGCTGTTTAAGCTTAGCCAAAGATGGACAGTCTAATGTATCAATGTCGACAACATTATCAGAGGATAAAATTTCCTCTAACCAAAGTTTCTTTTCATATCCTTTAACGTACATTTTTAATGCATATTTTAATGTCATGACAATCGTTTCTTTGATTTTCTCGAAAGGGATGTCACCGACAGTCCAAGACAATCCATGAAAATTACGTATTAGCCAATTATTTGTACACTTGTATTGCACAGGTAACCAATTCCACTCATACGGAGGTTCAATCACGTAAGAAACTGGCTCACTGTCATAAAAACTAATTATTGCAATCTCTTTCGGTATGAACCTATTGCCAGGTCCTTTGAAACCTTGTACGTCTAGTATGTACTCCATCTCGAAAGATACTGATTTATTATTGAAAAAAAAAAATGTATTTCTATCCAATTTATAAATTGACGCATGCGCAATAATGACTACCCCTCTCAAACCAACTTCTTTACATTTCCACTTATGGGATTATATTCTACAATACGATCATGTAAAATTAAACAATAGGCAGAAGTGTTTGCAGGAAAATTTTCTTTTGAATCAAATTCAAGCCGCACATCGACAGGTGCGTGTTTTAAATCTTCGTTCTGCTTAGAGCAATCAATAATGATTAATGGAGCTTTCTCTAAAAATATTGATTTATTCAATATAGGTTTACCATTAACATTTTTATTATAGTAACTAGCTTGAAAATTGATATACATATCGTATAATAATGAAAATTGATTATTTGCAATATCAAGGTTTAAATTACCATATGGATAATATTTTGAATTCAAAAATACTTTAACATTACTAATGTTACAGTGATCAAACAGGCTAGCATTTTTCGCCTTGTCATTTTTTCGTGCTGTTTGGAAGCCGATAATAATATATCGTGGCTTTTCTAGTTGTGTCGCTGTTTTCACAGACCACACGTGGGATGATGTTACCGGTAATAGCGGATATTCATAAAGTTCCCATGTACGGAAACTTAAAGATATGCAAGGATCTTTTTCAACGAAACGTAACAGCTGTATCCTTTCCCTATCAGCCAACGTCACATATGGAACTATCCATTCTATTTTATTCATCTCAATTTTGTAATGTTCTTCTGCATTTTGTATAATTGCATTATCATCATGTTTAGATCTTGTTAAAATAAGTTCGTGCTTCGCGTTTACAATTATCTTACGATAATCTTCAGCAAATCCGAGAATCATACTCAGAGGCATGATCACATCAAAATAACCATTATCATTTGTTATCTTTAGATTTGAACTAGATATCCAACCTGCATTGATTAAAACGGTTTCATCACTTGGTGTGTAAGAAGGATACCCCTTCATCAAGCTAGTAATATCAACATTTCTATTTCGATCAATTTCAACGCCATTCAATTCATATCGCGCCTCATCAAATAAATGACAGATTGCGTTAGACGTTAGATTAGTATTATTTGAATTAGTTCCGTCGGTTTTCGCCAACCTTCCACTAACATGTATCAAACTTTTACACGGTAAAATACATAAATCTTGATTTTGCACAGCAATGCGAATTTCATCATTTTTACCAAAAGAACTTGTATTGTAAGATTGATGTGAATGCAGCTCGTAATGAGCGACAGATTCGTCGAAAACGACTGGGTTTTGAATGCTGAGTATTGGATCCTCCATTATTGCTATTATGATAACGTGCGATAAGTATGCAAATACAACAACGGCAACAACAATTTTTATTATTCACTGTTTGATATTGTGATGATAATGTAACTTGAGTCCCAAGCTTTTCAGAAATAGAGCATTCCGACGTGTTAACGTCTTGCGAATTTGACGACGACTGATATGTTTTCTCCATGATGGGTTATTATTATAGTAACTATTAAGGTTCTGACCATTATACATAATACCCATCGTTACGTAGATTTAAGATGGAGTCGTATTGTAATTGTTTCACCACGAAAATTTACCAATTCACCGTTCTGATCAACAATACGCAATTGAATATGATCTATTAATCTGACGACAACAGGTAGGTAAATGACGTGATTCGGCACTTCCACAATCTTATATCCGGGTGCCACAGTAGGAAAAAATTCATGAATCGTGTGCGCTCTACTGCTATTAATATAAGCGTCTGTAGTTATATTGCATTCCACGCGAAGTGCATTAACTTTAATTATGGTTACTGGCAAATCTGAAATGTGCAACTTGTTTGCTTCCAAAATTCGTCTGTTGAAGCCCAATGTTCGCCCAATCGAATCGATTGGTGTAAAATCAATGTCTCGATTAGATCTGATTTCACTACGTAGTGTGTTATTATTTGGTTTTATATCTAACGTAATATCACTATACTCAGACAGCTTATTTCTAATATATTCTGCTATATCCTCAATTTCATAACTACCGATCGGCACAATAATTTCATGGTTACCAATATTAAATTTATTATTAACGTCAACATTTGGGATTGAATTAAACGTTAAAAGTTCTATCAAACCCCATTCATAATTCTTCTGCGGTGAAAGTTCAATAGGTGGAAAGTATTGCGCTTCCAATACTGAAGACTGCCCCGAGAGCGTCAACGTAAAAGAATCATTCATACTGATTGTTCAAATTACACTGATTATCATAATATTTTATGCAATATATTTATACAACTGATACTTGTTTGGACAAAACAGCTGATTGCATAAAAATTTGAGACATAAATGTCCACAATCAAAAGTGGCATAGTCTTGAAATTTTTCACGGTTATACATAATGCTACCTACACCGAGATATTTTCCCAACTCAGCAGGTGGGCTAAGGTTTCCAAAGCTGTCAAAATAAACGACTTTAGAACCTCGTTTTCGATATGCTACCCAATGTGTCCCCGGACCGCTTGCATCGTCTAAATTCATGACTGCACATTCATTAACTTGGGGATTCTTTGGTAAATTATTACGCATAAAGACACCTCTAAAATTCGGAATTCCAGCTTCTTTCGAATATCTCAATATATCTACATCGGTGAGTGCTCGATGCGGTAGCTTTACAAGTTTTTTCGATTTTTTCTACATTTAACACCTAAACCTGTTTTATATGGTTTTAATTTCAAACCTAGACCATTTTTATAAGGTTTAAGATATAACCCTTTATCTATAGCTATTGTCTCCATAGCACGATTATGCCGTTCACTTTCATATAACTGCTTTTGAGCAGCTTTTGCATCATTAACAGCCTTGGTAATGCCCGCTGCGCCACCAGCTAATGCACCTACAGCACTTAATCCAGCAAATATGGGTGCTAGGAAAGGTAAGAATCCTCCAACCTTTGAAGGTATCGATAGCTGTCGAGTTTTTTGAATGAATCGTTTGCCACCTGCTTCTTTTACGGCTTTACGTGCCCCTTTCAAAGCGCTCGATATAACACTTTGAACATTATTACTTGGTGACATTGACATTTTAGCAGCCGCAATAATGTTGTTCAATGATGTTGTTTTCTTTTTTGAAACTTTTTTCTTCTTTTTCAGTCCCATGCCTAATTTACTTTTTAGTTTCATTGTGTTTGCAATACCCCAAGCTGCCGCCTTTTCTGCAATGCTTGCGTCTTTTGCTAAAACTCGCTTCCAAGCCTGCTCCGCTAATATTCGATTGGCCTCGCTTCTACCGGTAGGATTTTCACGAGTTTTGGAATAAGCAATGTCGTGTTCCTTGCAAGCCTTATCTAACGGATTTATCCCTGAGTCCCCTCTTGCTAATCGTTGCTTTAATTTTGTACCAGGCCCGCAGTACTGATAACCGGGTATATGAAGTTCTACCGGTAATTTAATAATTAAAGAATTGACCAATCCTTTCCCACTCTTTATCCGTTTTTGCTTCTTGTTTTTACCCACATATGTAATCATATTAAGATGTGCATCATTCAAGTAACAAACAGTTAATGACTGACATTACATATAAAGACGCTACTTATACTTTTATGATCAGTTATTATCAAAATGCGATTTCATAAACAACCAACAAAAATCCCAATCATCAATTTTGATGATTTAACATCGTCTGTAGAAAATAATGCAACTAATCATAAACGACATGGGGAGTTGCTGCCCAATAGTATACGTGCACTTTTCTGTGGCCCGTCTAATTGCGGAAAAACAAATACACTACTCAGTCTAATCATCGATCAGAATGGATTAAAGTTTGAAAATATATATGTATATTCGAAATCGTTAAATCAACCAAAATATCAATTTTTACAAAACTTACTCGACTCTGTGGAGGGCATAGGATACTTTCCTTTTCACGATAATGAACAGGTAGTACCACCCGCCAAGGCCAGGCCAAACTCTATTATTATATTTGATGATGTTGCCTGCGAGAAGCAAGATAACATTAGATCCTTCTTTTGTATGGGTAGACATAATTGCGTCGATTGCTTTTATCTCAGTCAAACGTATGCTCGCGTTCCCAAGCATCTTATTCGAGATAACGTAAATTTTCTGGTTCTCTTTAGGCAGGATGAAATGAATCTTAAACATGTGTATAATGATCATGTCAATACGGATATGCCATACAACACTTTTAAAGATATATGTACACAATGTTGGACAGAAAAGCATGGATTTATTGTAATCGATAAAGATAGTGAAATAGAAGAGGGAAGGTATCGAAAAGGTTTTGATTGTTTTATAAGCATAAATGATTTTAAGAAGAAACAAAAAATGTTGTAACAAGTCAGTGCAGAGTGAAACTTGCATGCATTAACATGTCTTCTCCTCTTAAACAGCAGCAAGACGTTTTACGTCAAATTGTCAAAGCTAGCGAATCTATTCGCCGAAAACATCGATTACTCAAAATGGGTAAAGAAACGCATGACCTTGCGATAAGTGAAACGCTCAAACCTCTGATAAGTCCATTGGAAAAAATAGCAGACGCTACAACAATGCCAATTAACAAAAATGCGATTGATGATATAAACGCACAGATTAAAGTAACAGATAGCATAGAAATTAATGATGTTAACGATTGTGATGATGATGATGATATGCTTGATGGATATAATACCCATTTAGAGCAGACATTTAGCAGTGATATTAAACCACCTACATATCATACTGAAGAAAGGTTATCAAATAAGTTTCTAACTTTACTGGTGAGAAATATTCATGAGAAAAGTGATATTATTGATACAATTTATGGTGTTCGCATAGAAGGTGGTACTACAAGAATCGGTGATTCGACAATAGAATTTAAGAATAAAAATGTCATTGTTAAGGATAACAAATTTGCTATTACTGAAGGTTTGCTAGAGTTATTATTTAAGAAAAAAGCTGATATAGCTATAATCCAACAGTCTGATTTAAACAATTACAAAAGTATACTAACCTTAACTAATGCACATAGGAAAGATTGGAATCAGGAAAACCCTATTCGGTATAATGCTTCCCACAAGTATCGAAACTATGGCCGGGGAACAAAGTTCCGAAAATCAAAACCCCGAAAGGCTAAAATTTCGATATTTTGTGAGTCCCAGGTATTTTTATTTGCTTTATTTTTGCCAAATTTTCAAAGACAAAGTGAAGAAAATCACGCTGGAGCCATGCTATATCGAAATTTTGGTCTTTCGGTGTGTTGATTTTCGGAACTTTGTTCCCCGGCCGAAACTATATCAAGGAAATGTTCAAAGATGTTCCGAAAAAGGGTGGTAATTTGCCTGAATACATGACTGTTGAACAAAACCACAAAATTGACTACGTGCATTGGGATGATCCAAATGAACTTGTCGATCGTTTGCGCCTTCTAATAGCACCGCAAGCTGCTGGTAATTCAAGTCTTTCGAATGAAATTTTATCGATTATTGAAGAGGTGCGCGAAGCTAATATAATCTATTAATTGCGTGATAATTACGTCAGTATCATAATGAGCATCGATGTATTTGGACGTTCGTCTCAACGAGCACGGAAGCAAGTATTTCAAAGTGTCGAAATTGCTACAGATGGTTCTTATGATTTTAAGAAAAGAAAGTTATGTAATATCGGAATTCCGACAGATTCGGATGATGCCATTACTTTGAGAATGTTCCACACATCTATTCGCGATATTAAACAGCAAATAGATGAACTGTCTAAAGGTGTAATTAAAAATAATGAGAAGATTGAATATTTTGAAAAAAGTATAAATAAAATGCATCAAGATATAAATAAAAATTACAATGAAATAGAAAAGATGCGGATTATATCTTCAGATTTTGGAAATTATACTATTGAATTACATCAGGAAATAACTAAACATAGCAGTAATTTAAACAAAAATAATTACACTCTTAGCAATCTTACGAATAATATCACTGTCTTAGAGCGGGAAGTAAAGAAAAATAAAGATGATTTGAATAAAAATAATGGTTTGATTGATAGTCTTACGGTAGATATTGCTAATATAGAAGGAGACTTGAAAAAACATACCTCTGACATAAGGGAGAGTAGTACTGTAGCTCACGATGCTGAGAAATTAATTTTCCTCCTAGAACAAAATGTCAATAAAAACAGTGAAGCCTTAAAGAAGATTAATGCAATAACTGATGTTATGAAGAGGGACATTTCACATTTGTACTCCTTACGGAAGAATTAATTAGTTAGTCTGAAAAATGTGAATAAATAAAGTATCTGCAACAATCCACCCAACAGTTTTAATCAAGACGTTGCCTTATCTGTTTAACAACAATGACTTCTAAAGAGAAGAGAGAAGTCGTGAAGGAGCTTCATAAACCAGCAAGAAAAAATTATACAAGACGGCGAGTAGATATTCGCGGATTAGATGAAACTTGGCACGCTGATCTTGTAGAAATGATTCCATATGCAGATGAAAATAAGGGTTACAAATACTTGTTAACTGTCATCGATGTATTCTCTAAGTATGCATGGGCCCGCCCAGTAAAAAGAAAGACTGGCGATGACGTCACAGCTGCCATGAAATCAATATTTAAAATGGGTCGAATTCCAAAGAATCTACATACTGACCATGGAAAAGAATTTTATAATTCAAAATTTTCAAATTTAATGAAAAAACATGACATCAATTTACATTCTATATACAGTAATCTAAAAGCATCAATTTGCGAACGCTTTAATCGTACTTTGAAAAATAAAATGTGGCCACAGTTTAGTCTTCATCAATGGCTCCATGTCTTACCATACTTGGTTAATGATTATAACAATAGGAAGCATGGAACTATTAATATGAAGCCGAGCAATGTAACTAAACAAAATGAAAGGGAAATATTGGAACGTGTATATAAGGCAAATGTTAATGAAAAGATACGTTCAAGGTTTAAAGTGGGTGATCAAGTTCGTGTTAGCAAATTCAAGCATGTCTTTGAAAAGGGTTATACGCCGAACTGGACCACTGAGATATTTAAGATTTACAAAGTGAAAAGAACACATCCTATCACTTATTTACTAGAAGACGATGATGGAAACCAGATATCAGGCGCATTTTACGAGTACGAGTTACAGAAAACTAAAAATCCACATGTATACCTGGTCGAGAAGATTATACGACGAAAAGGTGACAAAGTATTTGTCAAGTGGTTAGGTTTCGAAGATAAACACAACACCTGGATTGAGAAGACGGATCTGCTTCATTAAGATTAATGACTTTCGAAGAACGACGAACTGTCTTTAAATATATAAACATTGAAGCATTGGAGGGAAACAGAAAGGAGTTAATAATTAAGGTAAGACAAATTTTATTAATATAATTCTATTTATTTATTTACATATATAAATACATACGTACATGCAGAAATCACTCATCAATCTCCATTATGTTCTTATGTCCCTACGGTAAAGTATCGGTATGATTTTTTATCAAATATCGCTTGTCATCATGGGGACTTAAAGCTATCTTTGATTCACAAATGGTGTATACATTATGTAATTTTGAACGTATGCACCGCTGCTCATGCACTTTTTCACATTCATTCATCAGACAATCCAGGTAGTCGTCGAAAGTTTTCTTGACCACTATCTCTCTTACACCTTTGGCTCTCTTCTTCTCTCCCTCACCCAATACACGTAATGCATACATTTTAGATCTTAATCCTACAAACTCAGTCATTATTTTTCCGACACACTCATCCTTCATCAGACCCAAAACTTTTTTATTTACAAGGGACATACCATACTCATTATTAACATCGTAGTCACTCGTATCAAACTTATATATATCTCGTTTCATACATTCATAGATATCATCACACTTGAATTCATAAATAAGGCTGTCGGTATCTGTGTATAATACTTTCGCATTTTGCTTAAAAGTAGGTATTACATAATCGTAATGAAATTCGTATACTTTCAGTTTTGAAATATCCAATATAGCCATCCCGACATATATTGGCTTATCAATAACGACTTCTAATTTAGTTAGCTCTAACGCAACCAAGTCTTCACCGAATATCGCTACTCGATGAAAATTTGGTTTTGATACTAGGACCTCAACACCATACCTTCCATCCCATTTCGATTTAATTTTAACATCAACCCTATTCCGGACATTCTCCATGGATTTACCAAATACCGCGTTGTTCATTAATTTATAAAGGTTCTTTTCGAAATCATTTGAGGAGGCGGTTCTCAAAGCAGTATTTAAGTCGATGTATGGCTTCAACCATGGAGATTGTTTAAACTTTAATACGCGATGTATTTTAGTTAATTTAATACCGTGGGCGAGTGCTTGCTTTAAATTCCGGTAATGTATTACGTATTTAAATTTTTCATTCAAAGTGGCTAAGAGTTTAGGTTGCTTTGATCCGGGTGGAACGGCTCGTTCTGGACATAATGGGAGATCTTTCTGCTCGTCGTGTATTTTTTCAGGGTAAGCCAAGTCGACTTCAAGGATATATCCAATGTTGGATTCATCGGGTACATTTTCAAAGTCGACTTTGTCGACCCATTCGAAACCTCCGATAGGTAACGGTTGACTCATTGCCCAGCCGTATAAGTTGTTAATATCGAAATACATTAAATATTTCGACTCTTTAGCTGCGTCAAACTCTGTCATATAACTATTATTTGCCTTTGCGTAGCGGTTTGAGCACTGTGAAAGACCTCCTCTTATCCCCCGTTCAATGAGCATAATCATATCAATGTCTTGCAATAATAGTAACTCTACTTGAGTATACATGAGAGCACAGTCCCAAGTATACCCGGGTAATGTAAAATAGTGCGCGGGATCGAGGCTGTGAGATTTTGAAAGTGTGATTCTAAAGTTCTCGAAAACATCGGCGAGCAATAAAATGTCCGTTTTTAAATATAAATCAGAATACTCGCCCAAGGTTTTACAATCAAACGTGTCCCACACATTTATTGCATGCATATAATCACTTTCACTTACATCGCAATCATTCAATTTGTTATAAAAATTATCTCTGGAAGGAAGATGTGACTCATTTAGGACGCACATTTCATTTACATAATCATAAGGGAAAACACCCTTACGTGTTAGTAAATTGAATTCATTATCGTTTGGAAAGTATGATTTTAAAATTATTTTACTTTCATTTTGCAAATATGACGCCAGTTTTTCTAAGGGGCAGTTTAAAAATCGAATGGAATCTAAAAACGTGAGACGAATTTTTGTTCCCGATACAAATTTTATAACTGAAATATATTTTTCCATGTTACATGGAATTACATTTATATCTCCCTGAAATGCATTGGCGATATCGCGAATGATAAAATGAATATCGTAGCCACTTAGGTTATGAAAGAAGATCAGAATATTAAATCTGAACTTATGATTAATGTTGCAGGCGTTGTGGGCTGCTCCACGAAATTCACCGGTAAGGTGGTCATGGTCGCGGACCTTGGTATCAGTCACGGTGAAGGGTCCCCCGCAGATGTGACATTTCACAGACGCGTGGAATGCCTTCCAATTTTCCGACGTTAAGTTCATCGGCTTAACATTGCGCAAGATCTGGAATCATAAAGATCAATTTAGATAAATTAAGAAATGTAGAAAAATAAATATTAAAAGTAATTATTTTAATTAAATTATGTACTTATTATACATACATTTTGTAAATATGAAATAAATTTGTATCCTTGGTTAAGTTGCGAATATATTTTTATAAAACCTTACCTCATTGACTTCAATTGAAATCCCATGCAGTTCATCTGCAAACCAGGATGTGCAGTCTGGGCCTCGCTTGGACTTGTATCGGGACAATGATGGGTCGTAGTTACAGTGTAGATAGTAACCTACACTATATATCCTATGTTCTTCGTAGGCTGTCTTGGGTGCCGTCTCCGACTCTACTTTTCCGAGAAGACACTCGGTATCGGCATAGATGACAAAGCAGACATTGCACGTCCGAAACTTTTAAATTTTAGCGTATTTTGTTCAGGCAGTTTCACGGCACACTTGTTAATTTTACAACACTCGAACTTGTGTGCATTAAGTATTTCTTCACTACGAAAATAGTGGAGGCAGCGATTGCAAATGTGCTTTTTATGGTCACGTTCACTACACTGTTTCCCGACTAGTTTGGATAAATTTTTTATATAGCAGTAATGAGATACAACATTACTATGGTCTTCGTCTTCTCCGGTACATTCATCCAACACAAAAGATGAAGATGGACGCACGGTTTTCTTCTCAACCTGCGTTATTAGCAGCAGATTCACGTGTCGTTCCCTTTCGCATAAAGTGAGATGTACTGGTGATACATGTTCATTTTCAATCACAAAAACATTCACCGAAATGGCATTTTGTTTTTCAAATTTCGGAATGTCTTTTAACGCAACTGGGAAACTTATGCCATCGAATTTTAAGTATTGTTGGTACGGTGGGTAAGATGATGGCATATTCGAATTTATTTTTGCGAGGAACAATGCAGATATTATTGCCCAAGCAAAACAGGTATCATCAAAGGTTTGGACGTTGATGACTGCCTTTTTATTCTTCACCCACTTTGGTAAGTCAATCCAAGACCCGGCACGCATTGGATTATACTTTACTATTTGTATTGCGAGTGAATTAATGACTGATAATGACCAGCCCGAATCACGTTCTTGGAAATCTTCAAGTTGCGGCAAAATTGACCCCTTCACCTTTTCCTCGAACCACTTGTCTAACTCCGATGTGTCACATAATTGTTCATATTGATTATTAAAGTACTTATTGTCTTCCTGTTCACCGAGTACAAACTGTCCTGAGAATATTGTGCACACCTTCACGCAGTTGTATTCGGTTATTGCTTCACGAACATACTTTATAATGATGATTTTTGCATCATTCATAAACTTAAGGGGATCCAAATATTTTATGTTGACTACGAGTCCGGTGCGAAGACGATTTTTGAAGGCCGATTGGACGTCATTTTCAAGAACAAGTTTTCGTTCAGATTCCTTTCCTTCGTTAAGCGTCAGTCTTTCAGTTGCTGCAGTCCTCAGAGCCGTAATACGATACATAATTGCCTCAAGTGACAATTTTATCCTAATCGGCATTCGTGCATTTGATTTTAGGTATGCCATAATTTTTGTAATAGTTGTACTAGACTCCTCGATGAATGCGCCAAACTGGTCCTGAGTAGAGTCATTCTCCAGAGTTTGGTACACTCTCTTCAAAGCTTTCTCCTCTGACGAAAAGATTCTCTTGATATCAACCATTTTGATGAACGTTTCAATTTTACGTCAACGAAAGGATGGTATCTCAAGAGGAACTATTACAATTTTTATGTCCCCATGTGCTTTTATACCTCTAGTTCGAACTGTTTTCCGTAGGAAAATTTCACACATTATTTTGTATTTATTCTAACCTTCCTTTCTTGCAATATCTGACCTTTAATGAAGGCGACTTTTGAAATTTGATTTTCGACACATGGCAATACTAATGTGGAAAGGCCAACACTTTTCAATCTCTCTGATTGAATTTTGTAAGATCAAGCATTGGAAAGACGTCATTTTCAACGATAATGTATTGATTAACCATGGTGGGAATTGAAGCAAGTTTAAGCCTGTGGAAAATGAAGGTTACATAATATAAACAAAACATGAATCATAACCTGTTTGCACGCGCGCACGCTCCCCAATTTTAAGATATGACGAATGTTGTCTATGGGAAATCAATGACCATGAAAATTGTTTACAACAATGTTGTAATATTCTAACCATTTACCGAGAAACGAACCATCAAAACTTCTCTACACACGCACACGTTTAAAAATTTAGAGGTCATTAACGAAATACGGGTTCTGTAGTAAACAGATTGAAGACGTCCTTACAATTTTACGCTTGATTGCCTTAAATTTCCTAACTTACCGTGTATTTCTAAGACGTGTGGAAACCCTGACAACAAGGCCTCGAGCCGAAAATTGAGAAATGCTACGGACTGATTAATTAGATGTATTTAGAAAAAATATATGTGGGCCACGTCTGGTGTAGGTCTATTCGTACATTTCAAAAGTAATTACGTGGAGAATAGTACGTACGACGAAAAGATCCGGGAGACGCGTCATAACTTGTCTACAAGGGCGTACGCATTTGAAAGTTTAGAGGTACAGATGACGAACGTGGGGTATCAATGACCGTGAAAACTAAATGTTCTTGTCACGACAAATATGAGCTCGGCAATGAGTGCGAGAGAGAAGGTAGTAGTAAACAGCATGACGAGGACTTTTACGTATCACTGCGGTTCCTCGCGCATAGAGCGATCTGCGTTGGTATTCTTATAGGCGACGGGCTTCGGCCGCGGATGTTTATTCATGATAATAGTAAATTCTTAATAACAATTTGTTGCCTATGGTTGGATTAGGTCATTAATTATATGGAATAATAATATGTAGTACACATGTTTCTCAACCTTCACAATCTTCGATTATGAAATTGTTTACGAAATTGTTTACAATTTCCCTTTCACTCGCGACTTTGTCCCCCTACTCACCTGTCATGCGTGACATCATCAAATAAATAATTAATTGTTTAAATAAATCGACTGGGAGGTAGGGTGAGGGTATACGGGACCGGTTTATTTACACTATCGACTGGGAGGTAGGGTGGGGGTATACAGGACCGACTGGGAGGTAGGGAGGGGGTATACAGGACCGGATGGGAGGTAGGGTGGGGGTATCCAGGAACGGATGGGAAGTAGGGTGGGGGTAAACAGGACCGACTGGGAGGTAGGGTGGGGGTATACAGGACCGACTGGGAGGTAGGGTGGGGGTATACAGGAACGGATGGGAGGTAGGGTGTGGGTATCCAGGAACGGATGGGAGGTAGGGTGGGGGTTTCCAGGACCGGCTTAGCTCCACTACTTATAAAGATTGACACGAACCACCCATTCCCAATCATTTTTTTATGTGACAAGCTTCAGCGCTGGAATGGCGATCATAAAGTTTGGATAATTCCCAGGGACGATTATGTGAAATTTAATGCCTAAAAATAAGTTTGTGAAAAATTGTAACTAGGGCAGTTCCCTTGTAATCTAACTACTCCCATCCACAGCAGGAAAGACACTGAATTTTTTATATTGAATTATATTGAAAACAATTTGCAGGCATTAAATTTCACAGTATCGTCCCTGGGAATTATCACAACTTTATGATCGCCTTTCCAGCGCTGAAGCAAGTCACATAATTGATTGAGAATGGGTGGTTCCCGTCAATCTTTACAGAGCTTCGCTCATTGTTTCTTCATAGTTTGCAATGCACAGGTCTATCCTTTAAAAAATACATCATTCGCCAAGAATTACCTTCTTTCCAGCAAGTGGCAATTTTTTTTCATTTCCTTACAGACATATCTGAAAAGATGAAACATATTATTTTTTATTCGTTTACTTAATACCAACCTGATAATTATGTCGATGTCAACGGAGGTATATAACTGCAAAGATCATTCTCTGGGAAGAAACGGAGCTATTTCGTGTATTTTTAAACGGAGAGTGATTTCGTGGTTTTTAAATAAAATCATATGTGATATTTTTACTAAAAATTGTAAACTGGGACGGTTCATTTATATATAAATATTTATAAATATTCAATCTGAATGTAAGGTATACATAATTTCATAATGTAGTTTTGTGAAAAATCACTTTAAATTTCTTGACCGCTTTCTTAAAATTAATAATTATTATTTTAAATTTATTATTGGGTAATTACGGTCCTTCGACTTAATACCAGGATGAAATGGTAATTAAAATACGTTGTTAACGTTTCGGTCACTAATATGGGCCCTTTTCAGAACAAAATGTATTCTAAAAAAATTTTTTACAAATATTAAGAATTGTACATCGTTGTTAGAAATATATTAACTAGAGATTTCATGAAACTCTCACCATAATTGAAAGTGTACTATCATAATTCCATTAGTTTGGATTAAAATGTTTGTTTTTACAATAATCCATCAGAACATGGATGAAATAGTCGAGTCATCTTTAAAAAAATGTTCTTTTTCAATAATAAGAAATTTAATGTGAGGTTATAATATGTGTCAATTTATAGGTTAGAATCTTGGTTTATGAAAAAGTTATTTTTGACTCGGAAATTGTATTAGATTATATGTATTAGATGAAAAACTAGAAATTAAAAATTTTTTTAAATAAAATAATATAAAAAATTTTTCAAAATTACTGTTGAAATCTATAATGAGCTCGAACCACTTATTTCTACCATGTGCTTCTGATGTTGACTGTTGAGTTCGAAAATTGCAATACCCCTAATCAGTGTTTAATTGTAGAACTAATTAACATTCCCCGCGAGATTTAAACTATTAAACTTACTGTTGGCGTTACAAGTAGACAAATTTAATTAAAGTGAGTGGATCAATGTCTAAAAAATATAAAAAGTGAATTTCAACAAATTATTTTTTCACGCATTATGCACACACTACCAATTAAAAAAGTTGTATCAATGGCTCGTACGCTGTCGGTAATGTAGAACTCTCAAATCTTATGTTTACTACGTTTTTATTTTTCTTTATGAAAGTATTTTCTAGCTGAAGTCTCTTGATTTTATTGGGTTCCTTCGCTAAGATCTTAACTTTTTTGTAGTTGAAATCGTGAGATGTTTCAATTCGATGTTGTGTTAGTCCTGTGTATTTATTAGGAGGTCCTAAAATATTATTTTGATGTTCTTTAATTCTCGTCTTTAATAATCTCCCCGTTTGTCCAATATACACCTTGTTACAATAGTTGCATGGAATAAGATAAACAACATTATTATGGTTACCGATGTCCCGTTTATCTTTAAATTGCTTGATCTGTCCAATATTTGTGTTGAAAGGCTTATGTACTATTCTAATATTTTCTTTTTTCAGAATTTTCGTTATAGTTTCACTGAGACCTTTAACATATGGGATGCTTGTGGTTTTCTTGTATTGATGTTTGTCTGTTTTCGTTGTTATACAAAAGATGCACCCTTTTCTTAATACATTGATTGACAAGGTCTCCTGGGTAACCATTAATGTTTAGCACTTTTTTAACCAAGTTTAGATTCTTTTGCCTGAACCTAATCTCCGCTAATTTGGTTGCCCTATCAATTAATCCATAAATTACGCTGACTTTGTAATTTACCGGATGATTAGAGGAATAATGAAGGTACCTTTCTGACCATGTTTTCTTGTGGTACCAATCTGTATCTAATGAGCCATCTTCATTTCTTATTATTAATAAATCCAAAAAAGTGATCTTATTATCCATTTCTTGTTCTATGGTAAACGTGATCTTATTCTCTATCCCATGGATCTTCTTTTGATTGTTGAATTTATTAATGATGTATTCTATTTTGTCTTCTGGTACTGCTGTTAATATGTCATCAACAAATCTTATGAAAAATGGAGGTTTGAAGTCCAGTTTTCTAATTAAAACCTTTTCTAGATATTCCATTACTAAATTAGCTATGATTGGTGATAATGGGGATCCCATGGGAACACCGTAAACTTGTTTATAGACTTTTCCTTGAAATTTGAAGTAAGTAGAGTTCAGTATTAATTTTAAACCTTTTGCAAATTCTTCTTTTGTTAATGATGTGTAGTTACAAATCTTGTTCCATTCTTTGTTCACTATATATTCGACACATGGTATCGAAATATTAGTGAATAATGATACTACATCTAGAGAAATTAATCTCTAGGAAGGTGGTAATTTATGAGATTTGATTTTTTCCCTGCAGTTCCAAGAATCCTTAATAAATGAAGGTGTTTTACCTATTATATTTTTTAAAATCGATGTGTAGAATTTGGCTAAGTTGTATGTTGGTGCATTTATAGTGGAAACTATAATTCTCAGAGGTACGCCTTCTTTATGGACTTTCGGTAATCCATAAGCCAATGGTATTACTCCATTATATGATTTTATTTTTTTCGCTACATTGGATTCAATCAATTTTGCTTTTTCCCAATTTTTTACAAGTTCATTAATGTTCTTTTGTGTTGTACTTGTATATTCGTATTGGGAAATAGAATACGTATTTGTATCTGATAACATATCGTTCATTTTTTGTAAATAATCCGTTTTGTCAAGACAAACTGTGACATTTCCTTCGTCCGCCTTCGTAAAAAACACGCTGTTATTTATTTTTAGAAAGTTGTGTATGTCCTTTTCTGGGTTTTGTGTTTCTTGTAAAGTGTATTTGGTTCTGTTGTATTTATTGCTATAATTTTTAATTTTATTAACTATTTCTGAACGAACCCGATTTTTGTTATCAATTACTATGTTGCCAAGTTCATCATATGTATCTTTTATTGCAACAATCCCATTTTCTACTCCCGCAATCAGGTGGTTATAGGGTATATTTTCACCGGTGACCCATGAAGAAAATTTGTTTCCTAATCCGACAATCTTTTTTATTTCTTCAGGAATTTCAACATTACTGTAGTTTTTGAACCAACTATCTGGAATTCTTACATCAATATGATGGTGTTCTCTATGTTTAACATTACTAGTAAGCCAGTTAAACTTTCTAATAAGTCTTAATTTATTTTGATGTAGTAGTCTCTCAAATTTTGTGTTTTCATATCTAAAGAAATTACTGTAGATATCGAATGGTAGTTTCTTCGTTATTTCGTGAGTTAAAAAGATTTTGTCACTTCTCGCACTTTTTAATTCAAATATGGTGTCTGAAATTTCATAATTAAAAATTTTCCATTTTGTGGTGTCTTGTAGAGATTTCATTCTTAATGATATGTGAAAAGATTTGATTTGCCTACTTCGAGAAAAACTTGAATTATTAATGTGTTGAGGTAATATTCCTTTCCTTCGGCATCTGAGCAGAAAGATTCTTTGATTGATTAATTTTGATAGTTTTGCCAAATTTCTAGAATATTCCAATAATAAAAAACCAACTCTAGTTCCATATGTGTTTGATATCCACTGACGAAACCCTGACGTTGGTTTTCTAGAGTTTCCCCTTATAAACATAATGTAGTTTTGTGAAAAATCTCTTTAAATTTCTTGACCGCTTTCTTAAAATTAATAATTATTATTTTAAATTTATTATTGGGTAATTATACATAATTTCAATTCAAATAATGCTGTTAAAAAATAATGTCATAAATGCACAAATAGTAACTTTAATATTATTCCTTGTCATGGATATAATGAAAATCATAATTGTTTAATATTATTTAATAAGATATTATAATAAGATATTTATTAATAATAAAACGCGTACACAGAATTAGCATTGCGTGTAATTTGTTGGCTCGGTTGGTAGAGTGTCAGCTATTGGACTTCATTTTATCAATGATACGCTAAGTATTATCGCAGCGCAAGGATATCCAAATTCACTCTTATGGCACGCTTATAAGTTACGCTTTAAGGATGGGGTAAACACATGTAACAAAACAATATGAGTGACAAATTAATTTCTATAGTAATTTTTTACAACCAATTCAATGTTTATAATGCAAATATTATTTAAGCGTTTTTTGACTTCTTTTCTATTTTTAATTTTTGATAAAAATTCAATACTTCAAAACCCATGCGTATTTATTTGAAACAAAAGTTTCACATTTTTAAAATAATTTGCACTATTTTTTAAGCTATTTCTTTGAATAAAAAATTCCTTTTTTTTAATAAAAATCCTTGAATTTGCAATTTTGACTAATAGTTAATAATAAAAAAAATTATATAGATATTTTTTAGAATATTCTAATCTAAAGTTATGAGTAGGTATGTATTAATCCACTTATACAGGTACGGTTTATTATCGATCGTGATACGAAATTATTTTTGTGAATTTATTATATACATTTTATTACTTTTATTTATAAATATTTAGATGACATTTTCAATATATTTTTTCTTTTCTTTTTGTTTGAAAACAATAAAATTTAAAGCGCTGATATCAGTATATCTCAGAATCGAAATTGTAAATAAATGTTTCAGTAGTCTGAACAAAAAGCTTGACTATTTTTATATAAGATATGTGAAAATCAGAGTGTCACGTTGTATAGCTGTTTTAAAAAATAACCCTTTATTGTCTGAAAATTAATCAATTTGTTATTCTCTCAAAGTCTATAAAGCATGCCTCTCTGATCTTCACATATATAAGAATAAAAACTTTTGTCGTTTGCTGGAACCCCATAAAAAGCCTTTCAAAATCACTGCTCATGTGTTAACTTTTAATTATCGTACTTATAAATATAATAAATTCAAAAATATCAGTTTTAAAAAGTGACAAATTTTGTAATCCTCATAAGTCAAACAATATTTGATTAAATTTCACAAAACTTGAGATTTAGACTTTCAGCAATAACGACGTTTAAGTAAAGTTTTGACCAAATTTGCTAATTTCTTCTCTGACCTGGTCATTTCAGGAATTTAGCCCCATATGGGACATTCCATGCCAATTCTGCCACACTTTTACGAACATTTCTTTATTATAGTTTTACTTACATGAATTTGTTTATAGGTGTAAATATAACTTTTTGACGAAATAAAAAAATTTAATTCCGGCGCAGTAAAATTTTAGAGCATATATTTAGATTTTTTCAAATGAGAATTCGCGTTTAATTTTATTTATTTAAACATAATAATAAACTATCAATAACATTTTTTACAAATACATTTTTGTAGGTTTTTTCTGCTCTTTTTCATAAAAATTAAAGTTACGAAATACGGCCAAAAAAGTGTTTTTAAATTTTCAATCCAAATTTTCAGTTGTTCGGATATCCTTCAAAATTCTGAAAAAAATTCTGAAAAAGCATATATTCAGTGTAAAACTATTCTCATATAATTCATCATGGATGTTTAAGTTTTTACGAGTGAAATTGACATTTTAAATCGACATTAAAAAAAGAATTGTTTGTTGTTTATTATCGAATCGGAACCATTTTTTTTTCATTTTAAAGGTAATTCAAAGACCTTTCAGGAGAAATTATCAAATAGAAGATCAATTTCTTGTAATTATTTCTAAAAAAGTGGAAAGCATATCCTTGAAATTTAAGACAATCGTGCATCGTTTATGTTCGATATTTTTCGTGTGTCAATTTAATAATATAAGGATAGATTGTGGAGTGTCATTTTTCGAGTCATGGCATTCAATTGGATCAGAAATTATGTAATACGTATATTTTTTAGTGTGACTACTGTCGGCGCTAGCGTTACCCGAGATGACCACGTGGAGGTCGCACGGTCGGATTTACATCTCTTCGGGGTGCTTGTTTCAGATGGTTCCCCTTGTCGTTACCTGTATCTATGTGGGTATGTGTGTGTGTGTGCGTGCGTGCGTGTGTGTGCGTGCGTCCGTGCGTGCGTGCATGCATGCATGGCTTTATTCCAGAACATGGAATAAAGCAATGACAGTTTTGTGTGGATGGAATAGTTTTGGCTTCTGAATATCTGATCTCGAATTCTTTTTTCATTGATTTGTAATCTTCGATTGATACGAAGAAAACTTTAGTTTCGCGAAGATTTGCTTTACTCCATTCGTACAAGTCAAGAGGTGTTAGAATGGGACTCCTATTCATTATCTGTAAGCTGGCACGTCGAGCACCTCTTTTTAAGATCGCACCTATTCCATCATATGCACCTTTTCCGTGCGATGTGGCATGGAAATGCCACTCCGCTTGCAATTGGAAATCGTCTTCGTGGTGCATTAAATTTGCAAACTAAAATCTGTTTTTATACTGTTGCGCCGCTCCGTCTGTAGCATAAATTATTTTCTGAACGAAACAGTTTTCTTTAATATTTTCGATTAATAATTTTTGAGCCAAATAAACTGCAGTTGAATCGTGAATTAAACAATCTGACAAAACAGCCAAACTTTTGTGCTGTAAATGCATTTGATCGTCGCGATTATAATAGACAATAGAATGCATAGTGCATTGGTTATTATTAAAATGGAAAGACTGAGCAGCATCTTGCGCAACGAAACCATAATTCTCGGAGAAGTCCATTTGGACGAGAACTTCACCCCGTTGTAAATTATTTTTTCTAGTCGATATAAACTCTGTCTGCTCTTTTGCAATGAAGTGATGTGGTTTTAAAGCAGACAAGCACTTCATAAATTCGATGAAATCATTCATTTCTAGTTTTTGTGTTCGAAGAGTTGACCTGTCGACTGTTTGCCAGGTTCGAAATTCAACGTCTGTTCAAATATTGTTTTAATTGTTGCTGCAAGTGGTTCTATACCAGGGCATAAATTGCACTCGGTTAAATAACAATTCTCTGTGGGATTTTGGCACATAATGTGTGCAATGCAGTCATTGTATGTCTTATCTGTTCTGCAGAATTCTCTGTTAATTTCGACAGTTATGATGTTTCAAACATCAGTTTAAAATTTTGATGGTACGTGCACATACACACACTGTGTGTACCACTTGCACCTGCAAGAACACAGTTCCTTGGACGAAGTTCCGCGAACTTACTAAAGCCGATATGATTATTAGGGTATTTATAACAATAAAGTCGATGAAGTTCTTTTAAATTGCAAAGCACGAGGCGTTTTTTTAAAACTGTTTTTACACCATTAACCATGCTAGACATGGTGTCCTTCATGCCAGACATAAGGCGACGGTTTTCATCATCCTCGTAACATAATTTCACAAGCTGATCGGTTTCCTCAGACAGGCTACGACCAGTACGACGTGTTGGATACGAAAATACGCCATTAGTAGAAACAAGCGACTTTGCTTTTATGGCCATACTTCTAGACATATTAAATTCTTGTGCTAGCTTACGTTCACTCCAGGAGCTTGGAGCAAGCGTCAAATTACAAACGCGTTCAGAGTATGTGGTTTTATTGTCATGAAATTTATCTTTTAATTTCTGCAACATTTCTTCCAATTCCGCTTCCCTTAAAATAGCTTGTATATTTTTAGGCGCCGGCGCAACATCGTATTCCGAATCATCAAAATTCTCATTATGTTCATCAGGAACAATATTTTCGCCAAAATCTTCGTTATATTAGTTAGAAACATTATTTTCTTCAGGCGGCAATACAGGAGGCTTAATAGCTTTATAAGCTATTGTGCGGCATTTGCAACAGAACTTTCCACCATTCAATGATGGAACACACACACACACACACACACACACACACACACACACACACACACACACACACACACACACACACACACACACACACACACACACACACACACACACACACACACACACACACACACACACACACACACGCACACACACACACACACACACACACACACACACACACACGCACGCACGCACACACGCACGCACACACACACACACACGCACGCACGCACGCACGCACGCACGCACGCACATTAAATTTGCACACGAAAAATGTTATTAAAAATAATTACGAGAAATTGATCTTCAATTTGATAATTTCTCCTGAAAGGTCTTTGACTAACCTTTAAAATGAAAAAAAATTGTTCCGATTCGATAATAAACAACGGAGATATGAAGGATTGAATCTGAAGAACAGATTGCCCCAGAGTTGTATAGGTTTTCATGTAATTCAGGGGACTTAATTTTTTAATGTCGATTTAAAATGTCAATTTCACTCGTAAAAACTTAAACATCCATGATGAATTATATGTGAATAGAATTACACTGAATATATGCTTTTTCAGATTTTTTTTCAGAATTTTTAAAGATATCCGAACAACTGAAAATTTAGGTTGAATATTTAAAAACACTTTCTTCGCCTTATTTTGCAATTTTAATTAAAAATTTTAATTTTTATGAGAAAGAGCAGAAAAAAAACTACAAAAATGTATTTGTAAAAAATGTTATTGATAGTTTATTATTATGTTTAAATAAATAAAATTAAACGCGAATTCTCATTTGAAAAAATCTAAAAATATGCTCTAAAATTTTACTGCGTCGGTATTAAATTTTTCTATTTGGTCAAAAAGTTATATTTACACCTCCAAACAAATTCATTGAGGTAAAACTAAAATAAAAAAATATTCGTAAAAATGTGGCAGAATTGGCATGGAATGTCCCATATACTATATGATATATGGCAATTTTCAAAGTTTTGACATTATTAAATAATAGTCAATGAAGAAAAGAAAACATCTTAATCGTTTTATATGTTGTACTATTTTGGAAGCGACAGCGTAAAAATGGTTTGTGCCACCCTAATATACAGAGTGTGAATCTTTGCGACGAATTTGTAAAATTATAAAACATATTCTTTCTCATACTTTAAATGTAACATTTCTGATTAAATATTCATGTTTCTTTATGTTCTTAGGTTCCCCACGGGTTCAAAACAACAGGATCCCACGGACCACAGAAAAACATGAAACAATTGTGGAACATTATTCGCAGTATATACGCAACAAAAAGCTGCCACCATTAAAAGATATTGAACAGTTGAAAGAAAACATTTGAAAAATTGATTCAGCCATTTTTAATTTATGATTTTCAGCGCAAATTCCTACGTTATCGGCGGACAACTTTGGAATTCCCTTAAGAAAGATTATGTAATACGTTACTTATATGTGATGATAAGTATTTTTTTTTATGTTGGATAGACTAATGTTGAAATACCCGAATGTTATTACTTCTCTGACTACTTTTAAATGAATAATAACTGCATAATCTAAAAACAATGTGTTATTCTGTTGTCCATTTACTTTACTATCATCAGGAATCGTATTTGAGATGTGTAACGTCCACCCGAGGGGATGGACTTTTAAGTTTCTTATTTTTTGTTACGGGAGGGAGGAACAGGTCTATAAAGTAGGTATGTAATAAGTAATTTCAGTGGAGGAGTGCTTGAAATTAATATATGCATATTACCGTATATAATACCACAAGACCTTCGTAATTATTGATTATTTCCTGATAAGTTTCGTTGCAAACAAATGAAGATGTCAAGTTTGGCATAATATCTATTCAGAAGATTATTTTTCCAATCCATATATCGATCAATAGAATTACACCATACGGTATCACAACGTACAAGCTACAGAGTTTTACGGTGATAAAATGTTGGATGAAACGCTCGGAAGGTACCTATTCGGCATGTTAACGTAGAGTTACAGCTCCACGAGTGGCGAAGTATGGAACTAAACGGAAGTGAGTAAAAATTAAGAATTAACACGGCCAAGGTGGTGTAACGATTTTGATTTTCCTTGGGCGCAATAGCGACACTTCGGCTCCGAACAGAGCTCCGGGATGAATTCCCGACTCCTTCGACCGGTTGGGATCGCGACGTCCTGGTGCAGACGCAACCCGCGGAGAAATATTCGTTCACCGACTGGCTCTGCAGTGGAGAACACGAGATGGTCGTTAAGGTTGTTAAAATCACGCTCCGGTATAAAAAAAAAGCACAATTAAACGCGTTTATTTACTATAAAAAATAATTAACAAAATATATACGTTTGGGGCAACGGACCCCTAATAAAGTTACGGAGCAACGGGCTCCACGAATTCCGTTATTCTACCGGAAACGGGGTTGACGATTTCGGGGTAACAGGCCCCAAAACTCCGTCACGCCGAATTATCGACTCTATATGGACTCGCTGTCCTTGGTCCCTCGCCTGGGACTCGCCGCGACCGGGAGAGAGATCGGAGGGGTGGAGGAGCGAGAATAAAACGTTGCCGCTGAAGCGGGCAACTAAAGCCGGTACTTACTCTGGGCTGCGATTCGCCTAATCCCAAATTATTTGTTGTAGTTGGGGCACAAATCACCCACACACTTAGCACGAGCGAGAATGAGTTAAATTCGCGAATAGCCCGACCGATACCAATAGCGCGGCAAGCAAACGCAATCTGACCTTTTCCGCGGTTCCGTCTCTCGCGCTTTCTCTCTCTTATCTCTCTCTCTGTCTCTTTCTATTCGGCCAGCCCTGTGCCAATGCACGGTGCCGGGGCGCTGAAACAAACAATGTATTAATATCTGACATTACTATTAAATTATATTATATTATATTAATTCGGGCCCGACGATGGCCGTGTTAAGGGAGATTTCGTCGCCCCTGATGCGGGCTCGAGATCTCCGTTACAGTGGATGAAAATACATCTTATTCAGTTTTAAATTATATATTAAATTTTATATTTCGATGGTAAAACTGCCTAATGATTTTTATCCGTTTTGCCCGTAAATTATTGTTCAATATATCATTAAAACTGACTAAAGGTATCTTCACCCATCTTGCCCGTGTTAATTCTTTATTTTTACCCGTTCCGTTAAGTTCTATATTTCGCCACTCGTAGCACTGTAGCCTGCGTTAACAGGGTGAATATATAAAAACCGGTCAAATTATATTCGTTAGAGATGCGGATCATCGCAAAATAACATTTCAATTAAAAAAATAATCCTCCGAATACGAAGCGAGCATCGAAATTACTTGAGTATTTCCTTCAAGATTCCTTGCACAAAGTCTTGAAGATTTCCACAAAAACATAAAATTATTTGTTATTAATTTAAAGGGCAAGTATGTATCGAATGTATATAATATCGAATATAAGGCCCTGAAATTTGCTAAAATTGTTATTGAACTCCAATTTGAATATTTTAGTACACCTGTGGTTCATTACAGACATACTAACTTTAATCTTCGTATAGTAAATTTGTTACAAATATTTTAATTGGTGTTAAAATTATTCAATATTAATTTTAAGGACAAGTATGTCTTCAGTATCGAATGTAAGGCCCAAAATTTTGCAAAAATTGTTATTAGACTCCGATTTGAATATTGCAATGTACCTGCGGTTCATTAGAAGCGCGCTAACTTTAATCTTCATATATTAAACTTACAATTTTCCAAGAGCCCTTAAAATTATTTGTTTTGATTTGATTTGATTTGATTTATTTTTCATCCGATCTAATCGACCTATGGTCATTAAAAAGATCGTAATAAAATATTGGGATTACGGTACACAAGTCGTAACGTATATCCAAAAAATACAATAATAACTGATCATCACGCTGACATACTTGTTACTATTTACAAAGCAATGAGGTACACATACAAACACACAACGCTTACTTATTTCACTAAACTATTGAGGAACAGGCACGCTTGGAGACGGTATCGTACTATTGATAAATTAGGATATGTACTACTTTTTACATCTGGTCTTGCATCAGAAATTGTATGTAACGTATTAAATGAATCTAGTACTACACGGAGAGGGGAGTCGGGAGTGCATCATAATATTGATACGGGCAAAAGGGAGAGTAAAGACAGGAGGCGAGCGGACTACATAAGAATTGGTATTGTACACGATGAGGTTGAGAAGTTCAAAAACAGTCTATTAAGCCCGTTAGAAGTTTTGCTAGGAATTTCAACGCTAAAAGTTGCTGCGAAAAAGAAACAGAACGAACATTAAAACGGTTAAGCAGTATGTTATAATCAGATCCATGAGCAGGATAACGACCATCATTTAAATAGGCCAAGTACTTTAAAAATCTTTTCTGAATGGATTCCAGTCTGCGTAATTGAATATTCGTCGTGGGATACCAAACAAAGTAAGAGGAAACTAATCGAGAACGAACAAATGTATTAAATTGTGACGTAGTCACTAATCGAGCCGTTAACTCTAGCCGGGGGAGAGCGTTCCGGGGGAACCCTTCCCCCTATTCGCCGCTGCTCTCGCCCGCCGTACCGGGGATACACACTATGGAGGCTCAGACCTCCCCGCCGTCGCTCCTCTATTCAGTCGTCGTCGGGAGTTCCTTCCCCGCAGACGGGGGCGAGTAAAGCCGAGAGCCGATTTTGCGACTTATGTATCTCTCTCTCTCCCTCTCTCTCCGAAGGAGAAGCCGGTACGTGCCGGCCGCGCGACCGTCACGCTGCTCCCCCCTCTCACGGATCACCCCCAGCCTAGGACCCCAAGGTGGCGCTTGGACGGACCAGAAGAAGGAAGAGGAGGTATTCTGTCGCGGAACGCGAGCTCTTACAGAGCTAATCAGTGTACGACTCGCGTATTAGTCAAATTTGTGCGTGGAGTGCGACATCGAACGGTGGAACGCAAGAGTGTGGACTTAGTGACAAAACCCAAAAAAGTGCTCTCTGGAGATTACGCGTCGGGGGAAAGGACCCTTCTAGTGCTTGGCGACTCCCTGGTACCGAGGAGGATAGGCCTTCAGCCAAGGATCCAGCAGCTCCTCCAGTCCGTTCCCGGGACATCCGACGCCACCCTCAACGCTCTTACAGTGAACAGTGAGTTGCCCATCGGGCCATCAATTTTCATGTACCGGTGAAAATCCTCAGTGGTTCACTCGATAAACCCCTTTTTTGTGTTGCGATTCGCGTTTTGCGTTTTCCGTGCTCGGATATTTCCTCCGGTCATTTGTAAGGAACTATCCCTTTCGCGAGATTGGAGCCCGTGACAAATTACGTAGAAAGAATAAATTCAATCTTAGACAAATTATTTTGCGTCGAAAATTTATTTTTCGTTTACCCTTCCACGGAGGGGTCACAAAATAATAAAATTATCATAGATGGATCGCGAAACTGTTTCGTGGTTCTGATTATAAATCCATAACTGCGAGCCGCATCTCTAGTTAATTTTGCGATATGCTCGTGAAAGCGAAGTTTCTTATCAAAGATAACTCTCAAGTCCAATATTGAGTTAGATTTGGTAACAGATAAACCATCGATTACATAATCATACTGGTGATCCATTTTCTTGTTGGAAAATGAAACAAGTACGCATTTAGAGTGATTTAAATGGAGATTGTTTAAAATACACTAACGGTAAAGATTATTTAAATCATTTTGCATTTCTATGCAGTCATTGAGCGAAGTGACATGCCTGAAAATTGTTGTATCATCAGCGTACATTAGCACCTTACCGTTAATATGTGATGGAAGATCATTAATGAAAATGTTGAATAACAGGGGGCCAAGAATGTATCCCTGAGGGACACAGATGAAGGTGTGTATGGTTTGGCAAAGTAACCACCATAACAAACTATATGTGACCAATTATGTAAATAAGATTTCAACAAGTTCAAATAACAGTGAGGCAAGTTAAACATAGCAAGTTTCTGAAACAAAATACAATGGTTAAGATGGTCAAAGGCTTTTATAAAGTCAGCGTAGAATACATCAAGCTGATCACCCAAGTCTACGATATAGCTTAGATATTGGACTGAACATAACAAATTTTTTATCGACCGAGCGCTTTGGAATAAATACATGCTGACAATGAGATAAATTTGGATAAACGAGTTTGAAAATAATGGTGTAAATACACTTCTCAAATAATTTCGCAAAATTACATAAAATTGCTACAGGTCTATAATTTTCTATATTATGTTTGTCGCCTTTTTTAAAGATTGGACATATTCTTGCAGATTTCCATAAAACAAGAGAAATGCCCGTCGCGAGAGACAAGTTAAAGATGTTTGTGAGCGGCTTTTCGAGAACGTATGCACAGTCCTTCAAGAAAAAACTAGGTATCTCATCGCATCCAGAAGAGATCTTAGCAGAGAATTGGCATAAAATTTTTAAAACGTCTTCTTCCTTAATTACAAATGAAGAGACAGGTGTTTGCGTTATTGCGGTATCTAGATCTCCAGATGGAGTCGCTGAGGGGATAAAAACAGAGCTAAAAAATGTCGCGAAACTATTAACTATGTCAGACGGATATGTGAGTCCAGTATTCTTAAAAGTCATTGATGCGGGGATATGAGAGCCTTGTCTAACCGATTTTATATATTGCCAAAATTTAGACGGGTTGGAATTTATATTGGCTTGGATCGATGATAGATAACGCTCACAAGCAGTCCTAATCTCAAATTTGACGAATTTATCGTCATTTGTTATTAATTTAAAGGGCAAGTATGTCTCTATTTTCGAATATAAGGCCCCGAAATTTGCTAAAATTGTTATTAGACTCCAATTTGAATATTGTAAAACAACTAAGGTTTTTTAAGGGCATGTTAACTTCAATCTTCGCATAGTAAATTTATTACACATTTTTTAATGGACCTTAAAATTATTCAGTATTAGTTTTAAGGGCAAGTATGTCTTTAATATCGAATATGAGGCCCTAAGATTTGTTATAAATGAAATTTAATACCAATTTGAAACTTACTATATGTCTGCGGTTCATAAAGGCACGAAAACTGTAATAGTCATATACTAAATTTGTTATTAATTTTAAGGGCAAATATATCTTTAGTATCGAATACAAGGTCCTGAAATTGATGAAAAATAAAAATGGCATTATTCTTAAACTTTTAAAATGACTACGCTATCCAGAGGCATGGGAACTTTTATCGCCGTAAAGTAAAGCACCACGCACTAACCATGGAAAATGGCCCGGCCAAATATAAAATAAACCATAGCAAAATACACTTTAGGATATCCTGATAAAATGTTTCCCCGGTGCCAACCTCGAACAAAAATAGTTTAAGCTATCAAAAGATTTCTTGAATTTAATACATTTCAGAAAATGACATGTCAATTTTTTGCGCTTTTTTACTATTTACTTTTGATTTTCTAGAATGGATTAAAAATTCAAGTGGTCTTTTGACAGCTTAAACTTGTTTTTTTTTAATGGTTGGCATCATGGAGACCATTCATCAGGGTATCCTAAAGTGTATTTTTTTAAATTTGGAGTAATTAGCGAAATTACCACCATGTCGGTATTGTAGGTTATAAGCCTCCAATTATGATTTATTCATTGTATTTTCCCATGTTTTTTTTTTATTTCACCAAGCCACTTTTCCATTTAATTAGGGCGTGGTCCTTTATAACAAATTTTCCAAGGGCATTTAAACTTTGGTATTAATTTTAAGGGAAATATGTGTTTAATGTCGACTATAAGGTCCTGAAACTCATTGAGATTGTAATCAGGCCCCAATTTGAAATTTTTAATACGTCAGTGGTGCCTAAAAGATATACTAACTTTCATCGCGTTAATGTCAAAATTTTTGTGTGTTTGGTGAATATGTATCTTTCACTTTATTTGAATTTCAATTTTGATACGAAATACTTGATTAAAATTGAAGACAAAAAAATGTAATTTCCGGCGATAAAGAATTCTACACGAAAAGTTAGGTTGTATTAAAAAAAATTTTGAAACTTATAACCGAATGTTAAATATCTAAAATATGACATACCCTGAAAGAATTCGTTAGTAGAGAATGTTGCAATAATTTCAGCGAGTATTACCTTTTTTGACCTTGAAAATACATGGATCTCTTTTAGAATAAAAAAAGAAGACGTTTTTATCCTTTGCAATTTTTCGATATGAGCAACCGTTTACGAGTTATATGCCAATTTATTGTACATTTATTCTTTTTATATGCCAATATATTGTACATTTTTTCCCGCGTTTTCTGCCATTAAAAACATTTTTACGTTAAATATAGGGAAACCGAGAGGAGATATGCGAAAATGCCAAGAGATAAAAAATGCTTATTTCGACGAGATCTACACGAGTATTCAATGAAATTTGCAAAAAGTTGCAAATCTGTCAATTTTGCAATAATTTCTGCGAATATTGAATTTTTGGACCATTAAAATACATGGATCTCTTTTTTTCGAATTCAAAAAGTAGTCGTTTTTATCCTTTGCAATTTGTCGGTATGAGCAACTGCTTAAGAGTTTTCCGACAGCGTGTGGTTCATTTTGCCCGCGTTTTCTGCCATTAAAAACAATTTTATGTTAAATATAGGGAAACCGAGATGAGCCACACGTAAATGTCATGAGATAAAAAATGCTTATCTCGACGAGATCTACACGAATATTCTAAGAAATTTGTCAATGTTGCAATAATTTCCGCGAAAATTGCCTTTTTCGACCTTGAAAATACATGGATCTCTTTTCGAATGAATGAAGAAGACGTTTTTTTCCTTTGCAATTTTTCGATATGAGCAACTGCTTAAGAGTTTTCCGATAATGTGTGGTTCATTTTTCCCGCGTTTTCTGCCATTAAAAACAATTTTACGTTAAATATAGGGAAACCGAGATGAGATACGCGAAAATGTCAAAAGATAAAAAATGCTTATCTCGATGATATCTAAACGTATATTCAAAGAAATTTGTCAATGTTGCAATAATTTCCGCGAAAATAGCCTTTTTCGACCTTGAAAATACATGGATCTCTTTTCGAATTAAAGAAGACGTTTTTTTCTTTGCAATTTGTCGATATGAGCAACTGCTTAAGAGTTTTCCGACAATGTGTGGCTCACTTTTTCCGCGTTTTCTGCCATTAAAAACATTGTTACGTTAAGTATAGGGAAATCAAGAGCAGATACGCGAAAATGTCAAGAGATAAAAAATGCTTATCTCGAAGAGATCTATACGAATATTCAAAGAAATTTGCAAAAATTTGCAAATTTGTCACTGTTGCAATAACTTTTGAGAATACTGCCTTTTTCGACCTTGAAAATACATGGATCTCTTTTCGAATTGAAAAGGAAGACGTTTTTTTCTTTTGCAATTTTTCGATATGAGCAACCGTTTACGAGTTATATGCCAATATATTGTACATTTTTTCCCGCGTTTTCTGCCATTAAAAATAATTTTACGTTACATATAGGGAAACCGAGAGGAGATACGCGAAAATGTCAAGAGATAAAAAATGCTTATTTCGACGAGCTCTACACGAATATTCAATGAAATTTGCAAAAAATTGCATATTTGTCAATATTACAATAATTTCTGCGAATATTGCTTTTTTGGACCTTGAAAATACATGGATCTCGTTTCGAATTAAAGAAGACGTTTTTTTTGTTTTCAATTTTCGATATAAGCAACCGTTTACGAGTTATATGCCAATATATTGCACATTTTTTCCCGCGTTTTCTGCCATTAAAAACACTTTTACGTTAAATATAGGGAAACCGAGAGGAGCAGCAGAATATTCTCATCTGAATAGTACTGCAGACCGAGATTATGACAAGCTGAATCGCGGCAAGACTTGAAAAAAGGACATCGTTGAAGGATGTGGCAAACGGTCTTCAACTCTCCCAGATTACATAAAGAACAGGATAGCAAAGGGTTGTATTTAAAGACGTGATTGCCTACGTACAGGGAGCGAGAGTGAACTGTAGCCACCCTTAGTTGCAGACGAACACGCGTAAAAGCAATTGGACATCGTTCAGGGTGTAAGGAAGCCAACCTATCCGATATCTGCCTGAATAAGGGAATTAGGCAGGAGTCGGATCTAAAGTATCTCTGCAAATCCCTCCTACGCTGCTGCAGTGCAAAATTATGACAGACCTCATCCACGCGTACCTCCCAGTAGTCGGCAGATAGATTGGATAAGAGGTCTTCGGAATCGATTGAAGTTAAAATACTTTTTAGGCTTCGCACCCAATTAGGGGACGTGATACGCGCACTGTTACAACTAAGCTCGCATAACCTAAGCAGGCATATCTTCGATAGATTACCTGGCGGTTTACGCAGGGTACGGATTACCCACAACAAGGCACGACGCAAGATCTCAACGGAAAATGGATACAAACCTAGCTCCAAGCGCAAAAGATAGCAAGGTGTTGAACGCGGTAGTCGATACAACTATTTAAAGAATTCAAGCTGGACTCTTTCAAGGCGGTCGAGGTAGTCGATAGCCCAAAACAGGGCCGCATACAAAAGAGTGGAAACGATTATCGCTTTATATAACTTGAGCACGCCCTGCCAAGAGTCTGCTTTCGCATTGGCAAGGATAGTCAATACTGTGGAAGTAGCCTGTCGTGTTCTGACGATTGCATTATCCGTTGCCTTATGCCACTTTGCCGAAGACGAAACAATCACGCCTAAGTACAAGTATGATCCCACCACTTCGACACGACTACCCTCAAATAAAAAGATCCTAGAGGCAGCAGTAAGGGGACCACCACCTCTGAATACCACGATCTTTGTTTTTGTTGTGTTGACCGACAGCCCATTTATCTTACAATAATCAGCTAAGACTGCTAATTTAGTTCTTAGATCTGATGGAGAATATGCAAAAACTGCCAGGTCATCAGCAAACAGCAACATTAACAAATCGCATGAAGTGGTAAGATCAATACCTCTTAGACCCCTAGCACGAAAAAACGTTACAATATCGGATAGAGCCAATAAAAAAAGCAATGGGCTTAATACTTCGCCCTGCAGTACGCCTTCGGTAACCTTAAAACCCCCAGAGCGACCAGCGTATGTATTAATCGAGACAGACGCGGAATCATAGAAAGATTTTAACAGATTTATAAATTTGGCGCTCACTCCGAAATTGTATAATTTATGCCATAACATCACTTGGGGAATGGAGTCGAACGCCCTACGGAAGTCAACAAAAAGGACATGGCATTTTTTTGCTACCTTACTCAGCATGACTTGAATAGCCGCATTTAACGTGAAAATATTGTCTTCCGTAGGGCGACCTCTTCTGAATCCCGCTTGCTCTTCAGGTAAAAAATTCGAAACATTAGTCCATTTTTCCAGTTTCATCGCTAAAATCTGGGTAAAAAGTTTGGTCAGTGCATTACTAATTGCTATCGCACGATAGTTTTCGGGGTCCGTGCGGACGCCCTTTTCGTGAAGCATAAATAAGCTTATGTTCATCCATCCCTCAGGTGACTTGCCGACATCTAAAACGTGGTTAAGAAGATCAAATATATAGTTATACCAATCGCCGGTCAACAACTTTAAAATTTCCGAGCAATCACGGAACGCACTAAATTGCGGGCACGCAAAATCCAATATTGTTCCTGCAAAACGCGAAGCATAAGTAGTGGTCCCCCATGCAATGTGCGTAAATGAACATGCCGAATAAGAAGCCTTGTTATAGGATGATCCGCTAGGATAATAGGTTGACGAAACGATTCGCTCATCATTGAGCGTTGGAGTCGTCCACCGACGCGCAATAATGCATCTGCTCCTAAGAAGGGATCTAACGATCGAACTCTACTTCTGCGAGGAAGAACGTCATGGCGCTGCAATTGAGCTAATTCTTCTGCCAATACTCTCTGCTGAATGTATTGGCACCAAAAATTGCGTGCTTGAGTGATATACTTCACATCAAATAAAGGAAGAAACCTTTTCTTATGTCTGACGACATCGATAAATTGAAATAAAAGTGACGTTATGCGAATAAGCCTACCCCAATCTGAGTAGCGAAGTGAAAAATCCCATTCCTCGAAGGTAGCCAAATGGACAATGGGATCACGTTTTTCTTCCAAATTAACATCATCTCTTGGAGCGGGTGAAACACTAGGCCAAGATGGTTCTTGTCCACTCAACCACTCAGGCCCATGCCACCACAATGACGAATTCGCCAAATCTGATGTGGAACACCCACGAGAACCCAGATCTGCTGGGTTATCCTGGGAAGGTACATGCCTCCAATGCTTCGCGGGTAGCGATTCTTGAATCGCAGCGACGCGGTTGGCGACGAAAACCTTCCAACGGGATGGACAGCCAGCAATCCAATGCAAGGTGACGGACGAATCTGACCATGCAAAAACGGGCAAATCAGATAACTCGAGCGCATCTATTGTCCAGCTCAGCAGTCGCGTCAAAAGTTCAGCTGCACATAATTCTAGCCGTGGAATAGACACGTATTTTTTCGGAGCGACCCGAGTTTTTGAGGCTAAAAGATGGACATAGACATTTGAAGCATTGACAGTTCGCACGTATACCGTAGCTGCGTACGCACGCTCAGAAGCGTCACAGAAGCCATGGATTTGCATAGAAGTCGAGGGAGTTACATTTATCCAACGAGCGATGCGTAACTTATTGAGGTGCTTAAGATCAGTGCAATAAGCTTGCCAATTTTGAACAAATTTGTCAGGCAATAGACTGTCCCAATCTAAATTCAACGCCCAGAGTTGCTGCATTAATAGTTTCGCAACAATAACGATTGGTGCTACGAGGCCGAGGGGGTCATACAATCGTGCAATATGTGATAATACAGTTAGTTCTCTTGGAGAGAACTTTAAGCGGACTCGTATGTACCTCAAAATGGAAACAATCTGCGACAGGGGACCAGGATAAGCCTAAGATGCGGATATTTTGATCTTCTTGGAGTGGCTTTGGTGCCACAGTTTCGCAATCAGAAGGAGGTAAACCAAGTAATAAAGATGGGTCATTGGAAGTCCATTTACGCAAAGGTAGGCAGCCCGCTTGCATTAAGGCATGAACTTCATCTGGAATCGTGAAAGCTTCGGCTTTAATGGATGATCCAAATAGGATATCATCGACATAAATGTTCCTCTTAAGAGCAGCAGCAGCTAGAGGATAGCGGGAACCTTCATCGGATATCAATTGTTGCAAGACGCGCAACGATAAATACGGAGCTGGAGAAGTACCGTAAGTCACCATAAGTAAGTCGAAAGGGCTTAACAGGTTCTCTCTCATGAGGACGCCAATAAATCAATTGATACCTAGTATCGTTAAAGGCCACTTTAATTTGACGAAACATTTTCGTCACGTCGGCCGTAAAAACGTACTGATGTGTACGCCAAGGAAGCAAAATCGAAGGTAAATCTTCATGAAGTGTCGGACCGATATGAAGTTGTTCATTTAAGGAACATCCGTTAGACGTAGGGCACGAAGCATTAAATACCACCCTTAATTTGGTGGATGTAGATGCTTCTTTAATTACAGGATGATGAGGTATAAAGCAATGCTGTTCGGTAGACATAGCTTCATAGGGGATCATGTGACCCATGGCCAAGTAAGTCAGAAGGAAGTCATGATACTCTCGCTTTAACACATCATCACGCGCCAAGCGTCTTTCAATACGAGTGTATGCACGCATAGCGATATCTGAGGAGTGGCCCAAATTTAAAGCAGGGGGTTGCTTAAACGGCAAATGCACACAATATCGGCCGTCGACGTCACGAACCGTTGTCGAGCAATATATTTCTTCGCACGCGCGAGCATCGGCGGAAAGTCTGTTAAATTGGGGCACCTCCTCGATACGCCAAAATTTCTCTATCGCTTTATTTAAATCAGTATTTAAAGTAACATGTAACGAGTTAATATGCGATACGTTCGCATCGCATCTCGACCGAGTCGTACCTGATAAAATCAAACCAAAAATGGTGGATTGAGCGGTCAAGGAATTCGGTCCTTTACGAAGACCTTCCCGCAATACATCGCCATAAATGTCTGCACCAAGAATCATCATGATAGGAATATTCGTATTCAAGTGCGAATCAGCTAATCGAAGCCCTGCGATATGATCAAGGGTACCGAAAGGTACCGGAGTATTGCGAACTCACTTTGACAGGCGCCTTCTGCCGCACTGGACTAGAAGATTGTTCACCAACTCCTGTGATAATCGCGGATCACGAAACACGTTCAACGCGTAGGGCTTGTGCCGCTGCCTCAGAAATAAAGGAGCACTGGGACCCTTGATCAAGCAACGCCCGCAAGTAAATAAAATTTCCATTTGGTATAGACACTTTTACATATGCCGTCGCTAGCAACACCGCCGTATTATTATCGGACACAGGCGTCACAAAATGCGATTGTAAAGATAAGGCGTTCGAAGAATTAGGAGAAGCTAATGGAACGCCGCTTTCCTGACGTTCATTGCGCAACGTGACTGACGACGTGAGTGCCTCATGCAATAATACGTGGTGTTTTCTGCGACACACGGTACAACCATTTTTGACCCTACAACGATCTGGATAATGACCAATTCGTAAACAATTATAACAAACTTTATGACCACGTAAAGACTTTAAGCGGTCACAAGACGGTAATTCCTTGAATGTTTGACATTGCGTCAGGGCATGACTCAAATTGCATATATGACAGACTGGCTCTTGAGCAGCCGAAACATGAGATGAAAGACGCGATGAATTTGATACGGTCGATTTACGAACGGGTAGCTTGCAGGTATTATAAAAGGTCGGCGCTCTAAGTTCGGAAATGCTCAATGACTGACAACGTAAAATTAAAAATTTTTCTAAATCCGAAAATTTCGGAAAGTCAGTCGTTGACACGGCTTGACCCTCCCATTCTCGACGTGTAACACCATCTAATTTTAAAACTGTCATTACGACAATCAGTGTGCTCCACTCATCGACAGGCTGTTTCAGTCTTTTTAGAGAAGCTAAAATTGCCCGTGTTTGGTCTACGAGCGCGCGAAGAGAATGAGGCTTATTGGAAGCAACGGAAGGTAAATTGAGCAATTGCGACACGAGAGAAAAAACTAACACGTGATCATTAGAGTACCGATCTTTTAACATGACCCAAGCTTCTAAAAAACTATCATCCGCGATAGGAATATCCTTTATTAAATTTAATGCTTCTCCCGAAACACTAGTTTTTAAGTACTGAAATTTGTGTACATTACTTATTGACGCATCATCGATGATCATACACTGAAACAAATTCCGGAAGTTCTCCCATGTTGCCAATTCTCCAGAAAAATGCGGCAACGTGATCCGCGGCAATGTGTGTAAAATGCTATTCATCGGAGTCGTTTCAGTATTTACCGATGTCACTCCTATTGACGTAGCTGGCAGGCTGGAGGAGAGGGTGGCGAAGGTGTCCATCATTTCCGAGTATAGTAACTCCTGATTACCGAACTCGTCTTGCGCGAAATATTCTTCCGTTTCCTGTTCGTCTGGTGACAAGATCGCCAATAGCTCCAGATGTACCGATTTTATTTCTTGCCACAAATCCATTGCGCGATTCTGTCGTGAATGTAATAGAGGCGCATTCACGGATTCTGTCTTTAAATTACGCGAATTTGTGATCATACGTCGCAACGAAGCAAAGTTCGTTGTTTGTATCATCATAAGCTCAGAGTACGATCGAACTATGCGAGCTTTCGGTGGCATTATAATTATTATGTCAGACACGCCGTAAAAAATATGCACCAATATTAAGGTGTCAAATTGACACAATAGCAAATAAAGTAAACGACGCTTAAGAAATGCAAATGTCACCGAGAAATGCAAAAAATGTCACCGAAAAATGCAAAAAAAATGTCACCGCAAATGCAAAAAATGTCACCGCGAAATGCAAAAATGTAACTAAAGTTACTATTAAAGTAACACGTACGTGTGCACTGATTTTAGCACACCACAAAATAAATTTAAACTTAAGAAATTAAACAATCAGCTGATTCGTCACAGGGCACTACTAATGATCGATTGAGTTCGCAAACAGCCCGACTGCACAAATTCCGTATTGAGCGTTCAAGCCAAAATCGATCACGTCTCGCGAAAATCGATCACGTCTCGCGAAAATCAGAGTCTACGGATATGACGTCACGAATAGATAACGCGAAGACGCTATCACGTCCGCATGGCACGCACTTCGAGTTTCCTTTATATAGGAACCGACCGCGTGGCAAAATGGCGTCGCGCAGTATGGCCAATGCGAGCGAGACCCTATAATATTCGATTGTCCGAAAATGTTTCCTATCACAGATAATTCAAGTGCACTTTGCTTGCTGAATCACTATGATCACCGGAAAAAACAGCTTCTAAACGAGGCACCGGAATCCAAAGCAAGGGCACAATAAGGCGAAGCCGGCAATTAAAACACCAGGTTTAATTACCGAGTTCCGCTTCGAGCAGCCTAAATTTACACAATTTTTTTGTAAATTTGTTTTTTAGTAAATTAACACTGCACCACACCAAATATCCGGCTCGAAGGACCATGAAAAAACAGTAAAAAACCTGTTTTCAGAAAAATTACCGAATTTGTCGTCTTCTGCAGTAAATCGCCGGTGATGTGGAAGCGACGGAAAGATCAGCGAAACCTCACTTGTAGCTCGGTAATGGCACCTTTTGGTCAGGATCTCAACTTTGGTTGAAATGCCAAAAAGGAATAATTGCAGGCAAGAAATGATATTGCAACCATGTGCAGCACAACAATTCAAAAGCACTACTTTTATTTTGCTTACATCAATGGAACAAGTTTATAGTATCGAGACTCGTTATGCACTGACTTGAACAGTGTGTCGCATAAACAAGAACGCCTCGTTGCGCAGAAAAATACAAAATCACGCATTACAGCGTCGTTGTCGCAAATTCGCCGTCGTTCGCTTATGGTCGCGTCGACAAAGAGCATAGCTGTTGCTTCGCATATAATAGAGTGCACTCTTCATGGCTCTGCGCGCCTTGAAACAACTGGAATCAAACCAATTCGGTCCACTTGGCCGACTCCTCGCGCTCCCAAGCCTCGATGAACCGCTTCCAACCTGCAAGACGCCCGCCCGCTTAGCCAGATTTTTTAAGCCAGTGCAAACATTTTGATAAGAACAAGAGGAGAAAGGCTGGGTGAGGTCTGGCAAATCAAACGAAGTACTAATCATGAGTTTTTCTAATTCTAGACCTCCCTCACGGGACCAGCACAGTCTTGGCCCTCTCATATAACTCTGCCTGGGGGCGGGTCGCACCCGCTGGTTTGAAAAGTACAAGGAAAGTACCAGAGACACCGGGAGATGGTCAGAGCCGTTTGGATCAAGGTTAACATAAAAATCTGTGATAAAATGAAGGTGACTACATGATACCCAGACTAAATCTACCGTACTACAACCATTGTTTCCTATAAAAGTATAGTGACTTGGACTGTCGCTGGGAGAGCGCCCGTTTAACAATATAAAATCATTTTCGAACCTAAAATTGTACAAAATTTTACCACGGCTGTTGGGACGGTGATCGCGAGATCGCCTGAAAGGGTCAAGCACTGTATCGTTAAAAAGTTCGGGGGTGACGCATTCTAGATCGAGGTCACCCATCCAGGAGTTGAAGTCGGGACCTAAAATGAAAATGCAGTTGGGAAATCTATCAGTCAGGTTATTCAGAACTGGCTGAAGATTATAAAGCTGGGATTGTAGATCAGTGTTGGGGGGGGGGGGGGGGGAATAGAAAAAACCTTGAATTACAGATAGTGGTAGGGAATGTATAATACAAAAAACCCAATAAGTGGAGACTTTAACCAGTTCTGGATACCCGGCCAATGGATAGATAGATAAAAGACCCCCACTAAATCTCCCTCTTGATCCCCCACGAATAGCTGGAGAAAAAACAACCTGTAGTCCTCTTCTTGTGGTAGATTTCTTTCTTCCGGAAGCCAAGTTTCAGCATAGTTGATGATGGATGTTGGCGAACGAATCTTGTTGATGTGAAGATTTTCTGGACCGTGTAAGTTCCAAAATGTGAACGTGAGAGATGGAGCGACCACCGACTGAATTCTCTGTAATTCTTGCTGAGCATAGTTAGACGAAGAAATGGGGTGCAGCGTAGTTTGCTCCTTTATGCAATCGACCGCACAGACTAACTGCAGGGATGGATTAAGCGTTTTTTGGAGACGCTGCGGATTCTATAACCATCCTCTCCACTTCCTTATCGGATATCTATCTTCGCATATTTTTTGAATTTGAAGTGGAAACTGGAGCAGTTTTGGGTACAAATTTCTCTCCCTCATCCGACCAGATGGACCCAAAAGAGGGAGTTCCCCAATTTTTTTCCGGTTTTCTACATATATTCAGTTTTTTCATATTTTTCTATAATTTATTTACCATCAAATTATATTTTTAAATTAATTTAAAAATAAAATATCAAATATAGCCTGGTTATACGGAAATCGTAATTGATTTCGATAGGTAGGCTGAAAATACTTCTGGATTTAATCCAGAAGGTATCTGCATTACCATCTTTACGAACTGTAATAGTCATACATATAGGAATTTTAATTATGTCTTTAAACAGTTAAAATTTGGTATAATTCAAAAATTCTGATTCAAATAGGGAAAATATCGTTTCGAAACAATTCGCAACGAAATAATTGTTTAACTCACCAATGTTTATACAGATTTCAGTAAAATGCATATAACTTGTGCAGAAAATTCTTTATAAAGTTGAAATTTTGCATAAACGTCAAAAATACTGTATGAAATAAGGAAACAATCGTTTTGAAACAATTCGCGACGAAACCATTATTTAAATAATTATTGATTATGCGACTTCTGCTAATGTGTGCAGCAAATTCTTTATAAAGTTAAAATTTTGCATACACTTCAAAAATACTGATTGTCATAAGGAATATATCGTTCCAAACAATTAGCGATTATTCTTTATAAAATTAAAATTTTGTATACACTTCAAACATACTGTTTGAAATAAGGAAAATATCGCTTAAAATAATTCGCGACGGAATCATTGTTTAAATAATCAGTGTTTATAACGACTTCTGCTAACTCGTATTATTACTACTATAAATTTTGTATAATTAAAAAATACTGTTTCAAATTGTAAAGTTGCGTTTTTTCTTTATTTAAGTTCTTAAAAAAATACAGGTACATAAAAAAAATATACTACACAAAAAAAAATTTATTGTTGGACGCGACCCGAAAATGCGGTTTCCGCTGAACTGGTCCGGTCTGTATTCTCCTAGGCCCATGTTGCCGGAAGTGGAACTTCCCGTTTTTACCTTCCTTGTCAACTCCCCCTACTTCTCGCTATTTTCCTCGCGACCCACGTCAACTCGCACCATCCGGTCTTCGACAAAATTCTTTACTTTGCATGCATTCATTATTTCTATATAATGGACGACACAGACGACACACGTTCTGGACAGCACTAGAATCACATTCATTCTTGCCCCCTCCCTCTTTTTTCGGACTTTTTCGCCCTCCTACGTCGCTATCTTGCTACTTTCTCGGCACCGGAACAACAGGGTTACCTCACGGAGGGATATACCGCTTTAAATCCGAAACCTGAAGCTTTTTAATTCGACTATCTCTCATCTCCAGATGGTACACAGTAGGGGATAAGACCGCGGCTATACGAAATGGTCCCTCATAATTGGGGGCCGGCTTAGCCGAGAACCTTTGGGCTGCATTCGAAAGGACATGGGTGCGTCGCATAACCTGATCGCCTACTTTGAATGTCGCTATCCTTTTACCCCGATTATACGCTCTTTCCTGTCTTGCTTGCTCGCTATCTATGTTTCTGCTCACCAAGTCTCGCAACTCATCTAGTCGCTTCACCCTATCTATCCAAACCTCGGGGTCTAACTCCAATTTCAGCGTGACCTCTTCTACTGCTCGGCGCAAACTTTTCACTTGACGTGAGTGTCGTCCAAAATTCAAGATCGCTGGAGACACTTTGGTAGTGGATTGAGTAGCCGCATTTACGGCATGCCTAAACTCGTGGAGGTGCTTATCCCAATCCCTATGATCCTGCTTCACCTAAGTCGCTATCATGGTCTTAAGAACCCTGTTACTCCTCTACACTGGATTTGCTTGAGAATGATAAGGTGGCGTGGTGACATGTCGTATCCCGAACTCATCTAGGACGGCCCGACTGTTTTACTATCGAATTTGAAAGCTATTATCGTTGAGAAGGAACTCTGGAGTCTCCCACCGAAATACAATCAACTCCTCTAGTGCTCTCGCTACCGCTTTTCCATCGGCTTTTAATTCGACCCAGCGGGTAAATAAATCTCGGAATACCAACAGATATTTGTTCTGCGATTTGCTCGGCGGGAATTCCATCATGTCAGCACGACCACCGACCACGGCCGCTCCACGATTCGTTTACCCATCAATCCCTGTTGGCCCGACTGGGACACCTTATACCGTTGGCACTCCTCACATTGTTTGACGTAATTATACACGTCATACCAAACGCCCTTCCAGTAGTATTCCCGGATCACTGTATCATACGTTTTCTCCATTCCAAGGTGACCGGCGGAAACTTCCCTGTGGGCTTCGTCCATCACCCTAGTCCGGTATTATTTAGGTACAACCAACTTCCACCCTTCCTCTTCCCACTCTATTGGATACAGTAACTCGCAACATCGCCAAGGTATAATAAATGCCCTTCTACTCGCCATCCCTGGTACTTGGTCGGGTGCGCTACAACTTCATCTCGCAATGTTATATACGCCTCATCCTCTATACTCTCAATCGCTACGATATTCTCGTCATCCTGTTCCTGCATACGCGATAACGCATCCGGAACGCAATGCCACGCCCTTGCGATGTTTTATCTTACAGTTCCATGCTGTAATTCCAGCGCCCAACGGGCTAGGCGGCCTGTGGGTTCCGGACGAGTTTGTAACCAAGTCAGAGCTTTATGGTCCGTAATTACCGTGAATTCATACCCTTCCACATACGGACGCAACTTCCTAATTGCTTATAATACAGCTAGACATTCACGTTGCGACGTGGAGTAATTCCTTTCTGCAGGGCTTAACACCTTACTCGCAAATAATATCGAATGTTCCCCGTCCTCATGCTCTTGGGTCAGTACTGCCCCCAGTGTTACCCCGCTAGCGTCGCATTGAATCGTAAAAGGTTTACTGAAATCCGGGCGAGCTAACACAGGGGCGGATATCAAATGATTCTTTAAAACCTGAAACGCTTCCTCTTGTTCATTTCCCCAACTCCATGGCTGCCCCTTTCGCAACAATTTTACTAGAGGTACTTTGGTTTCAGCGTCTTTATCTAAGAACCGAGAGTACCATCTAACTAACTTCACCCCATCTAACTAACTCTCTACTCTCCAACCTATTAGTCCCCATCCTCATCAATAACTTTACCGTTTGCTGAACTCTACGTTCATGTTGTTGGTTTTGTTCTTCCGGAGAGAGTCTCACACCATTTGAATTCGCTATCCTCCCCTCACCACCAGCTTCACTTGCTATCCCTTCTTCAACCTCATCTGGCACCAACAACTCCTCGCTATTTACCCCTGTTGATCGGCCGGGGAGGAAGCGGGGTTTTTGCACCTCCGGCGCTCGCGTTTCCCCACTGCCGTCTTAGTGGAGCGCACGTCGGACAGTTTTGGAAAGGATTCCCTTCCGAACCGCACACCTGACATCGCTCCACCGCAGGGAGAGGACCTGACGCACCCCTCCATGGAGTAGGGGATCCAGTTCCGAGGTTAGGACACCTCCCTATTCCTTCGTTGATGACGTACCACCCCCTCCCTAGCTTGATCCTCACTATCGCTAGAATCTTCGTAGTCCATCAACAGCCTCCTCCTTCGAACACTGCTTCGCGTTGACCCCTCACTACTCGCTACACTTCGTCGGTCTGACACTTCCTCATGACCTCGATAGTAGTCATGATTGTCCTCTCTAGTATATTCTCTATTCCTGTTATTTTCTTGCTCCGGTGCGACTTCTCGGCACCGTGGAACCGGTCCATTACCCTCGATCCCTCTCTCGCAATCACGTGGAGCATCTATTCTCCGATCTCTTCCCCTTGGATACATTTCATTATCTTCCCAGGCGACTATCCGTCTATCTCGTTCTATTCTACCAAGTTGATTGCTCTCTATCACTAATTTCGATTTCGCGAAATACGCCGATTTTCTTGGTGGAACAGAAATATCTAAATTTAGGTATCAACTCTGCCCTCTATCAAAAACTCTCGATTCTGCTGACTATACTCCCTCTCCCTTCGAAATTTCGAATTTACTTTTATTTTTTCCCACTTCACTTTCCCCTCTTACTCGCTAGCTTTGAAGTAAAATTTGTAAACATACATGAAATGTTATATGAAATACATTTTACATTGACATATATAACATAACATAAACTTATAATAAATACATTTATCAACATCAAAAATTTTTTTAAAAATATTATCTATTATTAAAAGGGATTATTTTCACCTACTCGTTCTACTCGCTACTCGCTATACACTCAGTGTTCCGTATAGAGGCTGATCGGAAAATGGAGGAGGTTCAGGATCGTTTTTATTTGTCACACTTGTGCACTTTTAAAATATATATTTCTTTATTTGCCCCCTGCACTATGCACAAACAGAAAACTTATACATAAAAAAACCAAACTTTAATAGTTCGCGTACAAGAGGTATCGACGCCACGTGTTGAATTGCAAGCAATATTTAAGAATTTGCGTGATATGGTTTCGACCGAATTTGCTGCAAGACTGACCGCTCGCACGTGTAATTTTCACGACGCCGCGCCGTAAACAATCGAGACCTTGAATTGATCAAATAATAAAGCTTAACTAAGGCTAAGACATAATGTTTTGATATGGACACTGACGATGATCGTTTATTTAATACTTTGCCTTGAACATACTCCTCGCCCTGGACCATGTGGGTCTAGATATGAACGGAATCAGAACGAGCATCGTCAGCATATTTGTCGTCCTAGTACATAATTACATTTGCCGTTCCAGAAGGTTCGGTTTCGTGACAGAAGGGAAGCAACGCAAGCTTCGCTAACGGACGAACGAGAGTTGAGGTTGCAGTTTTAACTGTGACTACCCTAGTCAACTCATCAGTGCCTGGATGGCATTGAACGATACGGCCTAAACGCCAGTGCGTCGAAGGCAACTTATTATCGCGAAGCAAGACCATTTGTCCGACGCGAATAGCTTCGGTGCGATGTCGCCATTTGGTCCGTTGTTGGAGCGAGGTCACATAATCCGAGCTCCACTGCTTACAGAATGTCTCTAAGAGCTGTTGCCATAGTTGCCAACGCGATAAGCGATTAGGATTAAGTTGAAGCAAAGTAGGTTCTGGGAGAGCAGTGAGTTCGCTACCAACAAGGAAGTGACCAGGGGTCAACGCAGTCATATCATTAGGAAAATCAGTTAGAGGCATCAGCCGGTGAGAATTTAAACATGCCTCGATTTGGCAGAGGACTTTGCTCATCTCTTCGATTGTAGGCGTGTGATCCTTCAGGATGCGGCGTGTATGATGCTTAACGCTGCGGACCCCAGCATCCCACAAGCCTCCAAAATGTGGAGCGTTCGGTGGGTTGAAATTCCACGATACGCCCTTTAATGCTAACAAATTCTGGAACTCTGGGGAGTGAGTAGCAACCTCAAACATGTTTTGAAGCTCCGTATCAGCTCCATCAGAATTAGTACCGCAATCGCTGTACATTGCCTGAGGGATGCCACGTCGAGAGATGAAGCGTCGAAATGCTGCGATGAATGCGCTGGTAGTGGCGTCCATCACGAGTTCCAAGTGCACAGCACGGACTGCCATGCATATAAATACTGATATATAAGCGGAATGCGCATGTTTACCGCGACCCTTTACTTCACGGACACTTATAGGTCCTGCATAGTCCACCCCACAGTGCTGGAATGCCTTTTCCGGTTGACAAATTCGAGCGGCGGGTAAAGCTCCCATGAGCTGAGTGGGAGTGGAAGCACGCAATCGAGCACAGGTCACACATTTGTTGATGACTGCTCGAACTACGTGGCGGGCACGAATCAACCAAATTTTCTGACGAACAGTACTCATCGTTAGCTGGACGCCAACATGCAAACAAGTTTCGTGGACATACCGTACATACAATCGTATGACCGGATGATCAGTACTGATAACTGGATGTTTTACTAAATAGGGAAGCTTGGAATGCCTGAGATGTCCACCAACGCGTATAATGCCATTCTCATCAATGAATGGATCGAGGGACGATAATTTATGATTTTGAGCTGGGGGCCGACCTGTCTTGAGTGTATTTAGTGCCTCCAATAAGCAACATTGCTGAATATACTTAAACTACAGGAATTCTGCTGCTTCGAATTCGGAGGCAGTTATGAGCAACGCCAAACAAGACTTAAACTGCACGTGCTTGATTATACGTCCGGGTACTAACCGTAAAATATATGCGATGACTCGCATGAGTTTCGGCCACGAAGAATACTTAGTGGCTAAGTGTTCGAGCAACTCGTTAGTTGAAGTGGTCGACGGAGAGCCTTGGAGTGTGTGGAGAAGGAGAATTTCACTAACTTCTTCTTCTTGTCCAGAATTGTGATCTGTGGGCCAATGCGATTGAGGTTGGGACAGCCATGAGGGTCCTTGCCACCATAGCCTAGACGTGATTAAATCAGACGCGCTCAATCCACGTGACGCCACATCTGCGGGATTGTCGTGCGTCGATACGTGATGCCATGATGCTTGGGGAAGACCCGTTTGAATTTTTGCTGTACGATTGGCGACAAAAACCTTCTGGCGAGAAGGATCTCCTCGAATCCACGACAACGCTATAGTCGAATCACTCCAGCACCAACACCGAGTATCTGAGTACTCTGGAATAGCGCATAGTATTGAGACTAATTGAGACAACAACAAACACCCACATAACTCCAGATGAGGGATAGTCTGAGTTTTCAATGGGGCAACTCGAGTAACAAGAAAAATCCCATCCAATTACGCCGTTGTAAGGACGCCATTTTGTAATTTAAATCTTCATATTTGACCAAAGTTTAGCAAAACTCATTATGCCACAGAATTCTAAAGCCTGACATGATCCCGGAACTCCTTCGCAATAAAAATTGCAGTTTACTGAAATTGTTTTCGCTATTTTCCATGTTTTCTTTCATGTAAGTGGTCATATTTAAAAATTGGAAAGTGAACTCGAAAGTCGAAAAGCTGACTCCAGATTCGAAAAGAGCACACCCAAAAACTATAGGAAACCTACTTTTCATAACTATATTTCAATGATATCCATCAATTTACGGAGGATGAAAACCGGTGACAAATTTTGTCGTTTTGGGACGAAACGGGTTAATGTGTAATGAAGAGATTCACAAGTTTCCAGAGTTCATTTATATGGTCTATTCGATTTTGTCGAGCTAATAATTCATCATAACTGACTTTCTAATGGCGCCATTGTTAGTTTAAAGGAGTCACCAAATTCAAAGGTTGTGCCAACTTGTAACTCTCAGCTGAGCAGGTTGCAGTATGCCACATGTGCCACTGTCGGTCGAGAAGCAGAGCGAGTGAGAGAATGGAGACAATCCAGGTGCAAAACGAGCGTCGATACAAGCGAAGACGAATTCCCAATACGTGTTGTAGAAGGGCGAGCCGTGGGAGTGAGAGACGTCACCGAATACAAAGATCCAACGAGTGCGTAAGGAAGGGCGAGCAGTGCAAATGAGAATCGTCGTTGACGAGAGAGACGCAGCACTTTCTTGAGAGGGGCAAGCCGTAGAGTGAGACGTCGCCTTAGAGAGGGACACAGCGATTGCTTGAAGAGGGCCACGCCGTAAACAGAGAAAGGCTTCGATGTGTGAGTGAGACGAAGCGATTGTTTTCCTTGTTCACGCACTTACGTTGAAACGAGACAAAATATCCTCAAAATCCAAGTTCCTTCCCAAAAGAGCTGACTGGTGATGAAAACTGCAGAATCCTTATGTATGAATTTTCCTTTCTAGATCTTCGATGCCAATCCAGGCAGGATCGCCAAATGTTCCGTATTGAGGCTGATCGGAAAATGGACGAGGTCCAGGATCGTTTTTATTTGTCACACTTGTTCACTTTTAAAATAAATATTTCTTTATTTGCCACCTGCACTATGCACAAACGGAAAACTTATACATAAACAAAAAAAAACTTTAATAGTTCGCGTACAAGAGGTACCGATGCCACGTGTTGAATTGCAAACAATATTTAAGAATTTGCGTGATATGGTTTCGACCGAATTTGTTGCAAGAGTGAACGCTTGCACGTGTAATTTTCACGACGCCGTAAACAATCGAGACCTTGAATTGATCAAATAATAAAGCTTAACTAAGACTAAGACATAATGTTTTGATTTGGACACTGACGATGATCGTTTATTTAATACTTTGCCTTGAACACTTAGATTTTTTAAAAATAATTAATTATCAATTAATTATAAAAAAAAGTAAAAAAGTAATAATTAAGTATATAAATTAATAATAAACTAATTAAATAATTATAAATAATAATAATTAATCATTTGTGAAAATTAATAATAAAAAAAAGGGGCCCAAAGGGAATAACGCGTAATACAATGCGGCTATGCAAAAAGCTGCATCTTAGCCTATCTTCCCAAATGGCCGACTCTCACCTCCACGTGTGCTTATTAAAGCAAGTGGGCCCTGGACTCTTAGCAACCTTGCCAGAGATTGGGTAACCAAACCCAGTGGATATCGAGGTAAGAGACAAACGAGAGAGGCATAACAACGGGGGGTAGGGCCAACCACCCTACTCCCTGGATATGCGGTTTCTAGAAATGCAACGCGCAGGGCTCCTGACCATCGGGCTGATTCGGATGCAGCCCAGTCCCGAGGTGGAGGCACGAAACGGGTGTCCCGGGACAACGACCTTTACGTTCCAACGGACACAATTGTGCCGTTTACGAGGCTGCAAGTGATCTGGTGACTCCGCGAAATCTGACACAGATATCGGGGAGTCGGCAGATTACAAAACGCATTTCTCAACTGAACGCTAAGATTCGACTGACACAGAAATTCGCTTCCCGAATTCAGTGTGTGATCGACTATTTAACATCTGGCCGTTAATTTACGGCTAAAGTCAAGAAGTTCGCCCAACAACTGCGGACGTACTATCACACACTGAACAAGCTGAAGTTGCTCAACATCAAGCAACGTTTAGCGGATAAAATTCGGGTTTTGGCCGATGCCAAAAAGAGGCTGCAAAGACGGGAAGATGGAATTCGACAAAGCGCAATATTTTGGACGAATCCAACCTCTTCAAACATTGTATGGCAGCCTCGAGAGAGTTTCCGTCGATGGCCGCAGTTGAGGAATTCTGGGGGAGCATCTACGAGAAAACATCTAGGCTTGATGCAGACACTCCAGGTATTGAAATCTTCACCGAGTTGTGCGACGAAGTCACACAACAAAGTGAAGATTGCCCACCCGTCCGTGCATTAGAGGTGAAAAATGCCATTACAGGGGCGGGGAATTTCTCCTCGCCGAACTGGGATGGAATTAACAACTATTGGTGAAAGAAGTTCACTTCTGTCCATCAACACCTAGCCCGAATATTCACCTCTTATATAAATGGATACCAACCCATTCCGCACTGGCTGGTGGAGGGCCGAACGACACTGATCCCGAAATCGGGGGACTTGTCCGATCCGAAAAACCATAGACCGATCACGTGTCTCAATACGTTATACAAATTGTTCACTAACATCTTGAACGAACGTGTTGAGAAATCCGTGAAACCGGTGTGGCAACGGATAGTAGAACAACGAGGCTGCAAAATGGGTGTATCCGGCAGCAAGGACAACTTGCTTATCGACAGGTGTGTTTGTCAGGACGCAGTCCTGGGGGAGAAGGATTTAGGGAAAGAAGGGTTACAACTAATTAGACGGAAATCGCGAGAAATTAGAGGAAGACCGGCGTAAATTGACGACCATCGTGCCGCACGTGCGACAGGGGCCGCAATGACTGATTTCATTTCGGAAGAAGACAAACCGCGCAAGCGAAGATAGACGGTGATTGACGAAGCTCGCTCCGATCTATGACGAGGCGTGCCGAAGGAATGCGAATGACGTAGTCAGTCGGAATTCGGGCGTGCACCAAATTTGAATCAGGTGGGCGGCATGTAAAAAAAATTGTTACAAACGCCTGGTTGACGCCCTGTTCGGACCAGAATTCGAATCACACATTTTCGGATATCTGGATGATATCACCATTGCGGCAGAGGATATGGAGGAGCATTTGCGGTGGTGGGAACTGGTGTTGCGGAAGTTAGTCCAGGCGGGACTACAAATTAACGAGGAGTTGTGTGTTCGGGTGTTCGAGAGTTATTTATTTGGGTTTTGTGTTAGACAGTGAGGGGTTGGGACCAGATGTTGAGAAGTTAAAACGTATTTTAGATTATCCCGCCCCTTAAATGGTAGGATGGTACTCTCGATTCTTAGAGAAAGACGCTGAGACCAAAGTACCTCTCGTAAAATTGTTGCGAAAGAGGCAGCCATGGAGTTGGGGAGATGAACAAGAGGAAGCGTTTCAGGTTTTAAAGAAACATTTGATATCCGCCCCTGTGTTAGATCGCCCGGATTTCAGTAAACCTTTTACGATTCAATGCGACGCTAGCGGGGTAGCACTGGGGGCAGTACTGACCCAAGAGCATGAGGACGGGGAACATCCGATATTATTTGCGAGTAAGGTGTTAAGCCCTGCAGAAAGGAATTACTCCACGTCGCAACGTGAATGTCTAGCTGTATTATAAGTAATTAGGAAGTTGCGTCCGTATGTGGAAGGGTATGAATTCACGGTAATTACGGACCATAAAGCTCTGACTTGGTTACAAACTCGTCCGGAACCCACAGGCCGCCTAGCCCGTTGGGCGCTGGAATTACAGCATGGAACTGTAAGATAAAACATCGCAAGGGGGAGTAGCATTGCGTTCCGGATGCGTTATCGCGTATGCAGGAACAGGATGACGAGAATATCGCAGACTTTGAGAGTATAGAGGATGAGGCGTATATAACATTGCGAGATGAAGTTGTAGCGCACCCGGCCAAGTACCAGGGATGGCGAGTAGAAGGACATTTATTATACCGTTGGCGATGCTGCGAGTTACTGTATCCAATCGAGTGGGAAGAGGAAGGGTGGAATTTGGTTGTGCCTAAAGAATACCGGACTAGGGTGATGGACGACGCCCACAGGGAAGTTTCCGCCGGCCACCTTGGAATGGAGAAAACGTATGATACAGTGATCCGGGAATACTACTGGAAGGGCGTTTGGTATGACGTGTATAATTACGTCAAACAATGTGAGGAGTGCCAACGGTATAAGGTCTCCCAGTCGGGCCCACAGGGATTGATGGGTAAACGAATCGTGGAGCGGCCGTGGTCGGTGGTCGCCGCTGACATGATGGAATTTCCGCCGAGAAAATCGCAGAACAAATATTTGTTGGTATTCCAAGATTTATTTACCCCCTGGGTCGAATTAAAAGCCGATGGAAAAGCGGTAGCGAGAGCACTAGAGGAGTTGATTGTATTTCGGTGGGAGACTCCAGAGTTCCTTCTCAACGATAATAGCTTTCGAATTCGATAGTAAAACAGTCCGGGCCGTTCCAGATGAGTTCGGGATACGGCATGTCACCACGCCACCTTATCATCCTCAAGCAAATCCAGTGGAGAGGAGTAACAGGGTTCTTAAGACTGAAACGATTCGAAGTCTGGTATCAACCAAGTCTTTGGGGAATCCTTCAAACATAAAAATATTATAAAGTCAATTATAGTCATAAACATTATTATAATTTATAGATTGGAATCGTGAGGTGCTGAAAGAAATATACACGTCGTAATTATCTTTAGTCATTGAATTAAAATATATTTATCCTTTGAATTCTACAAATAATTGAACTCGTCATTAAAACGATTCTGACCACACTCATACCAATATACTCGAAGTCGAAGCGCAAATATAAAACGAAATAAGAGTCATAATTAAAAACATTATCAAGTCGTCGATAAGTCGTGTGGAGTGGAGTCATTAAAATAGTCATTCGAAAATAATTTACTCGGAATAATTTAGGACGCGGACACACATTCAATGCACACGCTCACACATACATACATACATTACATTACATGTTTTAGGACATTATAAAAAACAATAATAATTTATATACACATACATTTTTATTTAATATGCGAACGGAAGAGAAAGAGGTTTACTTCTGTCTTCTTTCTTGTTCCGGCGTCGTTCTTCTCCTGATTCCGTTCTGTTCGGGTGCTCCATCCATCTCGATTATGAATTCGGCTGCTGTCACCTGGTGAACCAAATTAGGTGTCACACTCCCTCGCGACTATGAGGAAGAGGACCAGCAGCCTTGTATTTCCTGGGACGAACGGAGTTCCGTTGTCAGTTCCTGGGGTTACGTTTTAGTCAAATATTTATCCTCGCCGCCTCCATTGGATTTTCGATGAGTCAGAATCCTGGCTGTGAAGGTGTGGGCCCACTTTGATTTCGGAGCAGCGAGACCTCCGGATTGTCGTTGAGGCAGCGAGTCGTCACCAGGAGTCCAAGAAGAAGAGAGTCCAATTGCAAGAGAGTTTGAGGGACACTTACCAGGTCTTATAATACCTCGGTAAGTATCCCTATGTCCAGTTAAGTCGCCGAGTTCCTTTTTTACTAAGAATCGGGACGGGAACTGTCAAACATTTGAATGTCGTTGCTCGACTTGAGTTTGACAGCCCGCCCATTATTTGAATTTGGAGCGCATGCGCCCCATTGCGGCGACACATGCGTTTCGAGCTTGGAACTCGGCCCGTTTGTTTCCTACTCTGATTCTGCGCGGCCAGGGCGCCGCTGCACCTCTTCTGCGCATGTAGAGGCGCACCAGCGCCAGCGCCTCGTCAGTGCGCGCGCATGACTTCTGATGCGCGCGGATCCCACGTGGGCTTGGGATCCAAAATGGCCGACCGGCCGGAAAAAGCGCACATCGCGTCCTTGGTATGTCCGTTATTAACCCTTACTTGCCACACTTCCACGCTGTGACATATTTGCCACACTGGGGTGTAATGCGCCCCACAGACATAAATTGTTATAAAAAATAAACTATTGATTATTTTAACATGAAATTTGTTTTGTAACTTTTGGAGAGGATACTTTTGAAGATTATATGGGATACATGGCCTAAAAATAAAATTTAGTACAAAAAAAAATTAAAGTATTTAAAAAAAATGGAAAAAATTGGATAATTTACATTAAAAATCATAACTTTTGTATTTTTTTATAGAAGTTGCTAAAATTTTAACTGAGTTTACTCAAGATATGGCACTGCAGGAAAAAAAAGTTTTATGGTGGTTCCCATCAAAAAAGGTATTTATTCTGAAGAATGAAGGGAAGAATTTCGTGAAAAAATTAACATTTTAATTTTTGCGAAAAATAATCCTTAATTTGTTTGTTTACACACAATATTTATAATTATTCTATTCAAATATGTAGAAAAAGATGACACGCAATTGAAAAGTTTAACTATCTGCACATTCGTCAAAGATCACATAGCGGTGTTCCTGACATACGGGGCGGTGGCAGGTGGAACAACCTTTTTTGCTTTTGCGATCTTCCTTGCGTTTACAAATTACACAACGTAATTGTTTTGGCAGATTCACTTTTTGTAAAGCCCTTTCTGTTTCCAAGTTTTTGTTCAAAATGGCGGAAATTCCAGTACGAATGTCACGTCTAAGTGTGCACACGGTATATCGTCGTTCTAAATACGATTTCGCGAGATCAATGTAAAGATTCTCGAGACAGTAAATCGCACTCGTATTCTGTTCACTATTTCGAAATTTGCACTTGAACAATATTCGAGCATTGACAATTGCTTGATCTAAGATTCCAAAAAAATATCGCATAGGCCACCTATTTGTTCTTCCTGCCGTGGTATATGAATGACAAAGTTTGTCAAAGTTGTCGGTTCCTCCTTTTGTCGCATTATAATGACGAACTATATTCGGTTTATCTTCTGTCAGTTCACATGTATGCAAAAAAGAAGAAACTATGAGGACTAGTTTATTACTTTTCTTCTTTTTTGGAGCATACGAAACTAGAGTCGAATCTTTGGTATGGCAAAATTTGGTACTCGGCCGTATTTTCGTAGCAGATATAAAATCGGCTGGGATCTCTCTTTTATTTTTTTTTATGGTTCCAGTAATTTTCATTTGGTACGGATCCTCTAGCATGCGTAATAGCAGAGGAACAGACGTGTACCAATTATCGCAGGTGACTGACCTATTGGTGTTGTGAATAGGCTCCGTGACTACTCGAAAATAATACTCTGGAATCGCTTCGTTTATTCGTGAAACTTCCGAATTTTTTCCTAAATACGGAATAGCATTGATCTGCAAAAAGGAAATAAAAATGTACTTATAGCTGAAGTTTTTAAATTTAAAATTTTATAATAAATATACAAATAAATATTTACCATATAAGAAGTTTCTGCATCGTGTAGAGTAATGATTTTCAATCCGTACTTGTCTGGTTTATCCTTCATATAAACTCTAAATTTACAACGTCCTCGGAAACTTAACAGCTGTTCATCTACAGTACATTGACTACTAGAGACGTAATTTTTCTTGCAATTTTCAACAAAACAATCCCATAATTTTCGAATTGGAGCCAAACGATCACTTGTGTCTCTGGTATTTTTATTATCAAAACGCAGACATGACGATAAAAAATTATGTCTGTTGCGAGAAAAAGACATCTGTAAAATGTTATGCCGTTCTTTTTATCCCACAGACGATTGTCATTGACATCAGTTGATTTCCGAAGTCCAATGTAATATAGTAGTCCGATGTATGCTCTAATTTCAACTTCATCTGTGTAATGCTGATATGACTGTACCTTATCATCAGCAACAAGTGGAAGACATACTTCTTCGATTTTTGAATTCGTATTTTCTACGAGGATATCGATCATTTGCTTATCAAAAAGACAATTCCAAAATTGTTCAATGGTCTCGACATTGGCTGCATCGCCCGTTGGACCGGGAATCAATATAGAAGCTTCTGATGGTCGATCTGTAAAACAAAATTTCGAATTTGTAAAGTCCATATTTATCATGCGAAATTTCTCAGCATACATTTGGACGAAAATTTTATATATCCAACAGAAATATTACCTATAGAATGAATCACATTATTAGTTAAATCGATGAACTTGTAAATGTAAACCATCAACATCATTATAAATACTCTTCTCTAAACACGAATTTTATTGTTATTGAATGATACGGTATTATTCAAAATTATGATATTTACATACATACCTGATCTCCGAGAGGGAACTCTCGTGTCCCACTGAAAACCACTTTTGCCTCGTAATTTTGTGGACGGTCGTCCCCGAGCACGAGAATTTACAAGGCGTTCGTTCAAATTCGCATCCTCCATTTCAATATCATCAGAGTCTTCCAATTCGCCTTCTGAAGTATACGCTGAACCATCCTCACTAACAATATCTTCGTCTTCTGTATCGCTCTGCTCGACGATTTCCTCGATATCTCCGTCCTCTTCGCGTAATTCCTCGTAAATGCGTCGAGAACGCAAATTATACGACATCTAAATATTAAAAATAAAACATTGCAAATCGCAAAGAAAAATCAGGCATAAAGATACATATTACACTCACTTTTGTAGATCCTCTGAGGCCAAAATGCACTTAAAAAAATTCGAACAATTTTCACTGACGCGACCGTACTTGACACAGTGGGGTGTAACACACCCCCGACGTGTTTAAACGGCTGCCAAACGCAGACTAATGTACTTAAAGTAATGCTAATTGCTTGAGGATATTCTTATACTATCTAACAAATAACAGAAAGCATCACAGATTTGATTTTCTTATGGTTACATATTTAAAATTAACGATATATGAGCCTGGGACGAATTACACCCCAGTGTGGCAAACAACGGTTAAGCACGTCCATATACAAATATCGTAACGGCCCTCTTTCTCTCCGCCGCTCTTTCTCTTCCGCGCGATCGAGTTAAACGGCTCGTTACAAGACCATGATAGCGACTTACGTGAAGCAGGATCATAGGGATTGGGATAAGCGCCTCCACGAGTTTAGGCATGCCGTAAATGCGGCTACTCAATCCATTACAAAATTGTCTCCAGCGTTCTTGAATTTCGGACGACACTCACGTCAAGTGAAAAGTTTGCGCCGAGCAGTAGAAGGGGTCACGCTGAAATTGCAGTTGGACTCCGAGGTTTGGATAGATAGGGTGAAGAGACTAGATGAGTTGCGAGACTTGGTGAGCAGAAACATAGATAGCGAGCAAGCAAGACAGGAAAGAGCGTATAATCGGGGTAAAAGGGTAGCAACATTCCAGGTAGGCGATCAGGTTATGCGACGCACCCATGTCCTTTCGAATGCAGCCCAAAGGTTCTCGGCTAAGCTGGCCCCCAAGTATGAGGAACCATTTCGTATAGCCGCGGTCCTATCCTCTACTGAGTACCGTCTGGAGATGAGAGATAGTCGAATTAACAACAAGGTTCACGTTTCGAATTTAAAGCAGTATATCCCTCCGCGAGGTAACCCTGTTGTTCCGGTGCGGAGAAAGTAGCGAGATAACGACGTAGGAGGGAGATGGAGTCCGAAAATGGGGGGGGGGGGGGGAAGAATGAATGTGATTCCCGTGCTGTCCAGAACCTATGTCGTCTGTGTCGTCCATTATATAGAAATAATGAATGCATGCGAAGTAAAGAATTTTGTTATAAATGGATATGACGCTATTAAACGAGTCTTGGGCAGATGAGTCAGAGGAAGAATGGGTTATAGAAATGCAGAGAGTGGCTCTGGAAAATCCTGCTGAGGCAGCCCAACAGAGCGAGGCTACCTTACAAGAATTACCGACGATATTGGGAGAGATAGCGACGCGAAGTGAGCCCGAGGGAGAGGTGACGGAGGCGGTGTACACCGAACCGGCGATTCCGCCGGAGTTGGAGGCAGAGTTAGAGCAGCACAGGAGAGCGGAAGAATTGGAGACGCGACCCGGTGATATGGCCGCGGGAGGCCCCATCACCAGGGGAATAGGGCCGGCGGATTTACCAGTGGAGGAGTTGTGGAGGGGAGAGGAGGATCCGGACTCGCCTCCTCGTCGTCGGCCGCGCCGTAGGTCGCGGTATAACTCCCGTCGACATTAAACGGTAGACGATTATGTGGCGGGTCCCGCTCTCCCTTTATCCCCCGGGACACTCCCCAGGGGCGAACCCCCACCGGACCTCGGATTAGGTCCGTTGTAGTGCTGCCTCCAGCTTCGGTGGTCCCGCCGACAATCCCAACTAGGACAGAATCCCGAGAGCCATCATCGGCCAGGGCGTCTCCCAGAAAGGAAATCGTGCCGAAACAAGAGGGGCCATATTCGGGGGCCTTTGTCCCTTTCGCTTTGCCCTGCGGGTGGATCCCCCTAAGTACGTTTTGCTTCAACTGCTCGCCGGGGGGCATGTCCGGCAGGATTGTCCATGGCCCCAGAAGGCAAGATATTGCCATAACTACGGTCGACGGGGCGAAGATCTCCATTCTTGCCCCCGCTGCGCCGTCCCGCACCTTGCTTTCCTTATGGAATTGAGTGCGAGGGCGACACCAGTGGAAGCCGAGGTACCAAGGGATCCATCGGGACGTCGTGATCGGGAACGCCGCGGAAGTCGACGAAGACGACAGGCTGGGCCACGCGGGCTCGATGATGGGTCTCGGAATAATAGTAGTCGAGAGAGATCCCCTCAACCTCCACGTTTCAACAGCCGGTTACGGGAGACCCTCGAGCTGTTGGACCAGATTCGGCATTTGTCCACAGACACCCAGTCACTGATTGTTCGGTCTGTGTTCGGTGGTACCCCCGCCCGACCACTCACCGAGCTAGGGGAGGGGTCTGGAAAAATGTCGAATTAAGAGGAAGGGGAGAGAGAGATTATTAGCGAGACTGTGGGGAGAGCGATAGCGAGCGGAGTAGCGAGAAGGAGGATGTGGCGAGCGACGAGAAAGAAGAAAGAAAATAGCAGAGGACTGGGAGGTGAGTCGTTAATATGAATAATAAACGAAATATCCAAGGGATATTCCGGTTTAGGAGAGGGGATTGTGACGAAGTCACGATATTAATTTGTTGAAATAGAATAATTATATTTGGGCGAGAACAATACGCGCCGTAAGAACTGCAAGTTCTCTCTCGGCAGTGTGAGCGAGAGGCATGCGAGTTGCGCCGGCCCTGGTAGTTGTGAGAGAAGGACGCTCGATCTCCCCCGTCGATCGCCGGTTTGTTATGTCGGCGACGGTGTCTCCCATCGTGCGACGGAGAGACGACGATCGTCTAGCTGACCACGTGTGTGTGCATATACAGGGTGCGTGCGTTCGATCCGAACATATGGCATACCATGTGAAAGATAGAGCGTTCCTGATTGGCCAGTTCCAGCTCCCACAAAGTTCTCCCCATTGGCCGCGCGAGAGCAGGGAATGACTGAAACTGGAGATGCGAGAACTCCCTTCACTGTTCAGAACTTTAGTCAGCCATTCAGTAATTCAGCCTGAAGTAAACATTGAGTCAAAAGATCGTAGATGTAATTTTCCTACGCTTAATGTTGTAAATTCGCACTTAAGCCTGTAAGAAAGTTACAATGTGGTGTAGTGAATTTGTAGTAAATTTACAACATTAAGCGAAGGAAAATTACAACGGGTTGTAAAATTACCACAATTAATAGGTTATTTAAATTTACGTTTTTTTATAGTGTAGGAAAATTACATCTACGATCTTTTATCGTGCACTCATTGTTTTCTTCAGGCTGAATTACTGAATGCGGCTGACACAAATACTGAACATTGAAGGCAGTACTCGAATCTCCAGTTTCAGCCATTCCATGCTCTCTCGCAGCCAAAGGGGAGAACCGAACGGGCTGGAACTGGCCAATCAGGAATGCCCTACCTTTAACGAGGCATGCCCTATGTTCGGATCGGACGCACGCACCCTGTGTACAGGCGCTACACATAATAGCGTGTTTTATTATGCACGAAAATCGACCAATTACGCAGTCAAAATTTAAATGGAAAATTAGCGAGAGAGGTGGAAAATCGTCATCGACCAGTACCGATTGCAATTTCAAAATTCAGTACGGTCGTGAAGAGAAAATCGTCGCGTCGGTGATGTAGTGGTCTTTTTGGTTGTGGTGTGGAGTGAGGTGAGGGTGCCAGTAGCAAATAGTGAGAGAGAGAGACAGGAAGATAGCGAGAAAGAGAGAGACCGGAAGATAGGGCGAGAAAACGAGAGAGACAGAAAGAGGAGGAAGAAAGAAAAGGAATTAAAGGATCGGCTTTTCTTAATTTATGAGTAGACCGGAAGTGGCGAGTGACCAACGGAAAATTTAAAAAAATGAACTCGTTTTATTAATTAATTAGTAGACCGGATGTGGCGAGTTGACATGGGTCGCGAGGAAAATAGCGAGGAGTAGGGGAAGGTGAGAACGGGAAGTTCCACTTCCGGCAACGTGGGCCTAGGAGAATACAGAGTGGACTAGTTCAGCGGAATCCGCAATTTCGGGTCGCGTCCAACAATAAATTTTTTTTGTGTAGTATATTTTTTTTTGTACCTGTATTTTTTTAAGAAATTAAATAAAGAAAAAATGCAAGGTTACAAAATAAGGAAAATACCGTTTCGAAACAACTCGCGACGAAATCATGGTTTAAATAATTATTGTATACAACGATTTCAGTAAAATGGGCATAGCTTGTGCAGAATATTCTTTATAAAATTAAAATTTTATATACACTTTAAAAATACTGTTTGAAATAAAGAAAATATGGTTTTAAAATAATTCGTGATGGAATCATTATTTAAATAATCATTGTTTATATCGACTTCTGCGAACGTATGCAGCAAATTCTTTATAAAGTTAAAATTTTGCATACACTTTAAAAATACTGATTGTAATAAGGAAAATATCGTTTCAAAACAATTAGCGACGGAATCATTGTTTGAATATTCATTGTTTATAACAACTTCTGCTAACGTGTACTGAAAATTCATTATAATTTTGGGGCTGGAACGGAGGGCACGGAGATACATAGTAAGGGAGGAGTTAAAAAGAAATAAAATTAGAGTGGAAACGGGATGCAGGGCGGGCAGGTTTGAGGAAAAACTAGAGAAACGAGAGGTAGGAGAGATAGCGATGAAGTGCATAATAGAAAAGAGAAAGACTAAAAGGGAAAAGGTTAGGAGTGAATGGGCAAAAGAGAGCGTTGAGCGGAAGAATTATTTATGGAGAGGGGGCATGAGTCAGATGGCGTTGAATGATTGAGGAGAAAATTAATGGGAACTGTTGAGAAAAAGAGACATTGAGGTTGATGAACAAGAGAGAGGAGAAAAGGTGAGAGCGTCAAAGTCATGTGCGAGATACACAAGAGTGCTTGGTGTACCAACGTACATAAGAGTATGTAAGAGAAATGAGGGGAAAAGACTGATGACAATAGCGAGCTGGAGATGTGGGAACGAAGAGAGGGGGTATATGTACTGGATGAATGTGGATGATAGAAAGTAAAGTCTGTGTGCGAAAGGCAGAGAGAACGTTGAACACTTGAGATATAACTGCGAGTATGTGAGAGAGGATGGAGAAATTGGTGTGGATGTTCTGAATGAGGATGGTAGAGGAATCAGGTGGATAGAAATGCTAGAGCGAGTGAGAAGAGCCAGCGAGAGAGAGAGAGAGAGAGAGAGAGAGAGAGAGTGAGGGGAGAGAGACAGAGAGAGAGAGAGAGAGAGAGAGAGAGAGAGAATGAATAGTTAGCCGGCTGCCTGCTGTACCTTGTAAATGGAATTTTTGTATTTTTGTAAATTTGGAATGTATATTTTTGTATTTTGGTTTCCTGTAACTTGTGTATTTTGGATTACAAAGAGAAATGATATGGAAGTCTATGTTAGCACATGTAATGTGGAGCATAATAAACCACTACTATAAAATACTTCTGCTAACGTGGACAGAAAATTCATTATAAAGTTAAAATTTAGCATACACTTCAAACAGTACTGTTTGAAATAAGGAAAATATCGTTTCAAAACTATTCGCGACGAAATCATTGTTTAAATAATCATTGTTTATAACGACGTCAGTAAAACGCATATAACTTGTTCAGAAAATTCTTTATAAAGTTAAAATTTTGCATACACTTCAAAACTACTGTTTGGAATTAGGAAAATATCGTTTCGAAACAATTCGCGACGGAATCATTGTTTAAATAATCATTATTTATAACGATTTCTGTAAAATGCATATAACTTGTGCAGAAAATTCCTGTTTCAAATAAGGAAAATATCGTATATATATATTTTTAATACACATATTGTATCTTTCCTTTCGTTGGTTCAATTTATATAATTAAATTATTTGCTCAGTATTTAAGGTAATGGTCACTCCGCGAGCACAAATCGGTGCTAGAATGAAGGCCAAATAACATCAATTTATTTGAGTTCTATTTCCGTACTTGGTCCTATTTATTCCGCTATTCCCAAAATTATGTATATTAGAACTACTTTCAATTAGGAAACAATTCTTATTCGATTTTTCTTCGGTTTCTTTCAGAGATAGAGCTGAATCTCTGACTTGTAAAAAACACTTTACATGTGCGGAGGGAGGCTTTACCACTCTTGTTAAAAAGGAATGATAAAATGCAACTTTCAAAAATTAGCGCCCAATCTAGGTGTAATATGATTGGTTGTTCATTCGTAATGTTAAAATTTGTTCGTCATCGATCAATACTGTAGCTCTCAACCTTGTTAAGCGGAATGCATTTACTACATTTCGCTTACAAGTTGAGATGTTGGATATCTTAACCCAATAATATCCAACTTGACCAAACTTTTACGTTGAATCCAGCCTTAAAATTTTTTATGAAAATGAAGTTGGACGTTGATTTAAACTACGTTTCCTGTAAGTTTTGGGTTCGCTCTTTTCGAATCCGATGTCAGAATTAGGAAAAAAGCAATACTGATACCGATTTTTCACGTTTTTTTTCCAAAAAAATAATATTTTCACGTGTATGTTTTAGTGATAATTCAAAATGGCGGCTACATCCGTGCGTCATTACAGCGAGGTGAGACAATACCATGATTACTCGTTAAAAACGAACTGTTAAGAAAGATGCACAAGGGTAAAAGTTTGTTTATTCATCGTGATCTTTCGAATGACAGTCAAAAAATTTGGGACTAATATATTTTTTGGGCCCTACTAGACCCAAATCGGATTTATTTATACAAAATTTATATTTTTTGTACTTGATTCATACTCGGCAGAAAATTTAACATATTTTTAAATTTGACGATGGAGTTTTATATACGCTGTCACATTAGACTTTCCCGCTGCTGAATTCAACGTTGCCCGGTTATCATCGCGAGGAGGTGGACGCTTATCGATTACCATTTTTCTATTCTCTTTTTTTTATTTTTTAAATTTTTTTGTATTTTTTTTTATTTGTTTTTGTATTTTCTTCGTTCTAATTTGTTGGTATTTACTTTGCTTTATTTTTTTTTAAATTTTAATTTTTAAACTATTTTTAAAGATTTACAATCTTATTTGTTATGAACTTTTTGAAACATGGCTCACAGAAATATTTACAATCGCAGCTTTTGCAATAATTGCAACGTTGATTTCATCAGTGGCAAAGGACCGTCTAATATGAAAGCGCATATATAAGACTCCACCGTCAATTTTGAAAGTACGTGACAGACATTACGAAGTGCAGGCTTAACGTGCTGGCGCCTGGCGGTACAGCTTCGCGTAAAACTTCCTAATATTTCGATACAAGAGGCCAAACGGGCGTCGGTTTGCTGACTGCCAGAATCATGACGCCGCGAAAGCCCGAGACGAGGCGGCGATGAACAAAACCGAGCCGAAAGCGAAGGATTGCATTATTATTTTTTTTTTTGTTTGACGGAGGGGGGAAATGCGTTGGGCACCATAGGGGGTTAAAGATGTTGGTTAACCCCCCGTGTATCGGACTCCCTTGCCCATGGTGTTCAGGGCAAGGTTTACCTACTAAAACGCTAACCTCCCTTGGCCCTCCATAATCCACTTGTGCAGTCTGCAGCAGACAAGTGGCTCCGATATCCATCTCCTCCGCTGCAGACTGCACTGGGCCATTTCGTTTGCAACTGTAACCACTCCCTCTACCATTGGGTAAGTGGTTACAGGATCTCGTGTGACCTCAGTAGACGGAGAGATCCCAGTAGCACTGCTTTCTGCATTCGGCCTGCGATGGAATTTGCATGTTCTCGACAGGCCGGAATGCTTTTGATGTTTTGGAGGAAAGTTGGTCTCATTCCTCCCAGCACTCCAATTATCAGCACGACGAGCTTGATTTTGAATCCTCGATACAGCTTGCGAATCTCGAACAGGAGTTCCTGATATTTCATCCGTTTTTCGTCCTCTTTGCTGACTATACTTGTTTCTGCTGGTGCAGAAAACTCGATGACGATGGATTTGTCATCGAAGTCAACAAGGACGATGTCAGGCTTATTGGCTGATATTTGCCTGCTCGTCGGGAATGAGTAATTCCAGTATATTCGGCACGACTCATTCCCGACAACGGATTCAATATCAGTGGGGACGTACGGCAAATTGGGGTTGCATCAATACCATAAGTGCTGCGAAGATGGTAATACAGCACTCGAAGAGTCGCATTGTGACGTTCGATGTATGCTGAAACTGCATATATTGGGCATGCTGCCAAAAGAAGCATTAGTGTCTCAGCACGACATCTACACAATCTACAAAGCGTACTCTGTACCGCCTGGTGTAAGACGTTCTGGCGATACGCTAAGATATTGATGACCCCATTCTGGCATGCGAAGATAAAACCCTCGGTCTCGGATTTCAAGCCGGCTGATCTTAAGAACGAGAAGGTCATCTCTGCTGACAAGCCAAGTTGTTGGACAATTCGAAAGAATTGTCCATGCAATGGCTTGTCGATATGCCTTCCCTCCAACATACGGAGTTGTTCGTTCTGTATGTTAGACCTGAGACGCACTGGGCACAGGTTGATGACTGATTCAGCTTCCTGTGCACCACTACGTTGAAAACCAGACCGAGTCTTCGCGCCGCTCGTTCCGCCGCGTTGTCCAAAAACGCCCGTTCCCCTGAATTTCATGCTGATGAACAAGCATCATCAGGGGATCCTCCGTTCGATTAATCACGTCGCAAGCTGTTTCGAGGATCAATCGGTCATGCATATACTCCAGGCTTAAAATGCCACGACCTCCCATATTTCGGGGCAAATACAGTCGTTTCACGGAAGATCTTGGATGCAAACTGCGTTGCACACAAATCATCTTCCGTGTACTTCGGTCAAGATCCCTTAGCTCGTCAACGTTCCACTTCAGTGCTCCAAAAGAATAGAGCACTGGTGATACGGCCAACATATTCGTGGCTGCCACCTTATTTCTCCCGGTCAATTCTGATAACCAGATCTGACGGAGAATGCGCCGGTATTTCTTAATGATGGTGGTTTTAGCAGCCTGCACATCCTGGACATGCCTTTGAGGTACGCCCAGGTATGTGTAGGCTTCTTCGGCGCTAAGGTGGCGGATGACATTTCCGTTGACGAGCTCCATATCGTTGTTATGGGAGCCTGACCTTCCTCTGTGTAAATGAACGACTGCACACTTGTCCAATCCGAATTCCATGCCGTGCCGAATATGTGAGGGCGATGTTCAGAGATCGATGTAATTGATCCCCGCCTGATGCGTATAATTTAAGATCATCCATAGAGAAAAGATGGGTTATCTTATGTACACGTTCACCAGGCGGTCCACACATGTACCCTTGAGATTTCCGGAGAGCAACGGATAGAGGCAATAGTGAGATGCAGAAGAGCAGAGGACTCAGAGAATCTCCCTGATAGACACCTCTTTGGAATTGAACCAGTCTAGACATGGTTCGACGCTTGCCCGATGTCATGACAAAGCGTGTTTTCCAAAAAGGCATTCAGGTCTTCTACAATTCTCACTATGTTTGGGTGGACATGGAGGCGTTTGAGCAACAAGCTTAAAAGCTCGTGCGATGTTGAGTCATACGCCTTCATGTAATCCATCCAGGCTATCGACAGGTTACGCTTGTACTGGACTGCGTCCAGTTGTCCTTGCAGCCGGATACACCCATTTTGCAGCCTCGTTGTTCTACTATCCGTTGCCACACCGGTTTCACGGATTTCTCAACACGTTCGTTCAAGATGTTAGTGAACAATTTGTATAACGTATTGAGACACGTGATGGGTCTATGGTTTTTCGGATCGGACAAGTCTCCCGATTTTGGGATCAGTGTCGTTCAACCCTCCACCAGCCAGTGCGGAATGGGTTGGTCTCCATTTATATAAGAGGTGAATATTCGGGCTAGGTGTTGATGGACAGAAGTGAACTTCTTCTACCAATAGTTGTTAATTCCATCCCAGTTCGGCGAGGAGAAATTCCCCGCCCCTGTAATGGCATTTTTCACCTCTAATGCACGGATGGGTGGGCAATCTTCACTTTGTTGTGTGACTTCGTCGCACAACTCGGTGAAGATTTCAATACCTGGAGTGTCTGCATCAAGCCTAGATGTTTTCTCGTAGATGCTCCCCCAGAATTCCTCAACTGCGGCCATCGATGGAAACTCGCTCGAGGCTGCCATACAATGTTTGAAGAGGTTGGATTCGTCCAAAATATTGCGCTTTGTCGAATTCCATCTTCCCGTCTTTGCAGCCTCTTTTGGCATCGGCCAAAACCCGAATTTTATCCGCTAAAAGTTGCTTGATGTTGAGCAACTTTAGCTTGTTCAGTGTGTGATAGTACGTCCGCAGTTGTTGTGCGAACTTCTTGACTTTAGCCGTAAATGAACGGCCAGATGTTAAATAGTCGATCACACACTGAATTCGGGAAGCGAGTTTCCGTGTCAGTCGAATCTTGCCGTTCAATTGAGACATGCGTTTTGTAATCTGCCGACTCCCCTATATCTGTGTCAGATTTCGCGAAGCCACCAGATTACTTGCAGCCTCGTAAACGGCACAATTGACTTGCCACAGGTTGCAGTCATCTGGAAGAGCATCCATAAGTAGGCTATTTGCTCTGTCTATTTCTCGTTGTTTAGGCAAAATTTTCGTTGTCAAATTTTGCCTAAACACGAGTGTCGTGCTTTCATAATGTGGAGCATCTCTCTCAGCACCGCGTACGGGCTCAGTTGTTATTGCCCGCACATCCGGTACCGGTTGACAGCTGAGAACAACGAAGCCTATCCGCCTCAGATAGGACATATAATCTTTCAGTTGTTATTGAGAAAAGCGATCTGCCAGTTCGGGATGCATTACTGCAAACCGACTGTGCATTCGCGCCATGTAGCCTCTCTGTTGCGGACAACTCTCTTCTTAGCAGCGCATTAGATCTTGCCTGAGATCCTCCGTCCACTGAAATCTTCCGTGGGCATTCGTGCGTTGTTGTCCCGGGATACCTGTTTATTATCATTATTGTTATAATTATTACTATAAAAGTACTGTTGTTATTAATTTCATCTGTAAATAAAGCGATTTGGCATAAATAACCACTTTCAATTAAAATTTAATTTTTTCATAAACTGGCTTTTTTAAAAAGTAAAATTAAAAATGCCTTATACAATAGATTATGGTGCCCCCAGACTCCTGCGGCCTCGAGGCTGAAGCTCCTCTAGCCCCCCCCCCCCCTTAATGCGGCATTGCATTCGGTGATATTTTGATTTTGTGAATTATCCCCGTCCTAATATACTTATTTTCCTACAAATCAATATTTTTTTGTATCATTATGGCATAACAATTATTACTCATGAAGATTTTCTACCATTCTAAAGTAAATATACTAGACATACTTCTGTTTTGTGAAATGTCCTCGTCTCAGTATACAGGGTGATCCAAAAGTCCCGGAACAGCAAAATATCTCAGCGGGAGTGCATTTTCGAGGAAAATGTTTCAGACAAAAGTTTCAGGATTTTTCCCTGGCTATTTAATGGCGATATTGAATTTGACCTTGAACATGACCTTGAAGGTTATTTCAAGGTCAAGTTAATTTTTTTAAATGGGAACCCCTATTTTTTTTCACGGATTCGGAAAGAGCACAAAATTTTACGTCCGAATATGCTATGGCCATTTTTTTCGGCAAGGTCATTTCAAGGTGAAACTTAAAACTCCCGTGACGGCGAAATATCTCAGAGGGTGTGCATTTCTTTGGAAATTGTTTCAGACAAAAGTTTAAGGATTTTTCCCGGGCTATTTAATGGTAGCACAGAATTTGACCTTGAACATAATCTTCAAGGTTGTTTCAAGGTCAAGTTTGTTTTTTTTTAATGGAAACTGCTATTTTTTTTCACGGATTCGGAAAGAGCACAAAATTTTACGTCCGAATATACTATGGCCGTTTTTTTCGGCAAGGTCATTTCAAGGCCAAACTTAAAACTCCCGGAACAGCGAATTAACTCAGCAAGAGGTCATTTTCGGGTAAAATGTTTCAGACAAAAGTTTCAGGATTTTTTCCGGGATATTTAATGCTAGCATAAAATTTGAGCTTGAAAATTACCTTGAAGATTATTCTCAGGTCAAGATTATTTTTTTTTTTTAATTGGAACCCCGTTTCATTTTCTTAACGAAGTTATGAGGATCTTCCGGTATTGAGAGTGGTTAAATTCATTTTGTTCAGTCGATGCTATTATTGGACGATCTGCTCTAGGGAGATCCTTTACAGTGCCGTAAACTTCGAAACAATTTATTGTTCTGCCAAAAGTCGATTTAGGAATCAGTTCCTGTCCCTCGCTTGTCCTCTAATTTTGTAAATAGAATAATAAACTGTTTAAAAAAAGTGTATACATACATCTTACGCAACACTTGTGCAAAGTGAACTTGGGCGCGCGAACAGCGACAGAGAGCACGAGTCACCAGCGAAGTAAATAAACAACATACATTCACATTGAATTTATACATACGTGTACAGTCTTATAAGGTTACATTTTGGTCTTAACTTTATCGTTTTGTGAGATACATGGATTTCCTATCTAAACGCCTTTCCTATCTAAACGTATTAAGCATCATTTCAGTAACAAAATACATACGTATATTTCGTACAAAGAGCAATGGCTGCGCTAAGTGAACGAGAAAGAATAACCATTCTCATGATGAGAGGCTGGGGTGATAACCAGCGATCTTTAGAGAATGTGCGAACCTTATTTAACGCATCATTTAGAGAGGGACGAGAACCGATTTCTCAATCTACTGTTAGCAGAACAATAAATCGTTTTGAAGTTCACGGTACTGTGAAGGATCTCCCAAGAGCAGGTCGTCCAGTAACAGCATCAACTGAAGAAAATGAGTTGAATGTCGCGCTGTCAATAACGGAAGATCCTCATACTTCCATCAGGAAAGTTAAACAGCAGCACGACTTATGTTACGGTACAGTACAACGGATCTTAACTAAAAACTTAAAATTTCACCCATACAAAGTTAGACTCGTACAACAATTGAATGAAGACGATCCTGATAGACGCCTACAGTTTGCGGAATTAATGATGAATCGAATAGATGCTGATGCCGGTTTCTTGAATCGCATCGTATTTTCTGATGAAGCTACATTCTTCTTAAATGGGGCAATCAATAGACATAACATGTCTTATTGGAGTGAAACCAATCCTAATTGGATGGTCGATAGACGTTCTACTCAATATCCTGAAAAAGTAAACGTACGGGCAGGTATTATAAACAGTGCGGTAGTTGGGCCCTTCTTCATCGAGGGTACCCTTACTGGTCAAAAATACCACGATATGTTGAGGGACGACATCATCCCTGCTATTCAGGTTATTGTAGGCGAGGATTTCGATCAGACTTGGTTTCAGCAAGATGGTGCAGCACCTCATTATGCAACAGATGTTCGCAATTATTTGAGTGATGTATTCGCAGAACGGTGGATAGGTCGAAGGGGTGTAATAGAATGGCCACCAAGATCTCCGGATCTTACGCCCCTTGACTATTTTCTATGGAGTTATCTCAAAGATAGAGTGTATCGAACGAAACCGGTGAATATTGAGGAAGTAAAACAACGAATACGGGATGAGATCGCGGCTATAGAACCAGATATGATTAAAAAAGTCGTATCGACTTTTTATAATCGCTTGAGATATTGCCAAGAAGTTCATGGCAATCACTTTGAGCATAAGCTTTAGTAAGATACATAATTTCATCAAAATCTTAGTATACCCATCTTGCCTTAACTGTCTGGGGACACCCACACACACACACACGCACACGCACACGCACACGCACACGCACAGGTGACGGCGAGGGGAACCACCTGAACAAAGCACCCCGAAGAGGTGTAAACCCGACCGTGCTACCTCCACGCGGTACATCTTGGGTAATGCTAAAGCCGGCGGTAGCATTGGAAACAATGTAAAAATGTTACCCATACATACGGTATTTATAAACGTATCGGATGTATAAGAAAAAATGTATATTTTTATCCGGGAACAATGATAATGCATTGCACTCTGGAAACTCTGGAAACATTACGAAAATGAAACGGGGTTCCAATTAAAAAAAAATAGTCTTGAGCTTAGAATAAGCCTCAAGGTAATTTTCAAGGTTAAATTCAATGGTGCCTCTTGCTGAGTTAATTCGCTGTTCCGGGAGTTTTAAGTTTGGCCTTGAAATGACATTGCCGAAAAAAACGGCCATAGCATATTTGGACGTAAAATTTTGTGCTCTCTCCGAATCCGTGAAAAAAAATAGCAGTTTCCATTAAAAAAAACAAACTTGACCTTGAAATAACCTTCAAGGTCATGTTCAAGGTCAAATTCTGTGCTACCATTAAATATCCCAGGAAAAATCCTTAAACTCTTGTCTGAAACAATTTCCAAAGAAATGCACACCCTCTGAGATATTTCGCCGTTACGGGAGTTTTAAGTTTCACCTTGAAATGACCTTGCCGGAAAAATCGATCATATCATACTCGGACGTAGAATTTCCCGCTCTTTCAGAATCCATGAAAAAAAATAGGGGTTCCCATTTAAAAAAATTAACTTGACCTTGAAATAACAAGGTCATGTTCAAGGTCAAATTCAATATCGCCATTAAATAGCCAGGGAAAAATCCTGAAACTTTTGTCTGAAACATTTTCCTCGAAAATGCACTCCCGCTGAGATATTTTGCTGTTCCGGGACTTTTGGATCACCCTGTATATATATATATATATATATATATATATATATATATATATATATATATATATATATATATATATATATATATATATATATATATATATATATATATATATATACATACGAAAAAGGTCGTTATATCTCTTCAACATTTGGAAGGTTCGCGAACACGACCGAATTTGACATTCCGCGAAACATTACTAAATGGCAACGGTGACAGCTCGTTCAAATATCAAATTACTATACAACAGCAATACAACCAAGCCTAAACTCATACACTCATACACAGTATAGTATGAGTATAGTACAGTATAGTAATTTGATATTTGAACGAGCTGGCACCGTTGCCATTTAGTAATGGTTCGCGGAATGTCAAATTCGGTCGTGTTCGCGAACCTTCCAAATGTTGAAGAGATATAACGACCTTTTTCGTCAAGTTATTACTGGTATCCAGGAAGCGACTCGAGCCGGAGCTCGTCACTGAGGACTTCTATAATAAAGTGAATTTTGTACAGTATTATTAAAACAAAGCGTTTTATTCCATAGTTTTAATATTATAAAAGGGTGTGCTATTGGAATATAAAGGTAATTGTAGAACAGTGAAAATAACCTGATTTTAAATAATTATTAATGTTAAAGATAAAATTAATCGAAGTCGCTCCACGTAACAATCTCATAATAATCAAAAAGTATAATTTTTTGTTAGGAAATTAAATTTGGAATCATTAAAATTTACTTTTTATAGAGCTATGGGCGGTAATTTCCATTTGGACATTTTCATTGTTCTGTTGTATAAAAGTACCTACATCAATGACGTAGAGAGATTTGGCAGGGACAATTGTAGGAAGTGTACTTGGGTCTGAAAATGTGATTAGGCAAATTATACTACAGAAACTGTAGAATGTAAATACATGATTTTGTACAAACATCAAATCGAGTTTATTGAAAAGGGTCATACAAAAGGTAAAATGTTTGTATTGTTTTATATATAAACATGCTAGTTTTTGTACGGAACGACGAAATACTTAAGAAAAATATTTAAACTTCCAAAATTCACCTTGCAAGACCGCATGCGAAATCGACGCTATTTGCTCCAAAATGATTTGCTGTTTCTCTCCGGTGGAGTTCCCCGAACTCCGAATCGGGAAAAACAACCCCCACCCAGTCGGTTTGTCCAGAAGTAGCGATGCGGATAATGTAGAGTGCGAACTGTCGGGATTGCGGCATTGCTCGCGCAATGGCGATGAGGGAACTCGATTTTTTTCAGTGTAATAATGACGTCACAAGAAACTGGCGCGCGTCAAAGTGTGCGATTTAAACACGATTGTTTTCAATCAATAATTAAATTACTTAATGACACATTTCATTTTAATTAATATTTTATTTATACTATTTCGGACTTAATTATTAAAGCAATAAAAAAAATACCGCCGAACCCTATTCAAACAACACGCAGTGGTCGCAGATTTTGAAATCGGAATTGGTTTTTAAACAGTCCATGCTGGCCATCTAATATGTTGGTCAGACAGGCATAAGAAACTGTGATGAATTTTTTTTAATTGATATCTCATGGCAATAGGGCAATTGAAATTTAATTTTTTTTGCCAAAAATCTATGGCAAAATGCAATCCGCAGAAAAGATGTTGTTCTTACATCTCAACATCAAGTTTGTGCTAAAAATTTCCTTGAAAAAGATGTTATGTGGAGAAAGGAATTAAAGGATTCGAAAAGAAACATTTTGGGTTTCGTAAATGTCATTTATATGAACAATTACATTAATATTAATCTATACTTGCTGTAATATATGTTAATGTTAGTAAGATGGGCATTCTCTTTATTTTACGTGTTTTTTTGTACGTTAGTCTGCAAAGTACAAAGCTCCTCGATTGGTACCTGGCAGTATTCCATGCATATTTCACTATAGAATTTGCTACAGTAATGTACACTGTGCTTTCATATATTGTAGATAATTGAGCTTTGAGTGGGAAATACCATGACTTTCTCTTTAAGTTCATCTTTCTGCTCTTTATTGAGATTAGTATCTTTAATTCGAAGATCAAGAAATACTGTCATTATTTGAAAATGCACCAAATGTTTTCGAAACTTGATATAACCATTAAGACGGTGTACGTTTGCTAATGATAATTGCTCTTTCTTATTATTTTTGTAATTCACATAGACATTCAGAAAAGATTTCTCGTGTTTTTGACAGTCTATTATCTAAACATGGACATAAAAAATTGAAATATTCGTCGTAAAATTAATGTAGGGACGTTCAACTAGCTTTTAGCTTCTGTTGTGCTGCCTTTTTGTCCAATTTTCTGATGATAAGTTTCGCATAATCTATTTCATAGATTTGACGTATTCAAGTTTCATGCCAATTAAAAACTCAAATTTTGTAATATCTCGAATGTTATTCGTTAATCATGACGCGTGCTACTCTCTGATGAAATGTTAAGAAAAGAACGACTTTAACTAGAAAGGCGTAATCCGTGATCAGTTTTGAATAACTTGACCTCGTGCATTAAAAGTAATACAACTGTTTTAGAATATCCTAATAATTGCATTACTTTCAATTAGCCCACATTATTATTTTATAATTTCAAAGGGCGAGTAGTCATGAGACGTTCCGCATAAACCTTCTAATAAATGTGACATGCATATACAATTTTTATGCCAATTAATTTATGATCAATTAATACTAGATCGGTACATAGCACGTGTCATGACTAATAAGTTATCGCTATGGTTTAAAAACTATCTAAAATTCCTATTTTTTTCACACATGAAAATGACAGACAACAGGAGATTGCTGCCAAATGCCAAGTAAACGACGATTTTCCATGCCACTCATCAAGCGTATCTTTGTTTGAATGATCTCGGTGTCATCAAGGTTGCTGATTGTAATTATGGTCTAAATAAATCGAGATTATTTCGATATATCTTTATTTATTATTACAGAAAAAAACGGAATACTCAGGATTGCTCTTGTGTCCGTGAAGGGGCTGTTAATGTTTAGGCAATTGTATTAATAAGAATACAGTTTATATCCTGTTGTACGTGTTCGTTACTTACAATTCCGAAAAAAGCGAATATATAATTAAAACTAGAAAGCGTTAAAACAAAATATTTTGTATATGTAAATATCGTATTACGTGTTTAACAGTGATCGTCAGCAGTGGACCAGTGGTCGGCGGCGCGCGCGGTCGATACTTAAGTTAAGCAACTTACTTGGAGAACAGTAGCAATTAACGTAAAATTAATGGGTCCTCATTATAACCATTTTGTCAATTTCGCAAGTTCTCAAAATGACCAGTGTTACGTACAGAGCGGTCGTGCGTAACAGGCACGAAGGGAAAGAAGGGGGATGCGAATGACACAAAAGATATTCTAATAATATATGTTTTATTAGGCGGTCCAGCACCCGCGTCCAATCGCGATCTCGCGTTACCTCGATTACAAACGCGAACTTGTTGTTATTCTAATTGCGCGCGAAGTCGAACACCGGAGGCACATTTACAATTTCCGGCGTTCCGCTCGAAGTTGATTACTACGAGTTTTTGCGGACACGAGCCGACGAAGTTACTCGTTCCGCAGCTAAAAACTGTCTTTCTTGAGAGCCCACTTCCTGGAGATCCGTCAACGTGTCCGTGGACGGATCGACGTCGTTCTCACACACCGTCAGCATTTCCTGGCCTGGGGACCTGCTGAACTTGTAGTTTTCGCGTGCAGGCGACCGTCGTCGAGTCCTGCGAATTGCCGATTTCTCAGGTTCCCAGTCGAAAAATGCTGATCGCTTCCTGAAATGCAGTTAACCGCATTGTTCGGGAAGGGTCCCATGTCGTCACATGAGACCGGATGCGCGGAGTTACCTTACATTTAATCTGATACGTAGAAATTCTTAGTAGCTATAAGATATACGTATAACTATTAGTAGAATGTAGATGATCTACGATCGACGGATCGTAACAACCAGATCGTCCAACTGGTAAATATGACCATTCTTTGAGCGTAGCGTTTTGGGGACGGTCCTCAAAATGCCTAAAGGTCCCCAAAATTACCACTTTGAATGTCGAAACGTCCTCAAAATGTCTAATTTCCATGTATATACATATTGTTTTTTTATTAACCACGCAATCTTGTTACAACATGACCCAACTTTAAGATGATTGCATATAAACTAACGGTATAACGAAAATTAAAAGCCCAAACAAATAAAAGCAGAATTCCAATCTGCTTGCCCACAACCTCTTATAAAACGGAAGAAGGTGTCTTGTATACATAAAGATATTCCACCAAAAGCAAACTTACATATTAAAAATATATAAATTAAGACTGTATTTATTTGTTTGTTTTCATAAGCTCGAACAATTTTAAATTTCTTAATTAATTTTTATGATATTGGTCTCTTCTTCTGAATTATCGAGATTGCTCATACTTTCATAATCAATTTAAAAATGTAATGCACCACCTTTACAATTGTTAACCTCGAAAATTGTAACGGGCATTGCATTTATTATTTAAAAATTATTTGAGTATTAGCGTCCAGGGTAAGGTTCCCATAGCCCTGCTGAAGAGCATAAAGTGGCAACCTGGTGCGAAACGCTACTTTTAGAGCTTAATGTAACTGGCTGGGGTTTTGTTTTTCACTTTCCCAGTAGTTCAATGAATTGTTCTGGTCATACATAACTACAGTAACTTTATATACGCTGCGTGCACTAGCATTATAGTGATGCTTAACGTTAAAATTCTTCTTTATTTACGTTCCTTATTTGTATTGTGATCGTCTAAATTGAGACTCTGTTTATCCATATATTTTCGTGAGGTCGAAAAATGTTTATTTACTTAATTAAACTTACGTATTCATTCACTACAAACCGACATAATCTGACACATTCTTTATAACACGCATATTCAAATTTTTAATAATATGTATATACACCTTCTTGCTCATCAAAGGTAAAAGACGGCCAACTTATATCAAAGAGAGGGGTGTTACGTTCGACGTAACCTTCCAATGGCCACAAAATTATTAATATTATTTAATAAAATTTGTTAACATAATCCTTACAATTTTCCAATAAAGCATATTTAACTCGGACTACTGTATGTACGCGTAAAAGAGTACATACCGGAAGGCGTATTACAATCCTTCGATTAGGAAGCGCCAACATAGCATTCCCATGGGCTGACAATATAACTTTATCGATTATTTCGTATTTATAAAACAATCATTAATAGCAAATTACATAGACATATTAATTTCCTAATTGTCAAAACTTTCCTATACTTTGATATAGTTATGTATGAAAGAAAAATTACCTTTATTTTTATGATATGAAAATGCAACACCCCGATTGGAAAAATTCAACGGTAATCTAACGCAAATCACCGTACGATTTTGACACATTCCGGTATGTCTGTCTATAATTATGTATGGTGAGGTACATTCACGTACATTCGCGTACGAATTGGTTAGGATTCAAAATTTAGATATATGTATATCCAGTGACTTTGGTCATTCCTTAGACGTACACACAGATGTTTTCACAAACATATAAATACAAACATATACACATTACACACTTACATGTACATACACACATATGAAATAAAATAATAACTCTAATATAAACCAATGAGGCATGATTTTAATGTTACGAAAAAGCCGCTGGCGGTATTGATATCTATCGACCGATGGTGTCAGATGCCCCATATTTATACCTTAGCCCAGAAATACTTACTGCCTTTATTTTATATTATTATTCAAAAACTGAAGGAAAATTGCATGGCTGGGGATTCGAATTCACGTTGTAAGGAACGTTCAGTATACGAGGCGAGTATACTAGCCACGAACCTTCGCATCCGGTATTTGGGAAGATGGTCTATTACATAGAAGATTGCCGCACTCGTTATGACATAGTTCTTATGTCTCACTCAAGAATATGATGCGAATTTACCTATTCACCGTAATTAAAATATAAAAATAATGTTTTAATTAAGGCCTTAATTAATAATATTATGGGTTAAGACACAACAGTTCCATTTAACGAGATGTTCAATTCCATCTATTGGTATATGTTGAGCAATCTTATACTGATATAAGGGTCAGACGATGCTTAACATTATTTTCAGTATCTATTCGTACTATGATTTTAAATGGTTTTTGAGATCTTGAACATAGTGCAAGTTCTAGAACCAGCAGGTGAGTGGTAGGGGCATTGTACAAAGATATTAATTACTTTTGCATTATATTGCTTCATAAAATTATCCCACTATAGGCAGGAATTTATTATTGATTACTCAGAAATACCTGGCAATTTGAAGAGGTATTACTAATAATTATATTTTTATTTGTTTAGATCTCTTCGTAAATTAATCGTTATTAAAGAAATATCACTAGTTACATACCAAAAGGCAAATGATCTAGGAATACAAGTTCATAAATTTGAAGACATAGAACGGATTGGATCGCAAAACACTCAGCCAGAAGTACCACCGAAGCCTTTAGATCTTTGTACGATTTGTTATACTCCAAGTACAACTGGAAATCCGCAGGGAGTTATGTTGACACATCAGAATATAATGGCAGGCATATGCTCCGTACTTTTACAACTTGGCGATTATAAACCAACTTCTAAAGATACAATGATTAGTTTTTTACCGTTAGCCCATATGCTTGAAAGATGTTGCGAAAATGGTATATATGCTGTAGGCGGATCTGTTGGATTTTATAGTGGCAATATTCGAAAACTATCTCAAGATATGAAGGCGCTCAAACCAACATTCATGCCTGCAGTTCCTCGGTTGCTGAATCGTTTATACGAGAAGGTAACCCATACTAACAGTTATGTTATGATATTAGTCAGAAAAATCATAGGATCGCACGAATACACTAACTCTATACAGTCAATAAATTGTAAATATATAATCTGTTCATTTTCACGTCCGGGATTTGAAATAGCATAAGAAAGGAATATTCTTCTTATTCATCCCCAATATTAGGAAGCTCAAGAGATAGGAAAGGAGATAATAAAACAGTTTTTAAGTTTGGTAAAATTATTAATTTAATTTATTTACGAGTCTAAATTACTTGCCTCGGGACAGTCAATTGTGGGTTTGAATGGAGCTAGTTCGACGATATAGAGCCCGTGATTCCAACGGGTTTAGGAATCTGGATCATAGCGTGAAACCGGGGCAATTTATTCTAATTGTGAGGGAGTCAGCTAAAGAAGACAGTCCCTGAGGATTATGTAGTTAGCAATATAGTCACCTCCTGCGATAAATGGGAGGCCCAGTGTTTCAAAAAATTCAGTATAACATTGTTCAGAAATTACATATTTTGCAGGAGAATAAATAGCAGAGATGACTAGAGCTCCAGTCCAATCGTCTATCATGATACTTGTAGCTTGTAAATACTCTTTATTAAATTTATCTATTTCGTGATGTTTAATAGTTGTTTTGATTATTATTGATGTACTACCGTGTGCTTAATTATCTGGTTGATTTGTTGTATATATATATATATATATATATATATATATATATATATATATATATATATATATATATATATATATATTGTATGTTGGAATTTTTATATAATTTTTCTTGGTAAAATGTGTTTCAGACACGAGCATATATCAATATCGTGTAATTCAATAAATAACTTAAGTTCGTGTATACGCTGGTTTAATCCATTCGCGTTCCATATAGAAATTTTTAAACTGTTCATTTTGCTATTTTGTTGATAAGTAACGTGAGAAGATTTAGCATCGTATCATGTGTTTCACCGATTCGGAAGTTCAATTGTTTAATATTGTTTATTACGTTGTCCGTTTGTTTGTTGTTGCTCGCTGAATTCTGGGAATATTGCGTCTTTAGTATATATTAGTTGCGGCGTAACCTCTCTTTGTGATGTTTGTTCTGTTCGTTATATCAGTAATGGGTGTTCTGTTTTATTTCTTAATTCTGCTAATAACTCTTGCCTTGCTTTTTCTACTAACAATTCTTGTTTTGTTAATACTTCCTCTTTTGCTTGTTGTAACGGTTCCAATTTTGTTTCTAATAATTCTTGTTTTCGTGATATTTCCTGATTTATTTGATCTAACGATTCCTGTTTTGCTTTCCCCTCTGACAATTTTCATTTTGCTGAAGATATTGCCTGTTTTATTTCCACTGTGTCAGATGTCTGTGCTGCTAGTTTTAATGTCTGTTTTGTTTCTACTGTAAGTGACGTTAGTTCTGTGCTGTTTATTAATTGCGTTTGTTTTGTAAGTTCTGCGAATTTTTTTTGTTCTATTGGCAATGTTTATTTTTGACAATGTTTGTTCTGTGAGGTTTATAGGTTGGGGTCGTTCTGGTTGTTTCGACGTATTAGGATGCCTGTCAGTGACCAAGGCTGGCCCAAGAATAAAATTTTTTGTGTCCGAGTCGATTACGAGTTACTTTGTCGAAATGTCGTTATTTTGTCGAATTACGAGTTACTCGCTCTCCTGACATGTATATGAGTTTAAGTCCCTGCGAAAGAAAATAATATTAAATTATTTTCTTTCATGTAATAAAACCTTACATATTCCGTACGATACTTTTATATATATATATATATATATATATATATATATATATATATATATATATATATATATATATATATATATATATATATATATATAATGTATATTTACGACAACTGTAAAGCACTGGTTTCAACTTCTCATGAGATTCTCATGAGAATCCTACTTCAAAATTTTTACGGGAGTGAAATGTAATGTTTCGAAAAATTACCAAAGTTTCATTGTATTAGCAAAATAATTAATAAGGAGAAAATATAAATGCTGAAAATAAGTTTATTAGATAATAACGTTCAGTAATGATCGTGTGATTCGCGCATCAAATGTATCTTCTCGTACTCTTCTCCACATTCAGGTAATCCGTTCAAAATATCGTTTTTGCCACTTTTCGTATTCTCAAAACTCGAGGCAACAATTTACGTCAGTCGAAAGGAGGATCGTCCTGAAGGGAGGATCCGGGGTTAGTAGTTGAACGGGCGCTTCTAGATGTGGAAAGGCGAGGAAGCTAGCAAAATAAAGAATCCGGTTGTTAATCGGTAAAATTTAATTTATTTATGACGTTGCCTTTCCAATTATTCTTGAAGGCTACTTTTCTTCCGGTAATTGATAACGCGTAATGGAACGAATAATTACAGGAAAACGAAATGGGAGGAACGCGGAGGTTGCTAATGTTGCAAGCAAAGATTGGGTGCCTATGTGTCGACCATCGATCAAAGCACGTTGACATCGATAGAGTAGGTCCTCTACTATGCTGTACTTTCGGTACCGTTTGTCACCTCGGGAATAAAAATTATCCTATAGTTTTTTATAAAATGTTGTTTTTGAATTTTTATTTTATTTTTTCAATGTTCACTGACAATGCAATCGTCTTGACAATCAAGCAACTCCTGTTCCTATTGGCTGACTTTAATGCTAAATAATTTGAAAACTATACATCGCACATGTTTTTTTCAAGGGAAAAAAGTTCTTAGAATTTATCACAGAATCTACTGTTAACCGAAAATTAATTGAATAAGTCATTCAATAGAGAATCACCCTGTATATTGGAGTATACGACAAAATCTCCACACCGAAATCTCCACAACTATTAAAATCTACAGTCCACAGAACATTTTCCTCTCAATAACATTCGACTTTCCGTTATTCATTTGTTTTAATCTGTATTAACCTCTTGACATTAGTATGATTTTTGAAATTGAAATTTTAAGTTTTTATTCCTTTTATATATTGACATTTTATACTGGCACTTCGAAACCTCGAAATAATCACAAGTGGTACAACTGTTTATGGCCATTTGGATGGCTTTTTATATATGGGATCATATAGCAGCCGTACAATAAAATATTGGAAATGTCGTTCATGTACCGCACGTTTGACAACGATAAGCACCGGAAGAAGTCTTTTGATACGGAAGGGCGGTTCTCCCTAATCTCATATTGGTCATGGGCCTAATCCTGAACAAGTGGAAGCGATACGCATAATGGCTTCTGTGAAGGTAAAATTTTTTCTTAAAAATGGCTAAATTTCCATATTTACAATATTTACAGCAGCGTGCATGCATTACAAATTTCCATATTTACAATATTTACAACAGTGTGCAGCAATTGCTCATCCGAAACGTCCACCGACTGCAGTGATGCGTGAAGTACAAAACACCGAACGAGGTGTACAGGCCCATCTGACGGAATTGAGAATATTCGAAAAACAATTCAACGGGAAAGATTGCGAGAAATTCCTCGGAACCCAACTACAATAGAAGAACTGAAAGATTTACCTCCTTAATTCAAAAAGACCCTCGTGGGTGAAAAATTTTTAATCTACGATTCGCACGAAGACGATGAGTATAACGAAAGACTTAGTTTTTGGAACGCGCAAAAATTTAAGAATTTTATTCAAATCCGAAATTTGGTACGTCGATGGTCCATTTGATACTGTACCATCAATTTTTTTCCAACTATTTACAATAATGGGCACGGTGCAACAAACAAACAAGGGTGAAACGCGTAAAATTGTTATTCCGCTGATATACGCGTAATTGGAAACTAAGAGGGAAGAAGCGTATAGTACAGTTTTTGAAATGACGTTTTCAGCAGCAGAATCTGCCGGTATTGTAATCAAACATCCCACGACCGTGATGTCAGATTTTGAAATGGCAATAATAAATGCTGCAAAACATCATTGCGCCGCGGACAGCATAAAACTCTGTTTGTTTCACTTATGCCAAAGCGTGTACCGCCGCACTGTTTGTTGGAGATTTTGGTGTGGAGATTTAGGTGTGGAGATTTCGGCGTGGACATTTTGGGGTGGTACCCTTATATATATATACAATTCATGTATAAGACGATAATAATACAGATAGTAATTAGTAAAGCATAGTAAACATGTGATAATGATCACATGACATGTAATATGCATCGAATGGTATATTACAATACAAGTGCATTTATATGATTTAGTTGTATGGGGGTCTACAGATGTGTATGCATATAAGTAAGTATATGGAAAACATTCTGTATGTTGATAAATTCTCATGTAAAACGTTGGAAATGACGTTTGTTTTAATTTGAGTTCTTAGAAAAAGTTAAAAATGTTAATTTATTAATGTATTTTATTTATAAAATTATTTATTATATTTGCACAGTGAATGATAGTTTTAATTATATTTTGTTTATACCAAAATGTGCGGAGAATTGCACCGAATCATGCTATCTGATGTGGATATTTTTTGTATTAGTTTTTGTTTAAATTAATTGAAATTAGTTTTTATATATATATGTGTCACGTCCGGGATTTGACGTAACACAAGGAAAGGGATGTTCTTCTTAATCATCCTAAGTATTAGGAAGCTCAAGAGAAGGAAAAGGAGATAATAATAAAAATAAGGATATTTGTAATTCAATTTATTAACGAGGCTAAACTACTTGCCTCGGGACAGTCAACCGTGAGTTTGAATTTGGGGTCTAAGATTCGGGATTGTGATGCAAAACAGGAGGGCAAAAGGGACATTTGAAAAACATGGGTTCCTCCACAATAAAGGGGAATATTTGGGGTTTAGGAAGCATGAGCAACCTAAACATTTGGGGACTTGGGACCGTTGTGGGGACAACATTACAGTATTGTAATGTTGTCATATATTTTGTCGGGCAAGGGAAAAGGGGGCAACCAGTTGACCATGGGGTGATTTTGCGGGGCGGAAAGTGCACTGCTACTTACGTTGGGTTGGATTGAAGACCACGTTTTTGGTGGGTGGCGACTCGTGGCTGGCAACTCGTGGCTGGCAACTCGCGGTTGGCGGCTAGCGGGTGGCGGCTGGTTGCTGGTTGGCAAACTAATAACACACTACTATGAGAAAGTGACGATTAACTCTACAGTTGACTGACTGCTGAGCAGGGCGAGAGGGCCTCTTTTTATAGAGACACGAGTAGTGTCTGGGGCGGAACTTGGACCCATGTGTAAGGGCCAATAGGGAGCTTTCTTGAGGTGGAAGAGTGCAAAAATCTTCGGAAAACGGCGAGGGGAGGGACGATCCGAGCGAGCTGTCGCCGAGGCAAGACAAATACAATTTTATATTATTAACAATATCAATATCATATACAGAATTAATTAACGCACATAGTTAAAACCTTGTTTCTAAATCAGTTATTGATATTAATGAACATTGGGTTTAAACAAGAAGAGTATAACGAAATAATATTATTTATGAAAATTAATTTTAAAGTGGTTATCAACATTATTTCCAAGTGGATCATTAATATTAATAAATGTTACATAATTTGAAACAGGCATTTATAAGTGCGATTGAATACGTCAATTATAAACTAAACAAACTTAAATGTTATTTAATATTAATATTCGCCTATGGTAAGAGATATTTCGAAATGTAATTGAAGACGGTTTCTGCAATAGTTATTAATAACGAAGAAGGTATTGTTGTAATTAATAGTTAAGGGAAAAGTGTGTTTAAATTTAACAGTTAAAATATAGTTCGAATATTAAAAGGCGAGGATCTATATAAATCTTAAATGATAAGGCTTAAATTTAATTAATAATAAAAGTATTACAAGAGAAGCATCCATTATTATCAATAATTTTATATTAACTATAATTTTTTAATCTTTGAATAAAGCAATTTTTGACAGTAGGTACATTTAACAATTTAGTTTAAAGGAATAAGGATGATTCTTTTGTAACTTAATAAAATATATAAATTTAAAATATTTTGAAGAAGAAACTTCTAGAAAATGAGATTAAGGGGTTTCCTTGGTGTTTAAATTTAGATAAATTTGGTGACGGTTTTTCCGCCAGATTGCATGTATGAGAATGAGAGCAAGGACGCGGTCCCAAAGCGTTCTCACACTTGGGCCAGCTTATCAAATATGATATAATTTTTATGATCGTTTTCCGAGAGAAACCTACATTCCCCAAGTTCTCATTCTCACATTTTCGTTAGATCATTTAAATAAGTTATGATATGCAGCTGTGCTGAAATGAAACGTATGTTTCACTTTTCCAAACTGTTTTTTGAGATTTTAGAAGACCTCCAAAAAATACTCTAAATATATCGGGTGTTTAAAACGTACGTATTACGGCTCGTACGTTACACCTCCCTACCTTTAGATGAAATTACGGATGAAGTCACGTAATTTGAGCTAGAATAAGGTTTCGGCGTTGCGCAGATACTTATACTATGATCACTTGAAATACATGATTATCATTTATAGTCTATATTGTCGAGTTATCTTCTTTCATTCGTGCTGATGCTGTTGGGTTTGTTTGCACATCTTTTTGCTGTTTGCTCGTGTAGATGCTCCGATGGGTATTGGGGATTTTGCAGTTCATCATAGCATAATTGGGGTCAATTTCTTTCATGTTGGGAGTGCGAGATCGCAGGTGTAAAAGGGCGTTGGTCAAGGAATAACGGCACCAACTAAATAGAAGGACCATCCGAAGGCATGTTGGAGATTGAATATGTGCATTGAAGTGTCGTCAAGGAATTTCACTAATTTAGCTATTAGTATTATTCCTAACAGTCCAGCGTTAAAGTTGCCGAAATCATTGTATCTGGACCAGATGCATTTCGAAGTAGAACTAGCGATAGCTTTAGTTTGGACGTCGAGAAACCTCTAATAGAGATGCCACCGAGATTTTCCCCGTTCTCCTGAAGCACCCTTTTTAAGAGTGCGGAGAATGCGAAACATCATTGTGTCACTTCTTTGTTGAAACAGTATTTCATGGTAACTTGGTTGGCGTTCCTTTAGCTTCTATTGGAACGCATTTGATTAAATGAATGACTTTGCCGGTATCTGCGGCAGTATATCCGAGTCCCTTTTTTATGTGTTGGAAATTTTTTCTGATTTAATAATTATTAAACAATTATAATTGTTAGAGCTTGGGAATTTGAAGAAGTTCTTGCTCAGTTCGGCTTTTGTGCTGGAGTACTTCACGATAGGCGTTTGTGACCTGGATTTTAATGTATTTTTCAACATAGATTAATTTACAATTCTCATATGCGAAAAGATTGGGGTTTTGGATTTTGAAGGGTGTAGTTAAGTTGAAGAATCTGTCCTTTAGATCTTCGGGGTTGCAAAGTTCGGGGTGTTTTGAATAAGAGTGCAACCGCATAGGTTACGAGAGGCATGACCTCATGAGAATGAATGTATTGTCTTGCTGCAGAACAATATAGATGGTCTCAAGGTATGGGAGAATCCACTATCATGGAAGCGTGGCATTGATAAGATACGCCACAAAGAGTAGTTTTTTTAGGAACTTGTTGGGATATGGTTCCAATAGGCTTGGCTCCCCTTGGAGTGACCGGTATCATTGTGGGTTATATGGGCCAACCTGGAGATATAGGAAGTTTTCCTGCAAGTGGGTTTGGGATTTAATTAAGGAATTACCAAAAGTAATTAACCTTTTAATGGGTATAAGGGAATCAATTGTTTCGATTCTGGTAATCTTTGGACATTTCTGAATGTTCCAAGGTAGAAACATGTCCAATAATGTGTATAAACAACTTAAATAGTCGCTTTTGCTGATTACATTAAACTCGCTATTTCGTGTGTACAATGTCAGACGATAGCATTTATGCGAGTTGGATTGCTAAACGCATAAATTTTAACTTAGTGGTATTCTCAATGGACAAGGGGCCACTTGTTGGGTCGTCATTTTGGTAAACAATATTCTTCTGTTTGGGTCTTGAAAGGGGATTTGATCAGCAAGAATCGCTGGGGTGGGGGGGTGATCCGAGAACTTGTTGACATCCAATTCCTCTTCTTCAGTAACTCGTGCAGATGGTAATAATTTCAAATCAGGAAACATAGCATTATACAGATTTACAAATTACATATTAAAATTCATGTAGCTTCCGTATTTCTTACTTGTTACATGCAGTGTATTATTTAGTACGTTTGTATCAAACACTACTAAATTTTTACTAGCCACGTGTTTCTACAACAACAAATACAACACTAATACAATAAAATGTTAACAGAAGAGTAACAACGTTAATACTTATTCTAATACGAAGAGAGACGAACAATATTTTGAACGATGTACAAGTTTGTGCTGCGCAGGTCTACAACACTATTTTCGCAGGAAAAAATAAAAAAAATAAATGAAATCACTATTTTACGATAATTGTCAACATTATGTAGAATAAAAAACAGAATTGTGTTGAAAATGCAAGTAGGTTTATCGGTTACGATAGAGTGTAATTTCTGCAATATTCTACATGATTTTAGATTTTAACAGTCTGCAGAGATTGACAAGATGTTAGAAAGAATTTTATGACTGCATAGAATATTGCATGAATTGGAAAAAAAACGATACATGCTAAGTCATGTTTACGAATGTAAAAAGAAAATATATTTATGAACAACCGTTGGAAAAATTCCATCTAATACGTTCAATATAAAGTACCTATCTTAGTTATACTGCTAAAACTGAAATGTGAAAAGTGAAATTTGATTCCTAGAAGGTTTGTAATGTAATGTCATAAAACGTAAATAAATTTTTACGAATATTTAAAGATTACCAATATATTGCAGTACTTTCTCGTCGGACCATCACTGATTGAATAAATGAAGTTCCTTTATATTTGTTTATAATAAAAAGGATTTAAAAACAAAGACAGCATTTTGTAAAAGCATTTTGACAAAAAAAAATTGATTTATGTAAACAGATATAATCTCTTATGTAGAGAAATATAAAAAAAAGTGAAATAATACAACATTATAACTATCTTCTGAATATTATAAATAAATAAATAAATAAATATAGGGATGGGCGTAAGGTAATAATAATCAATATACCTCAGGGTATGTGTAAAAATAATGAAATGGGAAATTGGATTTTTAGGGATTAGCATAATCTTTTAATGAATGTTAGTTTAGCAACTTCAACACTACATTCCGACAACTCGTCAGCTGCGGAAGGTACTGAAAAGTCCTGTTTCTAGGCATTGTCATTATGAAGAATATGGTAACACTTATCATTGGATAATATCTTCGAGGATGGTATGCACATCTTATGAACAAGAGAAGGCAAAGGGATTAAATAACCATTTGAATACTTAATGTTTATTCAAAATACAAAGTGAATAACAAGGATGTGGATTTCGGGCTAGTCAACTTCAAATTGATTGAAGTTGTTACTTGTTCCTCTTCTGTTTTATGGGACAGGAACTAAAACATATATTTCGTGCTCAGTTTTATTTTGCAATGACTGACACACTTATCTAGGGAAGTACTGGAAGTTTCACTAGTGCAAATTTACGAAACTCTGACAAACTTGCATAATTTCTCATACACTGGGAATCGGTTATATCGGGATCCAGGGGTTAATGCATATCGGGTTGTTTTACGAGCAGGTTATCTCATATTTCAATGTCGCTATGTGGGACGGGCCATAACTTGTTTAATTACAATGATGTGAATAAAGCAACATTTAAATAAAGCGTACCGAGAACAACTTTGTCTTCCGGGAGTTTGGCACACTTGTAAATACAACTGCAATGGACACTGAGAATCATGTCTGTATCATTAAAAATATACATAGAAATGTTCTATTTTAACGAGCCAATTTTCTGCAAGTATGGATTTTACTTAAATGCACTTTTTCTTTGCATGAAATGAATGTTACGACTTTTAGCAGCAGAGAAGGTAGTTTCAAAAAAATGTAATATTATGCCAAGTTTGATATTTCTGTTTTGTCTTTATCTCGAGTTAAGTGGTAAAATGGTGGATTTTGGGTATCTTAGAATATTAGTTTATTCCAAAACGATGTGATCATTAATATGATTGAAAAACGAAAGATTTTTACTAGTTATATGGTGGTTGGAATAGTGTGATAGTAGTTCAAATGAAGTTTTCATTTCTGGTTGGAGTCTTATTAGTAACAGGCGTACAATGTTTAGTGTCGGATTTAGAGAGATGTTTCTTGTTTAATGTTTCAATGTTTCTTGAATTTGGCGAATGAGTTAATCGAGTCGACCCTTGGAAAGTGTTAAGCGGATGTCTTTTATATGGTAGCCCGGGATTTAAATCACGCGAGGTCTTGCCTAGGTTTTTACGGGTGAGTATGGGATCATACGACATCTAGACTTGCATAATCTCTGGGATTTTAATTACGTCGAGAATATCTCTGAACCAATCAAAAGATTTTAGATTAGGTTCCAAGTCTTCTCGAGGGGACTGGAAGGGAAGGAACAACAGCACAGATGTATCTAGTGCCTTTAATGGGTTTATCGGCTTGACCAGTATTGGGCGATAGAGAAGATGGGAGGAGGACTTATGTGTATCAATCTCTTGGATATCTTCTTGGGGTGCGCATTCGGCTTAACATTAGGATCTCGATTATATGGGTCCCAAGTGTTCCGGTACACTGGGCCAACAAAAAAGTTCTAGTGTCCTCTTTTAGGTACACTGAAAAAGTCCTAATGTCCACTTTTGGGTACATTGGAATAAAGTCCTAGTGTCCTCTTTTGGGTACACTGGAGAAAAAAAATCCTAATGTCCTCTTTTGGGTACATTGGAGAAAAAAAGTCCTAATGTCCTCTTTTGGGTACATTGGAAAAAGTCCTAGTGTCCTCTTTTGGGTACACTGGAAAAAAAAGGTAGCCTCCATGGGCAATTTCAAAAAGTCCTTGCATGGTATTGCTAGGGAAAAAAACATGTGCAACTAGTTGATTCCAATTTTTTTTTTGGAGCCCGGGCTTATATTTAAATATAATGTTACATACAAAAAAAATGTTAAATAATAGAAAAAGATTAATTATTTCGGCTGATGCAAGCTGAGTTTGATTTGAAATGTAAAACTAACCTTTATCGCGGAAAGAATAGATGATGAATGCGAAAGAACATTTTATTCGGCCGATATTCTAATGCATCAACAAGTATTTCTAACCAGTGATACTGACATTTTTTTTTACTGCATGAATTTAAGGGTTGTTCAGAAGTATACATAGTGAAAAACGTAATTTTGAGTCTAAATCACGAGCGTATACTATATATTTAAATGAAAATTTTAAGATTGATTGAAAACAATGCTTTATAACTTGACAATCACTAAAAATGGTGGAATTGCAAGTGAGTTCACTGAAATATAGGAGAATAAAACAATTATTTTGTAACTCTACGTAACATATTAGAAGTTTATGTTTGTAATTTTCAATGTAATGGCTATTATTAAAAAAAGTAATGTCTGATTTTTAAAAGATAATTATTCATTTTTACCGTGTATATGTATAATTTTCTAATTTAACCATCCCTTTATTTGAAATGCAGAAATTGACGCAAATATAACGCATTTAATATTCAATTTTATAATAATAACGAACTAAAATTATACGAAATATATTATTATTAATCTAATTTGAAAAGAAAAATACTAAAAGCATACTTGCAATTCGTTATTTTCGAATAATAACAAAAGAAAAGTTAAAAAGAGTAAAATGAACAAAAGTACACATAAATTTTGTTAAAATATTTTAGTAAAAAAAAATATCATCAGTATTATTTTAATAATGTGTATTTTAATGGTAACAAAATATATTATTATTAATCAAATTTGAAAAGGAAAATATTATTCATTAATCAAAAGAATAAATTAAACAAGGTTCACATAAGTTTTCTTGATTTTTTTTTAAAAATATAATAATGTGTATTTTAATGGTAACAAAATATATTATTATTAATCAAATTTGGAAGAAAAATACTATTCATTACTTTGAAAAAGAAAAATCAAAAGAATAAATTAAACAAGGTTCACATAAGTTTTCTTGAATTTTTTTGAAAAAATATAATAATGTGTATTTTAATGGTAACAAAATATATTATTATTAATCAAATTTGGAAAGAAAAATACTATTCATTATTTTGGAAAAAATCAAAAGACTAAATTAAACAAGGTTCACATAAAAAAAAAATATCATCAGTGGTATATACGATAAAAATAAGAAAAATTGTATTAGTTAATAATATAGTGCCTATGAATTTTGAGAGCGTTAGTTAATTTACGCGATGTAACATTGCAATATTATAATTAGAAAATTCATTCGAAAGTCTGTAATTTAGAAAATATGGACTTGCATTAGCCGAAAAGAAAAATTATTATTTCCTTTCACTCTTGAGTCCTACCGACTGCGCCAATTTTTATCCATCTGTCACGTCCGGGATTTGACCTAACACAAGGAAAGGGATGTTCTTCTTAATCATCCTAAGTATTAGGAAGCTCAAGAGAAGGAAAAGGAGATAATAATCAAAATAAGGATATTTGTAATTCAATTTATTAACGAGGCTAAACTACTTGCCTCGGGACAGTCAACCGTGAGTTTGAATTTGAAGTCTAAGATTCGGGATTGTGATGCAAAACAGGAGGGCAAAAGGGACATTTGAAAAACATGGGTTCCTCGACAATAAAGGGGAATATTTGGGGTTTAGGAAGCATGAGCAACCTAAACATTTCGGGACTTGGGACCGTTGTGGGGACAACATGACAGTATTGTAATGTTGACATATATTTTGTCGGGCTAGGGAAAAGGGGGCAACCAGTTGACCATGGGGTGATTTTGCGGGGCGGGAAGTGCACTGCTACTTACGTTGGGTTGGATTGAAAACCAAGTTGTTGGCGGGTGGCGACTCGTGGCTGGCAACTCGCGGTTGGCGGCTAGCGGGTGGCGGCTGGCGGGTGGCGGCTGGTTGCTGGTTGGCAAACTAATAACACACTACTATGGGAAAGTAACGATTAACTGTACAGTTGACTGACTGCTGAGCAGGGCGAAAGGGCCTCTTTTTATAGAGACACGAGTAGTGTCTGCGGCGGAACTTGGACCCATGTGTAAGGGCCAATAGGGAGCTTTCTTGAGGTGGAAGAGTGCAAAGATCTTCGGAAAACGGCGAGAGGAGGTACGATACGAGCGAGCTGTCGCCGAGGCAAGACAAATACAGTTTTATATTATTAACAATATTAATATCATATACAGAATTAATTAACGCACAAAGAGTTAAAAACCTTGTTTCTAAATCAGTTATTGATATTAATGAACATTGGATTTAAACAAGAAGAGTATAACGAAATAATATTATTTATGAAAATTAATTTTAAAGTGGTTATCAACATTATTTCCAAGTGGATCATTAATATTAATTGTTACGTTTCTTGATAAACGTAACGCGCGAATAAAAAGAAACGAACGCGCGAATAATTGTTTTTCGTTTATTTTCTCGACGCGCCCAGCATCCGTACAGGGGTTCCGATTGCACGCGCTATAAGTCCCGAGCCCGGGTCTCAGACTTAAGATCGCGACGTTCCGGGTCAGAGTTCCGTCAAAAATCTGTCCTCCCCGACGTTCGATGTCTAATTTATATATATATATATATATACCGGTCGCAGAAACCATCGGCGAAGACCCCAAGTCGCCGGGCCTTCCTGCTGACGTCCGCATGTTTCCTTCCTGGGAACCCGCTGAGGATACCTTTTTTGTCGTCCCAAACTCTCGTCCGTTGCCGTGCAATTTGCTAACGTTTTCAAGTTCCCACCGAGGAAACGCTTAGCTATTGTTTTAATTGAAATGTTAAAGTATAACCCCTTTTTTTTCACACCTTTGCGCGAGACCGGATATGGAGAGTCTCGTTTCTTACAATTATCGCGTATACTTTATATTATAATGTACCCATAATCGATCGTTATGATCGTACGATCGTAACATTAATAAGTGTTACATAATTTGAAACAGGCATTTATAAGTGCGATTGAATACGTCAATTATAAACTAAACAAACTTAAATGTTATTTAATATTAATATTCGCCTATGGTAAGAGATATTTCGAAATGTAATTGAAGACGGTTTCGGCAATAGTTATTAATAACGAAGAAGGTATTGTTGTAATTAATAGTTAAGGGAAAAGTGTGTTTAGATTTAACAGTTAAAATATAATTCGGATATTAAAAGGCGAGGATCTATATAAATCTTAAATGATATGGCTTAAATTTAATTAATAATAAAAGTATTACAAGAGAAGCATCCATTATTATCAATATTTTTATATTAACTATAATTTCTTAATCTTTGAATAAAGCAATTTTTGACAGTAGGTACATTTAACAATTTAGTTTAAATGAATAAGGATGATTCTTTTGTAACTTAATAAAATATATAAATTTTAAATATTTTGAAGAAGAAACTTCTAGAAAATGTGATTAAGGGGTTTCCTTGGTGTTTAAATTTAGATAAATTTGGTGACGGTTTTTCCGCCAGATTGCATGTATGAGAATGAGAGCAAGGATGCGGTCCCAAAGCGTTCTCATACTTGGGCCAGCTTATCAAGTATGATATAATTTTTATGATCGTTTTCCGAGAAAAAGCTACATTCCCCAAGTTCTCATTCTCACATTTTCGTTAGCTCATTTAAATAAGTTATGATTTGCAGCTGTGCTGAAAGGAAACGTATGTTTCACTTTTCCAACCTGTTTTTTGAGATTTTAGAAGACTTTCAAAAAATATTCTAAATATACCGGGTGTTTAAAACGTACGTATTACGGCTCGTGCGTTACATATGAAGGTTACGTTGTGTAAATTTGAAACGGGTATTTGTATGCGTAGGTTCCTATGTCTATTTTCTAACGTCGGCGTTCATGAATCTGAAAAGTCAAGGGAAACTTTCCAATGTTCGCTTTTTAAGACCCTAATCTTTTTAACACCCCAGAGTTTTTAACATGAGAAAAATACTTCCTAAGACGATATTATTGATCGATGTCATTCACGATTTTCGTAAGGATATTGTTCCAAAATTGCTTCCTGATCCTTAATTTACTTATTTACAAATGAATGACGTGGGACTGGAGTAGTTGCAATGAGAAACATGACGTAAAAGCAAACTAACCTATCAAGTTTTTTCTAATTCTTACCTAGAAAATAGTTTAATGCCATCCAATTAAGTTTAAATTAGATTAATTAACATTTTTCATGACAAAATTTATTCAATTACATGTCGCGAACACTCGTAGAGCAATGGCATTGAAATACACTAGCAGTTTGTTGCAACCATTGGCAATAGATCGTAAGCATCCAGATGCCCGGAATTGACCAATCACAAGCGTGCTGACCTTAACATGGACTTCCCTATGTCCAGTACTCCCGTTCGCAACCAGTATAGAATGCTTGTGATTGGTCCATTCTATTTAGCTGAATGCTTAAAGTCTTTCGTGATTGGTTTTAACAAAATTCTAGTAAATTTCAATTCAGATCTTATACTCAAGCTCTTTGCTTGTAGTTTAATCAATTTTATTTTTAAAAAATATTAATAAATCTAATTTTAATATAATTTGGAAGTTTCACTTAAAAGAGCACATAGCAAGAGCGCCGGGCATTCGTGCGCCGCGGTCATCACACGTGCGTAACATCATATTTGACCCACAAAAAACGGCGCAGAATTTTTACGCATAGTATATCGAAAAATATCGTTCGGCACGCGTGCGTAAGAATTCGATTTTACGCACCGCCCTATCTAATCGCATATTAAAAACGGTGCGTAAAAACGTATTTTACGCACTAGTATCAAAAAATACTTTTTTACTGTTGTTTGAAATTTTGATATATCTGAAAAGGTTCATTCCGCCCACGTGGAAAATTTATTTTTATTAAAACAAACAATAATAACTTAAAAAATTATGATTTGCACTTAATTTTATGATAGTCGTCTCAGAGACTTCTAAAATAAGGATTCGCCACTTCAGCACGGTACCGCCGCTTCGCCCCGTGTTTTTTAAGTTTATTAAATTGGCCATAGCTGGTCATCTGTAAAACATATACCATAACTAACATGCATGTAAATATTCACTATGAAATTACCTATCAAATTATACTTTGTATCATCATAAATATGAAGTTCAAGGAAAGATATGATAGATGAAAAAATCCTCGCCGCTTCGCCCCGCCTTCCCCTATATATAATGTGCATATATATTAGGCGGTGGTCCACAAAAAATCGAAGTAGCTAATTTTAATTGGGACACCCCCCAGAATTCTTTTATATTGAAAATAAAAAGACATAATATACGTCAATATTTAATGGTGCCGTCGGGCCCATGAAGTTTTCCATGTATGTTAGATGGGAAATAATCGTTTTCTTGAAAATTTGATGTAAAATTTCTAAAAATCAATATTTTTTCATGAGCAAAAGATATTTTCTTTCAGAAATGATGAAAACATAATGATCGTTTATATCAAAAAAGCCTTTTTGAACGACCGCACAGTAAGCTCATAAATGGAAAAAGTGAAAATATTCTTCCAATACTGTATATCACTATAGTATCTTAGTTTCATGTCTTGAAACCTATTACTCAGAGTATTTGAGAGTCGCTGAATAAGAACCTGTCATCAGAATTTCAAAATTCAAAATGGCGGAAACAATATGGTCGACATAATTTATAAAATTTAAATGGATTTTCATAAAACTTATGGTTATCTTGAATTTTTGGGCTCGATGATTGTGAATCTCAAATCAGATTTTACAATCCAAAATGGCGGATACATTATAGCGGAAATAATTTTTAAAACTAGGCGGTTAACGCACTGGACCACGAAGTGGTAGGTCGTGAGTTCGATCCCCGTCCGGTGAAGAATTTTTCGATTTCATTTTCAAACAGCAGCTCGCTGTTGGTAAGACGAGCCACGTTGTTTGTTTACGTTTCGAAAATATTGTTTAACTGTCGGAAATCGACTCATGACCGCTGCTGTACTTGGTATAGGTTTCTGCAGTCCTACATTTCATACACAAATGTGAAGTATGGTGCTATCTTCTGTTTCTAAGTCAATCTGCAGCTCTCGCAAAATCTTACGATTAATAGAAATATGGCAAAAATTAAAAAGAGCGATTCCGCCCGTTAATTAATAATTTAAAAAAATATATATAAATGAATTTGCTTGAAATTTACTATACGATAGTTTCTTAGGTTACCGATTACGAATGTAACATTTTCTTCTATAATTATATACTTTTGCAATTTAAAAATTTGTGTTAAATAAATAAAAATTATATATTACAAATTGTACAAAAATCCACGGTTCATAGTTTTTAAGTTTCTTAACTTTTCTTGTTTATTATAAGTGTAACAAAACTTTCTAATAAAGCTTAACTATCATTTACTATCATTTTAACAATATATAATTTTTTTTTTTTTTTTACGGAGGGGGAAATTCGTTGGGCACCATAGGGGGTTGAAGGTGTTGGTTAACCCCCTTGTGTCGGATTCCCATGCCAATGGTGTTCGGGGCAAGGTTTACCGACTAAAACCCTAACCTTCCTTGGCCCTCCATAATCCACTTGTGCAGTCTGCAGCAGAAAAGTGGCTTCGATATCCATCTCCTCCGCTGCAGACTGCACCGGGCCATTTCTTTTGGAACTGTAACCACTCCCTCTACCATCGGGTATGTGGTTACAGGATCTCGTGTGACCTCAGTAGACGGAGAGATCCCAGCAGCACTGCTTTCTGCATTCGGCCTGCGATGGAATTTGCATGTTCTCGATAGGCCGGAATGCTTTTGATATTTTGGAGGAAAGTTGGTCTCATTCCTCCCAGCACTCCAATTATCATCACGACGAGCTTGATTTTGAATCCTCGATAGAGATTGTGAATCTCGAACAGTTCCTGATATTTCATCTGTTTTTCATCCACTTTGCTGACTATATTTGTTTCTGCTGGTGCAGAAAACTCGATGACGAAGATGGATTTGTCATCGAAGTAAACAAGGACGATGTCAGGCTTATTGGCTGATATTTGCCTGCTCGTCGGGAATGAGTAATTCCAGTATATTCGGCACGACTCATTCCCGACAACGGATTCAATATCAGTAGGGACATACGGCAAAACTGGGGTTGCATCAATACCATAAGTGTTGCGAAGATGGTAATACAGCACTCGAAGAGCCGCATTGTGACGTTCGATGTATGCTGAAACTGCATTTATTGGGCATGCTGCCAAAAAATGCATTAGTGTCTCAGCATGACATCTACACAATCTACAAAGCGTACTCTGTACCGCCTGGTGTAAGATGTTCTGGAGATACGCTAAGGTATTGATGACCCCATCCTGGCATGCGAAGATAAAACCCTCGGTCTCGGATTTCAAGCCGGCTGATCTTAAGAAGGGGAAGGTCATTTCTGCCGACAAGCCAAGTTGTTGGACATTTCGAAAGAATTGTCCATGCAACGGCTTGTCGATATGCCTTCCCTCCAACATACGGAGTTGTTCCTTCCGTATGTTAGCCCTGAGACGCACTGGGCACAAGTTGATGACTGATTCAGCTTCCTGTGAACCACTACGTCCCACGTTGAAAACTAGACCGAGTCTTCGCGCCGCTTGTTCCGCCGCGTTGTATAAAAACGCCCCCTTCCCCTGAATTTCATGCTGATGAACTAGCATCATCAGGGGATACTCCGTTCGATTAATCACGTCGCAAGCTGTCTCGAGGACCAATCAGTCATGCATACACTCCAGGCTTAAAAGGCCACGACCTCCCATATTTCGGGGCAATTACAGTTGTTATTATTGTTTTTTTACGGACCAATCCAACTAACATGTCACTGTGTTGGAAAAGCTGTATGAAGAATTAAGATCTTTAAAGAAATCACCAAAGAAACAAATTCAAGAGCGACAGAACAAGGTTGTATAGAAAAGACAGATGATTTATTTGATATTTCTTATTCAAAAATTATAGTAACAATTAATATTTTGATTGCGAATAATGAATAAAGTGTCGAAACAAAGGAAATATGCCAATACATAATTCTAAGAGTAAATATTAGATTTGTAATCAATAACCTAAGAAACTACCATATAGTAAATTGTAAACAAGTTCATTTGTATTTTACAAATTATATCCGCCATATTGTATTTGCCATTTTGGATTTGTAAAATCTGATTTGAGATTCATAATCAGCGAGCCCAAAAACTTCAAGACAACAACAAGTTTTTTGCAAATCCATTTAAATTTTAAAAGTGATGTCCACCATAATGTATCCACCATTTTGAATTTTGAAATTCTGATCTCAGGTTCTTAGTCAGAGTCTCTTAAATATTCTGAGTAATAGATAAGACATGAAACTGAGATACTATAGAGATATACATTATTAGAAGAAAATTTTCACTTTTTTCTATTTATGGGCTAACTCTGCGGTCGTTCAAAAAGCTTTTTATACAAACGAGCATTACAATTTCATTATTTCATCATTTCCGAAGAAAAATATCTTTTGCTCGTGAAAAAATTTGATTTTTAGTAAGTTCACATGAAATTTGTAAGAAAACGATTATTTCCCATATAAAATACATGGGAAACTTCATGGGCCCGACGGCACCATTAAATATCGACGAATCGCGAAAAAAAAATACGTGTCTTTTTATTTTCATTATAGAAGAATTCTGGGGGTGTCCCAATTAAAATTCGCTACTTCGATTTTTATGGACCGTGCTTTGAAAAATGGCGAATGTCGAAATTAATTACGGACATGGCCCTATTGGATAGAGAAAAAAAAACAAAACTTTTTTCCCTCTTAGGTACTTTGACTCTTTTGACGGGTTATAATCGGGCATGTAATTGTTATTTGCCTTCGCGTACCGGTTTGAGCATTGAGAAAGACCTCCCCTTATACCGCTCTCGATAAACATTACCATGTCTATATCCGTAAGTAATTCCAACTCTACTCGAGTATGCTTGAGAGCACAGTCCCAAGTATATCCAGGTAGAGTGTAATAATGTGCCGGATCTAACCCGTGCGATTTTAACAGAGTTGTGCGAAAATTTTCAAAGATATCCGCAAGTAGAAGGACGTCTGTTTTCAAATATAAGTCTGACTACTCACCCAGAGTATTACACTTAAATACGTTCCACACATTCATCGCATGTACATAATCATTCTCACTGACATCACACTCGTACAGTTTATTAAAAAATTTGTGTCGTGAAGGAAGACATGATTATCTAGGACGCTAATTTTGGTTATGTAATCATAAGGGAAAACCCCTTTACGTATTAATAAATTGAATTTTTCCTCATTTGGAAAGTGGGATTTTAAAATTTGTTTTTTTGCATTACTTAAATAAGACGCCAAGTTTTCGAGAGACCAGTTTAAAAATCTAAGGGAATCTAAAAATGTAAGCTTAATTTTTGTCTCTTGTACACGCTTTACAATCGATATATATTTTTCCATATTGCAAAGAATGACTCTTACGTCTCCTCGAAACAATTGGTAACTTCGCGAATTAAAAAGTGAGCGTCGTAGCCACTTAAATTGTGGAATATTAAAAGTAAATTTATAATTAATATTGCACCTATTATGCGCAGCACCTCGAAATTGACCAGTGAGGTGAGTGATCCCTGATTGCAACATCTTTGTCAGTAAACGAGCCCCCGCAGATGTGACACATCGTCGCCGACCGAAATGCATTCTCTTCTCTCGGTGTCAAGTTCATCGGCTTCTTGTCTATCAAAATCTGGAACAAACGAAAGTCATCCACTATTAATTGAAGGGCCGGATTGAATAACGCCTTCCGCGCTCGGGTCAAGCTGACGTGCCCCTGAATGTATGCAATCACCGATAGACCCGGAAAAAACATTTGCTATTAAAAAACATTAAAAAATCATGAACTCCTGCAAAACTGTCCGCGAGGAAGTTGTTGCTAGGGGTTCGAAGTATACTTATACCGATTTGTAGGCATTTTCATTCAGTACGTACAGAGATTTCGATAATTATATAGTAGGTTATGAATTGCGTCAGCGCGGCTGGGTTTGGGTTCTTAGCCGAGAAAATCTGTAAGCTTGAAATAATGAAAAGTAATGATCAAATTGACTTTTTTATGTCGAAATGAAGCTTAAAATTACAATGGATACCAAGTTAACCATTACATGAAGATAATTTTAATTGAATTTATTACAATTATCACAGAAAGTCATTTTTTCACCTCATCGACCTGAGAAAATGATTTTGTAAATTCATTTAGAAACTTACAAGAAAAAAATGTTTATAAGTTTTATTCCATTAGATATAAATCTGTATAAAAATGATTATCCAATTAATAAAAATCTTGTAATCATAACATTACATATATATCTCTATAGAAATGATTATCCAATTGATAAAAATATTGTAAATAAAGCTATACTTAAAATTGAACTAGAATCTTTTATTTTCAATCTACTACTTTCTTGTTAAATTAACAATTTATCATTAGTTTCCTGATTTAAATATAACTAATTTCAATTTTACTTGTGTATTTTTTTTAAAGGTACGTGGAACTTGTTAAATTAACCAGAAATATATCCTTTTATATCGGAAAGATATTTTTATTGGCAACATAAAATTTATGATAAATAACAGCTCTTTTGTAGAGAATACTTACAAAACGTGCTCAGAAAAAATCATTTAGTATTTACTAAAACGTCTTGTTAAAATTACATTATGAAAAGTGCTAGAATTCATGGTTAATTTAACAAGTTACGCGTAATTTAAAAAAATACACAAGTAAAATTGAAATTAGTAATATTTAAATCAGGAAACTAAAGATAAATTATTAATTTAACAACAAAGTAGTAGATTAAAAATAAAATATTCTAGTTGAATTAAAAGTATATACCTTTATTTACATGATTTCTATTAATTGGATAATCATTTCTACATCTAATGCAATATACAACTTTTGAAAATTTGTTCCTTGTAAGTTTCTAGATGTATTTCCAAAATCATGTTCGTAGTTCGATGAGGTGAAAAAATGACTTTCTGTAATAGTTGTAATAAATTCAATGAAAAATTATCTTCATGTAATGGCTAACTTGGTATCCATTGTAATCTTAAGCTTCATTTCGACATAAAAAAGTCAATTTGATCATTACTTTTCATTATTTCTAGCTTACAGATTTTCTCGGCTCGACGCAATTCATAACCTACTATATATTTATCGAAATCTCTGTACGTACTGAATGAAAATGCCTACAAATCGGTATAAGTATACTTCGAACCCCTAGCAACAACTTCCTCGCGGACAGTTTTGCAGGAGTTCATGATTTTTTAATGTTTTTTAATAGCAAATGATTTTTCCGGATATATCGATGATTGCATACATTCAGGGGCACGTCAGCTTGACCCGAGCGCGGAAGGCGTTATTCAATCCGGCCCTTCAATTAAGATTGACGAATAATTGAAAATATAAAATGTATTATATTAGTTTAAGTTTAATTTGTATTAATTATTTTTTTAAATTATGTATAATCGTTATGATGTTAAAAAAAAGAATAAATAATCTAATCAATTATATAAATTGAGTGTTTACCTGATTGACTTCCTCGGACAACTCCTTCAATTCCTCAGCAAACCAGGAATCTGAGTTAGACCCTCGATGTGAGCGGTATCGGGACAACGATGAGTCATGGTTACAATGCAGGTAGTATCCTACACTATAAATCTTGTGTTGCTCGTAGCCTTTTTTTGGGGCTGTCTCCAATTCAACTTTCCCGAGGAGACACTCGGTATCGGCGTATATTATGAAAGGGACCTCCATCGCACGACCGAAACTTTTAAATTTTAAAGTGTTTTATTCCGGTACTTTAACTGCACATTCATTCATTTTACAGCAATTGATTTTATGAGCACACAATTTCTTATCGCTACGGAAATAGTGAAGATATCGATCACAGATATATTTTTCCACTTTTAATATGCTGCACTGTGCACTCACTAACCGAGATAAATTCTTAATCCAACAGTAATGATAATTACTGCTGTCATCCTCCACGACTTCAACCTCATCAGACACCAAAGACGAAGATGGGCATAGTACTTTCCTTTGGTTTTCCGACACGAGAAGCAGGTTTACGTGGCGCTCCTTTTCATTGATGGTTAAGTGTACGGGTAGTACTTCTTTCTTTTCATCGGGTACGATGAAGACATTCACCGAAATGTCGTTTTGTTTTTCAAACTTCGGTATATCTTTGAGTGCAACCGGGAAACTGATGCCGTCAAATTTAAGATTTTGTGCATAATCCGGATACGATGCTGGTCTGTCTGAACATTTAGTATTAAATGGGAATAATGCAGACATTATCGCCCAGGCGAAGCAGTCATCCCCAAATACTTTTACATTGATCACGGCCTTTTCATCTTTGACCCATTTTGGCAAATCTATCCATGATCCGGCACGCATTAGGTTGTACTTTGCTATTTGTATAACGAGTGAATTTATGGCGGATAACGTCCAGCCACTGCCCCGTTCTTGAAATTCTTCAAGTTGAGGTAGGATGACACTCTTCACTTTTTAATCATACCACTCGTTAAAGTTGGTAGTTGTGCATATTTCAGAGTATTTATTTGAAAAGAATTTGTTATCCTCCTTCTCCTGCATACCGAGTACAAATTGCCCAGAAAACACCGTGCACACGTTGACACAGTGGAATTCCTTTACTACCTCACGCACATAGTTAATGATGGTAGTTTTTGCCTCTTCGAAAAACATTGCGGGGTCCAGATATTTTAAATTCACAACCAGTCCAGTACGAAGGCGATTGTTGAAGGCGGATTGAACGTTTTCCTCGAGAACGAGATTTCCTTGAGGTGCTTTACTCTTCTTCTGCATTAATCTGTTAGCAACTGTAACTTTCTGTACCGTGATCCGATGAATACTTGTCTCCAACGATAACTTCACCCCATTTGGAATGTGAGGATTGGTCCTTAAGTATGAGTTGATTTTCTCAATCTTTTCGGTGGCTTCGCGAATGAAGTTGGAAAACTGATCCTCAGTAGCGTCTTCTTCAAGAGTATTGTAAATCCTCTTCAAGGCGTCCTCCCATGAGGAAACAATTTTTTTAACATCTACCATATTGCTGTAGAAATACAATATTTGAAATATAGCTGCTTACGCGCTGTCAAACACTGTCTTCCATTTGCCCAAGCACACAGCATTTATACACAGTCCATCCTGAAGAGGGGGAAAAACGGTATCCACATAGACACAGGAACGCGAAATTCCTTTGAAACGATGATTTAGAAATATTTGAATTAGGCTGCCTCCTTTCTATTACGTCACGGATTGCCGAAATTTGGGAACGAGAAAAAGTTTTTAAGAAATGGTGCAATGACCTTTTAAACGCGTCTGGACCTGTATACATTTTCGAAAGTTTCGGGAAAACAAATGTACGGTGAATAAGTGATCGATGGATAATCAACGACCGTGAACACGGTATACTGCTAATGTTAATGGAACTAACAAACAGTATGCGAGAGCGAGAGAAATGGTAGTAGGACGCACGATGAAAAGGTCATTTTACTTTCGCTTTCAATAAGGTTCCTAGCTTACGATGTATTTCCACATAAATACAGAGAAGCGAATATAATGATGCAATAACTGACCTTTAATGAACGCGACTTTTAAAATTTGTTTTTCGACAGTCCACACATGGCAATAATACATTGCGATGATTGAATTAGACTGCCTCCTTTCTATTACGTCACGGATTGCCGAAATTTGGGAAAGAGAAAATGTTTTGAAGAAATTGTGTAATGACGTTTTAAACGCGTCTGGACCTGTATACATTTTTGAAGTTTCGGGAAAACAAATGTACGGTGAATGAGTGATCGATGGATAATCGACGGGAAATATAAATGCTAGATGGAACTAACAAAGAGTATGCGAGAGCGAGAGAGATGGTAGTAGGACGCACGAAGAAAAGGTCATTTTACTTTCACTCTCAATACGGTTCCTAGCTTACGATGTATTTCCATAAGCGAAATAATATAAGTAAAATAATTGCCTCGTCGTCTGAAAACTATTGTTATAAACCTGAATTTTTAATTATTAAAGTGGCAATATCAAATGTAAAATTACTACTTGCAACAGTTTACAGACCACCAAAGACTGGCTTATTACGAGAGTTCGCAGATATATTTCCTAGTTTGTCAGCTGATTTTGATAACCTCGTTATTTTCGGGGATTTGAATGCCAACTTATGCGTTCAGTCTTATGAAAGCACACACTTATTGGAATTTATCGATTCTTCAAATCTTTATCTCGTCCCGTACCATCCAACCCATCATCTTCAGAATTCTGTTACTTGGCTTGATGTTTGCATTGCGGATAAAGAAGATAAAATCACTGGTTATGGACAAGCCGACGTCTCATTTTTAGAAGCACATGATCTTATTTACATCGAATATAAAATTAAAATGGTGTCAGATCCTTTCATTTCTATTCTTTATAGGAATTATCGGAATCTCAATGATAATGTTTTCTTAAGCGAACTTAGAGAACAAAATTGGTCTGATATTGTATTATCAAACGATATGGACTCAAAAATAGAAACGTTCAATCGCCATTTAATTTCTGTCCTTGACAGGCATGCCCTATTCAAATTTGGTAACAGGAATAAAGTCTCAAATCCTTGGTTCACTGTAAATATCAAAGCTCTAATCTCTGCTAGAAATAAAGCCTGGAGAACGTGGAGGTGTAAAAAAAACAACATCAACTAGACTTGCGTTTATTAATCTTCGAAACTCAGTAACGTTAGAGATTGATAAAGCCAAAAGAGAACATTACCATTCGATTTTTACTAGCTCTCGCTCGAGTAAAGAAACATGGTCGCATTTAAATGGTTTAGGGCTCATTAAGGATAATAGGACTGGATCACCGCTGGTTGTGCTCTTGCACGATCTTAATTTACACTTTGCAGCTGTATGTACTTCAGTAAGTCCTCTTCCGCCCGTGAACTTTGGCCATCTTCGTTACTCTGATGACAAATTCTACTTTAAGAATCCGACTTTAAATGATCTTCAAGAGGCATTTTCTACATCCACATCAAACTCAACTGGCATTGATGGCATTCCAACAAGAATCCTCAAGAAAGTTCTACCGTATCTAAGTAATGTTATCTTGCATTTATTCACTTATTCATTTATAAACGAAGTTTTCCCAAGTTTTTGGAAATCAGCAATTATAAGCCCTATACCGAAAATTAAAAATCCAATATCATGTCTGGATTATCGACCTATTTCGCTACTCTGTTCATTGTCGAAAATTTTTGAGAAAATAGTTGCAAAACAAATTATTGACTATTTGATAGCAACAAATAAAATGGATCCGTTTCAATCGGCGTATAAAAAAGTCACAGCACGCAAACAGCACTCCTCAAGATACTCGATGAAGCTAAAAATGCTGCCGACAACCGCATGATAACCATCATGGTTTTTTTCGATTTCTCTAAGGCTTTCGATAAAGTTATACATGCTAAACTCATTTCTATTCTCAAAGATCTTGGTTTCTCTTATTCCGCCTTAAGATGGATATATTCTTACCTTTGTGCTCGAAATCACGCCGTTAAAAACCCAGAAGGTCACCTTTCTGCGTGGGCGGAAATCATCATTGGTGTACCTCAATTTTATTCATCTTTCATTTTATTAATAACAATAACTAATGAATTAATAAATATTGGTTGACCTTTACCTTTTCTTTTCATTCGACAATGTAACGCATTAAATTACCTGTTTTTCGACCTTCACAGCTTTCGAAATTTATAATAACAATACATGAAATTGTTTATAATAACCTGCTTTCACCCCTGACCTTCTGACGGCCCACTTGCGCAATTCTTCCATCACACTATCATCGATGGGAGGTAGGGTGGGGGCGGCAGAAGCCGCTTAGCCCCTTTACTTACTTTATCTATTTTTCCTTTTTAAGTATTTAACGTTTTCGCGACATATAATTAATTTAATATTCAGCTTACTAAACGTTTGAGCTAATTCTTTGTCCACTATTTCCGTTCAACATATTTAATATTTTTTATTTTGCTATGCTAATGGATCTTAAGTCTAGTTCGCTTAATTCGGTTTCTAGGTTATTTATTAAATTGTGCATTATTTAGCTGAATCTACCACATTCTCTCAAGTTTTGGGTAATACTAAAGCTATATGATATTTCCCGTTTTTCTCCATATAAATGATCATTCCTATTTCTAACTCCTTAAATTTGCATAATTCGTTTCCAAAGTTTAATATTTCTGAACCTGCATCCTCGGGTTCGTTGTTTTCATTTATAAAATATAATAAATTATCTTTCTGATTCTATATCTAATCTCAAGAATTAATTATGTTGCTTGAATATCGCTGGTATTGATCGTTAAACTTAGATGCAACATTTGAGTTTTTATTTTTCGTGATTGGATTTTGAAGTTCATCTTTGAACGTGATGTCATTGTTGTCGCTCTCATCGGAGGAAGAATCTCCAAATTCACTTTCGATAATGTTGCCAGATTTTCTAGGGACATCTGTATTGGTTTGTTTACCCTTGTCTAGGCTTTGGTTTATGCAGGGATCGGTTATAGGATCTATACAATCTATCGACATTTTACGATGTGTGGTTTCTATCGAGGACTCGACTGGAGAAAATGGCTCGTTGTTTCAACATCGGCATCTTCGACGGCGGGGAAGCTCATGAACATCTATGACTACAGTCACGGTGTTTGGATTTTTATATATAAAACGTTCGGGTGGACTATTTTTATTGTAATTGTGTTCCAAATATTTTTTTCTTGAAGAAATGCATTGAAATCCTTGAAGTAAATTGTAATAAAATGTTGAGGATGATGCAGTCGTGCAGGTTGATTTTAATTTAAAAAATGTTAATTTAAAAATGTGACATTTTACGTATATTACAACAGTGGCGTTAAAATTAAATAGTATAATGCAGAGAAAGTTTTCCAGCATTTTTGTTTCAAATAAATACTTTTATTTTACGGTTTCTCAGTTATTGGTCACTTTATGCGAAGGAAGTTTTGAGCATTGTTGTTTCAACTAAATGTTTTTAATTGTACGATTTCTAAGTTGCTGATCAATTTGTGCAAAGAAAGACTTCCTGCATTTTTGTTTTGAATAAACATTTTTATTTCTACTATTTCTCAGTCGAAAGATTTAATATCTGAAAATGTCCTATAAATAAGTTTTTAAATATTTTTGTTACGAACTGTTATAAGTACATTTCCTTCAACATTGATGTATTGTAAGGTATTATAGTAATCACATTTTTAAGCCCTTCGTATGTCACCTTAACTTATAAATTTCTGTAATCAGAAATGCATTACAATGTGTAGTGTTTAATTCATTCTTTCAATTTTAAATTCGCTATTTGACTTTGATAATTGGGATACAGTTTTTCTACAAAATTTTTTCAAAATATTTTCTAATGCAATTTCGCAAATAATTTTTTGTAATAGATTTTGACAACTTGTATATTTTTTATCTAACGTCTTCTAATATTTAAAAACTTATTTCATAGAAAAATATCAGTCAAACAATTCATTATTAGGGACTAAAATCTTAAATTACATCATTACGTAAGGACATTTTCAGATATTAAATCTTTCGACTGAGAAATAGTAGAAATAAAAATGTTTATTCAAAACAAAAATGCAGGAAGTCTTTCTTTGCACAAATTGATCAGCAACTTAGAAATCGTACAATTAAAAACATTTAGTTGAAACAACAATGCTGAAAACTTCCTTCGCATAAAGTGACCAATAACTGAGAAACCGTAAAAGAAAAGTATTTATTTGAAACAAAAATGCTGGAAATCTTTCTTTGCATTATACTATTTAATTTTAACGCCACTGTTGTAATATACGTAAAATGTCACATTTTTAAATTAACATTTTTTAAATTAAAATCAACCTGCACGACTGCATCATCCTCAACATTTTATTACAATTTACTTCAAGGATTTCAATGCATTTCTTCAGTAAACAGAACATTTTATTACGAATAATAATTTTATCATAAAATAACTTTAAAAATGTAAAATATTAATAAAATAAACTTTATAACAAACCCATTTCATAAGGTGACATATATGTATGCTACTGTGATGTAGAGGTTTAATTTATTGCTGGCAGAGCATTACACACATGAATTAAAGTTCAAAGTAATATGCACAGCCAAAAAAGACATCGATTATTAGGTAATTTTTCTGATTCTTTGGTAAAAAAAAAATTAAAAACAGTAATTTTCATGGACAAGTGCAATTATATTTTAAGACATATAGCCATACATCAATACAACGATGCATCAATAAACTTGTACATATATTTACCACTTACTTCTGTTTGTTTACTCATATCTGTCGTTTACAATTTTACTAAAACACAATTTTTTCGGAATATCCAATTTAATATTTTGAATTTTTAAATCGTCTGGCGGCGACTTGTTACGACTTAAAGGTCGGTATACGTGTACATACATGGATTGGTTCGGTTCGATACACTTATATAAGTATTTTTTCATATGTCTTTTGGAACACGCTACTTCCGGTACTTGAGCCGCTCAGCTAAGCTTCGGCTTGAGCCGCGACTATTACTTCGGACCTTAGAGTTGGAGGTTCGTGCTTAGTGTTAGTTCCTCTTGGACGTCCTCTTCGACGAGGTGATTCAAAATTATTACTAGTGGTTATAGCGAATACTGGATTTCGTGATAATGCATCGGCATTTACATATGTTTTCCCAGCTTTATAGACTACATCGTAAGTGTACTCCGCGAGTTTTAATCTCCATTTTAAGACACGAAAATTGGCATTTTTTGTTGTTTGGAACCAAATTAGTGGGTTGTGATCAGTGATAAAATTAAATCTTTTTCGAAATTGTGCTACCGCGTATATTATAGCTAGTGCTTCCTTTTCATAGATGTCGTATTTCTTTTCACAATTTTTTAGTACGCGAGAGATGTATTCGATTGGTCTATCTTTGACAATTTCTCCTTGTGATAAAATAGCGCCTACCGCGAATCAGGAGGCATCAGTAGTTATTACAAAAGGTTTATTGAAATCTGGATACTGTAAGAATGGTTCTCAGGTCAGTTTATCTTTTAATATTTTAAACGCGATTTCTTGATCATCTGACTAAATGAATGGAATTTCATATTTTAATAAATTGTTCAAAGGTCTAACTATTTTGGAAAAATCCCTAATAAAACGTCTGTAATAACCGGCTGAACCTAGAAATTGTCGGATATTCTTTTGGTTTTTAGGAATTGGAAAATTTTGTACTGCTTGTAAAGTTTCAGGCTCCGGCTGTAGTTTTAGATTTGATTCGCGAAGTCGAGTCCTTAATTTGAGCATTTTAATTTCATGTTCGTTGAGTGAAGAAATTAGAATTACCATTATCGAACCGGGATATGCTCAAAATTTGAAAAAAAAAACGATTTTTTCGCATTTTTCCCAGTTTATTGGTACATAACCTCCAAATTATACAGTTTAATAAGTATTAGAACACCCAAAAATACTCTAAGACTCTCTGTCACGTCTAAACAATTTTTAGAATCAAGTGTTACGTTACTGTCGCTGCAAAAGTCCTTATTCAACCAGTTTTAGGTATAGGAATACTTCATATTATTAGAATGATATTAATCATTATAATTAATGTTAAAAATAACTAAATATTTCTGATAGTAATTAAGATAACGTTTATCAAAAAGTTATAAATATGTTCATTTTTTCATTAAAATAGTAAAATAATTATTTATTACGGACTTCGTGGCTTAGGCGGTAGCGCACTGGACTACGAAGTCGTAGGTCGTGAGTTCGATCCCCGTCCGGTGAACAATTTTCGATTTTGTTTTCAAGCAGCAGCTCGCTGTTGGTAAGACGAGCCACGTTGTTTGTTTACGTTTCGAAAATGTTGTTTATCTGGCGGAAATCAACTCATGGCCGCTGCTGTACGTGGTGTAGGTTTCTGCTATCCTACATTTCATACACAAATGTGAAGTATGGCGCCAAATTCTTATGTCAATCTGCAGCTCTTGCAAATATTACAATTGTTAATATCTGTATGAAAAAAAAACTGTGTAAAAGGACGATTCCTCCCGTTAAATAAAAAATAAAAAAAAAATTACGTGACAAAATTACATCAATTAACACTCTTAAGAGTTTTAACATCTAACTAGGATGTTGTTAATCTTTATCACAATCGTTGTCTGTAACTTCAGTTCAGTATGTATTCAGTTGAATTGAGCAAGATCCTAGGGAGTCTTAGGGAGTCCTAGGGACATGCTTACCAACCTACTTTGCAATCGATGGAAACTCGAACGGGTAAGAGTCGAACAACTTGGGTGTACATCCAACTGCAACGATTCGTTCCTTCAGGTCATCTGCTGTCTTTGGTTTTAACGCAAAGACATATACATATATGTGAAAACAAAGACAGCATGTCGATCGGAAGGTAAAGGTACGAATCGTCGGAGCGAGATTCTGTCACAAGTTTGTATTGTGGATAGAGGTTTTAGGGACGTGATATCATATTTTGAAAGTCTTGGTTTTAAGATTCTCATGCCCACCTTGAAAGGAAAAAGGCACAACCTGATAACAATAGTATCTAATAAATCTCGATATGTTAAGAAATTGAGATGGGTAGTAGAAGCCGTTCCCTAGGAAAAAAAAATATAAGCTTCCTCATCAGCAGTGGGATAACAAACTTTTGCCAAAAGCTGGTTCATATTATAGAATCGCATGTTTTCTTAACAACCGTTTTGGAAAGCGTTTGAATAGCGATAAAAATGACGAAGGGTTGCAAGCTATAATCATCGAAAGGATGTTAAATTCAAATCAAACTGAGAATACTTTGACTTTAAGATCTGAGGCAGTCAGATGGTCTAGACGACCCACTACTACCACCAAGCTAACATCTGAAGAAATCACGGAATTTCCGGAGATGTCTGAAAGTGAACTCAAAATATTTTTTTGTACCAAATCAATTAGGCCAAACCGTCTCTTATCTAACAGGGTTAATGAACGAGAGTGATAATATCAATTTGAAGTATATTCATATGAAACCAAACCTTATTAAATTATTAATAAGGTCTAGACATATAAATAGTAAGACCTATAAATGCTATGTGGAGTACAAACCTAATTCATTAGGATACAGCGGTATTCTACGATATGCTTGCGATTGTGCTAATGGATTACGAACTGTAGGTTCCTGTTCTCACATTGCAGTCATATATTATCTTAGTAATGCTAGATACAAATAAAAAATTATTAGACCAGCGAAAATTCTCACGTATTTATTTTCTAGAAAAGACATTGATCCAGTTATAGACGACGACAAGGACGAAGTTTAATCATTTTCTAGTTAAATGGTTAAAAAATCTTATAATTGTTAATTGATGTAATTTTGTCACGTAATAAATCATTATTTTACTATTTTCAGGAAAAAATGAACATATTTATAACTTTTTAATAAACGTTATCTTAATTTCTATCAGAAATATTTACTTATTTTTGGCATTAATTATAATAATTAATATCATTCCAATAATATGAAGTTTTCTCATAACTAAAAACTGGTTGAACAAGGACTTTTGCAGCGACAGCAAAGTAATACTTTATTCTAAAAACTGATTAGACGTGAAAGAAAGTTCTGAAGTATTTTTGGGTGTTCTAATACCTATTGAACTATATAATTTTGATGTTATGCATCAATAAAGTGGGAAAAATACGAAACATTTTTTTTTCAAATTTTGAGCATGTTTCGGTTTGAAAATGGAAATTCTACTATCATCATTCGAAAGTACGGGAAAAAAGTACACAAAAAATTGTTATTTAGAAGTTGGCCAAACATGACCTTCATAACCTAAAATATCATTGAAAAATTCAGGAATTTTTTGTGGCTCCTGTTTAGACCCGAAAAATCTGAAAAAATTCTGTTTTTTTTCTAAAAAACACGTTTTTTTACAATAGGAGCAACGTACTACCACCTAGGGGGTTGAAAATTTGGCTACAGGAGTTATTAATTCCAGGGGCCAATTCAAAATAAAAATCCAGGCGGGGCAGTTTTGTCCTTTTTATCCCGCTATACCCTTTTCCCGCTGCACGTATTTTTCACGTGTTAATTTTCGTCTAGGTTTGCTTCAATTCTGTTCCGATTTCGAAATTCGTTTTTTTGATTTGATAAATTTATAGTCTGATTTAATGGTTTGGGATTTCGATTTTGTTTTTCTTAGTTTTATTCTCTTACTTAAAGAATTCGCAATTTCTAGTAATTTTTAATTCACTTAGATATAATTATTTTTGATTAGATTTTGCTCTGCTATTTTCTTCGGAGGTTTTTGTTTTATTATTTGAAGTTTGATATTTTTCGATTGCTCCGGTATTTTCTTCGGAGGTTTTTGTTTTATTACTTGAATTTTTATATTTTACGATTGTTCCGCTATTTCGTCCAGAGGTTTTTTGAATCGGAAGTGATTCGTGAGGATTTTTGAGTTTCATCAATTTTGGAAGAGTTCGTTGTATCCACGTTTTTATGAGGCCGTCGGTGAACATAATTTATTTTTGCATTCTCTTGACAGACATAGTCGTTTTTCAATAATCCTTTCTGTTTGATCGGAAAATCAACATCCTAGGAGCTCGACCATGATTGTCCCTAAGGTAGTTACTAGGTGATCTGTAATTCCGTTGAATTTTAAAATTTCCTTTTGATCAATATACAGATCGGAAGGTACCGAATATGACCTAAGGCGATTGGGACCTGAGCCTGAGTCCAGTAAAAACCTTTTCATTGCAGGTAGTAGCATCATGACCTAATTTCCGAAATAAACTTCACTACATCCTCTCTTTGTATTAAACGAGTTCTTTTACTTTTATCTGTTGTTATTTCATGTTTAGTTTCGGAATAAAGAAGTCCTAATTCGGTTAATTTATTTTCAATGTTAATTACTGCAGATGTCAATTACCGTGCCATCAAGTGTAGACAACTTTTTATTTAAAAGTTTAAGTTGTATGTCGGGAATTAATCCTTCTAAAAACGCATCTACAACTTCTTGATTTATTGAAGCTACTTGTGCTTCGCTTAGATCGGCTCGGTTGTAACAACAAACTGAGTTTATTTATCTAAACCTCTATTCGAGACTCTACTGCAAACAATGTTTACAGTAGTATTACCGACGCCCCTAGCCTATAAGTTTACTGTAAAATGGTACTGAAAACTTGTGGCTCTTGTCGCATGTGGATTCGCTTACAACAGTTGATGTAAATTACTACTACTTAACGTAACTTTATAATTAATAATTTGACCGGCGGCAGTAAAAACACTGAAATCATAGCATGACCCAGATCGGGCAATGTCCAAAAACACAACCAGGAAGTACAATTTGAAAAAGTAAAGCTAAAGAAGATTAGTAGATAATACTATGAAATGTGCTAGACTCTGCATGAGCATAAAGCGGCAGGCACCTTCCCGACAGAAGTCGAGCCCCGGTGACCTACCAGTAAGACCGGGTCCACCAACCATCTCAGGCTGGGATGAAAAATGCTAAATCTGCACGCCCACTTTCATAGCCAAGGTTTACACGCAAAAAGATGCAAGTAATGCCGGTATATGTAGAGGTAATCCATCCATCGTTACCAGTGGAAGATGTTAATATGTCATAGCCACCCACACGAAAAATGTATTGGGAGATTCACTGCCCTAATGGCGAAAGCATGACCGCCAGTCACAGTGAAATGGCGCAACTTCGATGTTGACGCCTGCTTTCTGAATTTGGGAAGGCTGCGCTCCCAAATTCTGTCGGCAGCAATTTCATGCGTTAGGAATACAGCGCCCTCTGGATACATGTCAGTAGTATTCCCGATCGTCTGTTCAGTGCACATATAAAAAGCGAGATACATACTTTCGTTATACGTGTGGATATATATGCCGGTAAAGACTCCCTTTTTGGAATGTTGATTTTAGAAAATAAAAAATTTGTTGTGAAAGTGGAGAACGATTATTTATCTACTAACTGTATTATATACGCCATTTTTAATTTTGAAAAACTAACATCACATTTATAATCAGCAACTGCCTTTTATATGTGCTGACATAATTTATCTTCTTCTCTGAGAAATTCATGCTTTAAGGGGCTGCTAAACCGACCCCGCCGATAACGTCACTTCCTAACCTGGAATAAATATGACGTCAAAAAATACTACTCATAAGGATTTCAATATATAATATTGGCAATGAAATGTGTGATTTTATGGGTTTCTATTCTAATGATTAGCTATTAAAATACTATTTAAATCGAAAATCCCGAACTTCACTTCCCTTATATAAGGTTAGAGGTCTAGTGCGGTTTCATACCCACTCTCGCGATGTGGTCACGGTCTTTTTCTCGGCGCAGCAAGTTTTCCGCGTTTTAGTTTTGCCGTTTTTCCACAGTTTTGGGAATGTCACGCTCCCAAACTCGGGCGAAATGACGAGCCAAAGGGGAGTGGAGGCGCCGTAACTCTGTTAGGTGGCGTTCATATTCCAACATATTTTCCGTGCAGGGACACCCGTAAGAGCTTTCAAATCCGGGACCGCTATACGACTCCCTCGAGAGACCTTTAATTTTAACATAACGCCTGTAATAGATATACAAAAGAGAACTTCGCCCAGCCCCTTAAAATTTATACACAAGTTGCTTAATCGGATTTCATCGCGGAATTACATGGAAATATAGACTCATTAAAAGGAATTCGAGTTGAATCCCGTAATATCATGCCAAATTTAAGACAAGAATTTAATTCACTGGTAGATAATTCGCTTATATATTCTCTCTTGTACTCAAGTGGTTCTTGCAACGGGTTGGTCATTAGTATATGTATTTTCTCAAAGTATTGGAAAAAACTTTCCTCCTCAGAAGTGGTAAAATATATTAACTGCAAGGTCGTACATTCTCTCCACGGACGTTACCGGAAAGGGAAATATTAGTAGTAATACTGTCACCTTGGAGAGACGTAAACAAACGTGACTCATCCTCCATTTCTACTCATTAAGAATGAGTTATGCTCTCTCTTTCTTTGTCGGCACGCATACTTTCCATGGACTCGTCTTTTGACATATACCTATGTATAATATATTCTTATAATTGAAGTGCGTGTGTGCTCTTTTCTACGCTTTATTTTATAGGACATTATTAATCTAAATTTGTTTCTATTCTCATTTTTTGGTTTACTATTTTACAAGTTTCCAGCTTTATAAAAATGATTAGAAGTAATACAATATGTGCGCTATGTAAAAAGGTTTTCTCTGGTAATTCAAGGCCAGTTGAATGCAACAATTGCTTACTGCCTTTCCACACACACTGTTTCAAGAGTTTTGTTACAGTTAAGAGCACTGATGGTGTCACTTCAAAAATTTGTGAACAGTGTAGAGGTGTACTGGGAACAACAGTTCAAGATGTGAGGTCGGGCAATGACTCGGGTATATCGTCATCCGAAAAAGATTTAATAAATTTTGCTTTTACACCCGGTACTTCTTTACCCAGTACCTCTGTAGCTGCATTAGTTACACAATCTCCAATACAGATGCACGATCCATCTACCGATGCTATCTTAATGAAACTTGAAGCTATGAGCTCTAACGTAAATGGTCTTGTTACCCAAGTAAATGGTCTCACTACAAATCTTGGCAATTTTCAAACGAATACTAGTGAAGTACTCATGAATGTCACGAATCAAATATCAATACTCAATGAAAGGGTTGTTCCATTGGATCAATTGCCATGTTTGATGAAGCGGGTTGATACTGTAGAGGAAGAAATTCAGTCACTTAAAATAAATCAACAGTCCTTGCGGGACCTGTTAAATTCGCAAACCTCCAAAGAGAGCACTATCGACCAGGTCACTGCTGGAAAAATAAAACAATTAGAAGAACAAAATAAACAGCTTAACTCTATGATTTCTAAGCTTAATACAAATCGTCGCTCTTCTTCATCAAACATTATCATCAGCGGAGTTGATTACGGAGTTGCCACTGACTACGAGAAAATTGCTTTAGCAATTCTGAAGGCGGTTCGCCCTTCTATTATTTTGCATGATATCATTTCTGTGAGACAGTTAGTCTCTAAACATGTACGGAATTCTTCGGAGCAATCATCCGCAGCTAGCACCATAGGACAAGTCGATGAGGATATGGATCAATTTTTATCAAGGAATATAAACTCTGGTGCAGCAGAAAAGAAAAGATCACCATCTATTTTGGTAACACTAAACTCGCCTGCTCTTGCAAAATCGATTATCCAGGCAAAAATCAAAATGAGAAAACTCCACTCATTTAGTCTTGATGAGGAGTTACTCATACAAGCAGGTTGTACAGTGCCATTGACATCTTCTCTAATAAACATAAACGAGTTTCTCGAAGGCACAGACTGGGAACTTAAAAAGGAAGTGTTGCAGAAATCCAAGCGGGAAGAAAATAAATTCACATTTTTCATACGAAATGGTCAGATTTACGTAAAACGCAAGAAAGGAGATACACCACTTCTCATCACAACTAAGGAAGATCTTAATTCTTTTTTATATTCAACATAAATGCACTCCAATCTGCCCCTCAAGTACATATTAAACATAAATCGCATCACACTCCTATTTCTTCTACAATACATCCTTCCCAGAGTTGCTTCTCTTCTCTTCAATCATCTCATCTTAAATTATCTCAAAATCTCTATTCTGCGCATAATAAAAAAAGAATAATTGATGACCTCAGAGTTTGCCATCTAAATGTTAATTCGATAAGAGCTCGTATTGAGATGTTGAAATTCTACTTGGCTGCAAAACCGCACTTCCACGTCATAGCTGTCACTGAAACAAAACTTGATGAGTATATCGACAGTTCATTGGTAAGTCTTCCAAATTATATTATCCTCAGACACGATCGAAACATTCATGGTGGGGGCGTTGCAATTTTCATACATGCATCTCTCACTGTAAAACACCTATCCCCGCAGGGGACTTGTGGAAGAGAGCGGAGCGGGTTATCTCCGTCCACAATTTAATTGTGGAAGAGTGAGGGGTCGAAGTGCCCGAGCTCGAAGAGGAGCAATGCTTTTGAAAGATCCGCTTCTCTTAGCAAGTTTTGAGAATTGACGACCTCACGGACCCGATCGTTCGGCTGGTCTGTGCCGACGAATGCCTGATCGTGAAACGACTCGAGAGACCCACCGTACTGGGGAGCTAGGGTGCGGTGTCAAGCCCCTGCCGGCGGATTCCACACGGGGGAGCGCTACGGCGTGCCGTGTCCGTGCAGGCAGTAACCGCAGAAAGGGTTGGCCTCTAGCGGGCCGTGGCAACGTTAGAAAGGTTCTCTGAACCAACAGAAGCATCAAGGCAGGCAGCTTGTTGCTAATAAATGTGGTAGCTGACTTGTTGTATATCTTTTTTAAGTGTGCACAACCAGCGGTGCTGGCGCATCACTAAAATTTGGCCCCATTCCCCCATGGGGGGGGGGGGTGCCTTAAACCCGCAAGGGAGGCAAGACACCTTAAATAACCTACACTCAAGTGTAAAACACCTATGCTCTTCAAACTCAGTGCGGAGGGGCCAGCCTGGTATTCCTGAATATATTTTTTGTGAGGTATCGTTTTCAGGAGGAAATCCTATTTTTGTAGCTGTGGTTTATAGGCCACCACATGCTCCTTTCATTAAAGGTAATGACTTTATCGACAAACTATTAAACTGTATGCATGGATATGCTTCCAAGATCATTCTTGGAGATTTCAATGCAAATCAGTTTTCGAACCCTGCAGACGCCATGTTTATTCGAAACTTTATTGATGAAAATTCATTGCAACTGATCCCGCATGGAGCTACAACTTCCACTCAATATCATCTGATTCCTGGCTTGATCTATGTATAGTGGATTCTCAAGACACTGTCATCGATCTTTCCAAGACTGATATAACCAACAACTATGTTAAAAGTTTCTCTAAAACGGATGTACATTTTTCTGATGGACATGACCTCATATCTGCTACTCTTTCCATACCAGTACCAATAGTTGACTAAAAATCATTTTCCTTTCGTGACTACAAGCATATAGATTTATCAGGTTTTCTCCGCTACCTAAATTCTTGTGACTTGACTCTACTCGATGACATTAGCTCTGTTACCACTCTAGAAGCATCTATAGACTTGCTATACTCAAATCTACATAAAGCAATGGAACTTTCTATTCCACTGAAAACAGTAAATCCATCAAAAAACAGGCATCCTTGGTTCACTATTCTCCATCGTAATTTAATTAGTGACAGAGATAGACTTTATAGACGGTTTCGACGTACAAGACATCCCTTTGACTTGAATAACTATAGAAATGCCAGAGATATTGCTCACTCAGCAATCGAGACTGCTCGTCTTGATTTCTATTATCATAAACTAAGCGACTTGACTGATCCATCTCTGGTGTGGAAAGGGCTTCGTCATTTGGGCATATGTCCAGGTCCTGATGATGCGCCTGACCGATTTACAGAGGAACAGCTAAATGAATATTTTTCGAAAGTCTCTTACGACCCACACACTCCATCTGTCTCTCACTACTTGTCAACACTTCCACTGAATGGATCAAATCAGAAATTCAAATTAAAAAATATTTCAATCTCTGACGTTACATTAACAATAAAAAGCTTTAGTTCACAGTCCAGAGGAGTTGATGCTGTTCCGCAGTGTGTTGTTCAGGCGGCATTACCAGCGATTGGCAAATACTTATGTAATATCTTCAATTCCTGTTTAGACAAATCCTACTTCCCTTCAATGTGGAAAAAGTCACTGATTAAATCCTTAAGTAAGGTAAGAGTGCCTGTAAGTCTTTGTGACTACAGACCAATCTCTCTTCTTTGTTTTCTCTCTAAAGTATTGGAAAAACTGGTCTTTTGTCAACTCTCTGATTATATTAAATTGAATGGCCTTATGGACGAGTATCAGTCTGGGTTTCGTACTGGTTACAGTACCCAAACTGCTCTCCTTAAATTGACGGATGACATTAGAAGAGGCATTGATCGAAATAGAGTAACTCTTCTTCTGTTGTTTGATTTTAGTAAAGCTTTTGACAAAGTTTGTCATGTTACTCTTGTTCGGAAACTTGCAACAATGGGACTCTCAAATAACACCTTGTGCTGGCTGGGTTCTTATCTCTCAGGTAGAACGCAGGCAGTCTTGGGAAAGAACGGAACCAAATCGAATTTCAGGCAACTAAATACAGGTGTTCCACAAGGATCTGTACTTGGTCCACTGTTATTCTCTCTCTACATAAATGACGTAACTCTTGATCTCGATAGAGATATCTACCACATAACTTTTGCTGATGACCTTCAAAGATATGCACAATGGCACATTCGAGATATAAATATCGCAAAACACAAATTGTGTAGTGCTGCTCAATCCATTATAAGTTGGGCCACATGCAATAATCTATCCCTGAATGTCTCCAAGACTAAAGCTATTCCTTTTGGCTCAAGTGCCTACCTGCGAGAACTATCTGCTGATGAAAACAACTTCATTGATATTGGTAACTCAAGGGTATTTTTTGAATCCTCCGTACGCAGCTTGGGCGTTATACTTGATTCTGAACTGTCATGGAAAGAACATGTGAAAATGACATGTAAGAAGATAAATTTTTTAATGTATCGGCTACGCTTCTTCAGGAAAAGTACCAATTTCCGTATGCGCAAGTATCTCATTGAAATGCTTCTGTTTCCCCTGGTAGATTACTGTTCTGTGGTACTGATGAGCATATCTGGGGAGCAGGAATTAAAACTTGATCGTAAGGTTAATGACGCAATTAGATATGTTTATGGTATAAGCAGGTTCGAACATATAACTTTATACAGGAAAAAACTGGGTTGGCTCTCCATAGGAATGCGTAGATGTTACTTTGCAACCTGCCTTACGTACAAGATTTTGGTCACTACTACTCCTAATTACTTGGCGAGACTCTTCACAGCGTATGTTTCAAACAGACCAATAAGACGTGAGGTACAGACTTTGGTCATTCCCAAATTCACTACAGAATCTTTGAGGTCATCATTCCATATCGCCGCATCCTATATTTGGAATTTCCTACCTACCACCATCCGCAACTCACCTTCATTTTCCATATTCAAAAATAAAGCATTTTTGTTTTTTTATAATCTTGACGGCAGAATAAAATTAAGAGACATTTTAAAGAAATAATAAATTGAAATATGCTGTCATTTTATTTTGTAATATCATATAGCTCTTCTCAACTACTATACACAAATCTCATATTGTTATAACTCATGTAATTATTATAAGAAATATCTTATAGTTAATATTGTACAATAAAATGTACATAAATAAATACTTATCAAATCAAATCAAATCAAATCTCTCTCTCTCTCTCTCTCTCAGACTCAACTTTACCTGATGTACGATGCTATCCTAACACAAACGACACACACACACACACACACACACCCACACACACACACACACGCGCGCGCGCACGCATGCACGCACGTACGCACGCACGCACCCACCACAAATTATCCATTTCCGTCTCCAAATTATCCATATCCTGAACATATAAGTGTGCACATTTTGCATACGAGTGATGACCACTCGCATGAAAGTATGGAAGCATTTCTCGGATACACTGCACGTGTAAATCCCAGTTACCAGTCCTATCGGCGTTAAGGACGTTCCTGCGCGAGAAAGAGACAGCTGTATCGCCTTCTCACTCTTTCTCCCAATGCGCACAAGTCCCACTGCGCCAATCGTGCGATGTGGCAACGTTGAGAGCTGCTTAAACTACAAAATTCAAATATGGCGCTCTAGACAACTTCCAAGTGATACTCGATCATTTGGTTCTTTCACAAAATATGCCAAAATTGCAGTATCCTTACGCTTCCATGGGCAATAAAAATAGATCAAGAATTGGTTGGTTAATAACAGCAAAATCGGCCGAACGACAGAAAAAATCTGTCTCTGCCATGCAAGCAGCGAAAAAAAAGACGTGAAAAACTTGATAGAAAACCAGAAACAAGTCGATGTAGGAAATCGTATAATAAATGTAGTGGAGCTTGGTAAAAATTTAAAATGCATGCAATGTAAAGCAGTTTTGAGCCTGGAGGATATTACAAATGAAAAATTATTGGGGCTTCATTCAGTCTTTACAATAAAATGCCAGAACTGCCAAATTATTACCAGAGTTGACACTGGTAAAGTGGAAATGAACACCTCACATGTCAACCTGTCAGTAATTCACGGTACGTTGTGATCAATACGATGAGATAATTTATCCAGGTCAAACAGTTGAATATTTTGTAAAATTATATGAGATTATGAAATATTTTATCGCTTATTATTCTGATTCGATTTTAAATTATCGTGATAGGTGCTATACACTCCGGTATAGGTGAAACAGCTTTAAATAAAATCCTTGCTTGTGCAAATATACCTACTATATCTGATAAATGCTACAAGAAGTATGAGACGATCATTGGGCAGTCGATTGAATAAGCAGCCACAGACAGCTGCAAACGAGCAGCAGAACAGGAACGTCGACTTGTATTAGAAAATGTGGAAACTCTGTGTACACAATTGTAAGACCCATATACAGATTATTTTTTAATATTTGAAATGCGCTCTATTTTTATAAATTTACGATCAACTGTTTTTAAAATATGATTTATTAATAATAAGAATGAGTAAATCAGCCAGTACGATTTTACAAAGTTTTACATTTTTTAAAAGATGTGGAAAAAGTAGTTATTTATCTATTTTTTTTAATATTGCATAAATGTATAAAAATAATGTGGACAAAATATATCAATAATTTTTATAATCCACGCGGTGTTATTAAAAAGCTCAATATGGTCTTTATAATTTCAACCTAAAAATTTTCTTACATGTCCTTTTTCTTCTCCTTTTATTCAAATCTATTCCAATTTTTTGTATATTATAACATTTATGTTATATGTACCGAATAAAGTTCTAGTTAATCATGTAACAACTTTTATCATTTTTCTTTTAATTTGATTTTTCAGACCTGATGATATTGCCAACGATATTTATCCTCACCTGAACCTCATGACTACATCCTTGAATGACAATAACTCGTTTGATATAGAATTAGGAGAAGTAATAAATATTATCGTTTCATTTGATACTGGTACGGATGGAGTACGCGTGGAAATGAAAGAACATACGACAGTTTAAACGGCTACATTACAATTATTGGTCTTTTATCCGGAACAATTTTGGACTTCGCTACAAGAAACCGAAAATGTTATAAATGTGACATTGGGAACCCAAAGAATGATCACGAATGTCGTCTAAATTTCACAGGAAGTGCCAAAGCAATGGAGGCAGATGCAGGAGTACAATTGATTAACCATAGCCAAATCCTAAAGGAGTTTGGTCTTCAGGTTAAAGTAGTTATCGGAGATGAAGATAGCTCGATGATTCCTGCAGTGCGCAAAGACCGCCCAGAAATTATAATTCACAAACTTGCCGATAAGAATCATTTACAAAAGAATGTTTCTAATGAATTGTACAAAATGAGCATTTCTTATAAAGAATTGAAGAGAAAAGGGGTAATTGCGCATATAAAGAAGTGCTTTAACTACGCAGTTTCCCAAAATAAAGGAAAAAGCGAAAATCTAGCCAAAGAACTTAAAAAAATTCCGGATCATTTATTCAGTCACCATGAAAATTGTGGACCATGGTGCCTACCTGAAAGCAAACATACTGTTCGATTGTCTGATAAAACTTTGTATCATCAACTAGTTGCTTTTTTTAACAAATATGCTGAACATTCGCATAAATTTTCTGTAGCGGCATCTTCTCAGGGAAATGAAAGTTTCAATCATATAGTGGCTACGAAGGCTCACAAAAATAAAAGTCTGAGCAAAAGTACCTCTTGCGACTTTAGAGTTGCTGATAGCGTATGTACCAAAAATGATGGCGAAAATTCCATTATTAATATTCAAAAAATAGCAGGACTACCTCAAGGGATGCATACGACTAAGTTCGCGAACACTGCTGATTGCAAAAGATGGAAAAGAGCACCGAAAAGTCGTCTGAAATCAGCCAAACAGCGAAGACTTGAACTGAAAAAAAAGAGAGAAGCACTAAGAAAAAATAAGGAAACACTTGAGGGCATTACGTATAAAAGCAATTGTGGCATCAATAGCTCAATAAAAGCAAATAAATTAGACATTGATCCGGAGCTGTCAGTAACGGACATAAATTTAGTTTACTTCGATTTAGAAACTACAGGGCTAGCAGCCACTGCTCATATTTTACAAATTGCTGCAATATGCAATGATAAAAGTTTTAATGTTTACATTAAATCGAACCAAACTATTCAATCTGCTGCTAGTAAAGTAACTGGTTTGACAGAAATGCATGGTGTTTTGTACCTTCACGGCCAAGAAGTGACAACTATTTCGATAAAAGAGGCATTAGAATGTTTGGAACAATTTTTATCTTCTCTTTCGACCTCAAAGTGTATTTTAGTTGCGCATAATGCGAGTTTCGATACGCCTCGTTTACTAAGAGCAATTATCAATAATAACATGACGGACAACTTTAAAATAATTCATGGATTTTCTGATTCTTTAAAAATTTTCAAAAAACAGTTTCCTGAACGGAAAGGTCCGAATATGTTTAAATTACAGACACTAGTAGTAGACTACTTGAAAACGCAAAATTCTTCAAATTTCCATGATGCACTATTTGATGTAACTATCTTACAAAATCTTTTACGTACCTTAAATTTGGAACAAAACGTTTTCGAAATTGTCGAGCCTTTTTACAAATGTCACAACGACATTATCGAGTCAAATAAAAGTAAATATGGCCTACAGTTTTAAACGGAACTTAAACCAGTGATGTCCACAATGATTTTAAAAAGACTGTCTCTGAATGATATAACATTCTCGTCTATTATGGAAGGGTACGAAAAAGATGGAGAAAATGCAGTCATAAAACTATTCTGTGATACGTTACATGATGAAAAAGCAAGAATTACTAAAGATAAGCGAATTGTACTAAAAGTTGTCGAATTTCTAAGAAATTACTCTATAAACAAAAAGTTGTGATTTAAAAAAATATTAAATATGTGAATAGATCATAGACAAATCTATAAATTTACATAATATTTATAGACCCAGACAACCAGATCTGCTGCATATTGCCGCATATAAGCGAAAAGTCAGACGGCGGATATGTCGGCAGAAATACGGAATATGCGTCGTCAGACAGACAGCAAATTTGCTGGAAATTCTCACCTGCCGACTAGTCTGCGGCAATTCTGACGCATTTCTGCCGAAGAGATTGAAACCGTGTTCGTGCGTCTTTAATCCCTTCGCCGACCCTTATATGCGGCAATATGCAGCTAGCTGGTTGTCTGGGGATGTTCAGAAAAATACGATTTAACCAAAGATTATAAATTTGAAAAGATTTAAATGTATATGTACGCATTTATCAATATAAAGGCATATATTTGTTAGTTATTATTCAAAAATATCCAAAGATTAAGAAAGAAAAATGTACGTACATGTATTTACATTTTAATGTAATAAAATGCGTCATATTTATCTAAAGATGCCTACGTGAAGAAGTCAATGTGTATAAAGTTAAAAATTGTTCTTGTTCTTCTCTTATTCTATTTTCTGTTATTATTCTCATAATGTTGTAAATATAAATGTTTGGCAACGTTCCCAGGCAATATTGAAATAATTAAAGGTAGGCGGTAATAAATAAGTACAATAATGTTTTGCTTGCCCATGTTTATATTCTAATATTCTGCAGTTGCATATCCATAAAATAATATCAGATATACATAAAAGAAAGTTACTTATACGTATTATATTATTGAAAGGTTTGTAGTCGGCAAATAAGACAAACAATACAATTGAAATTTTTCACTTTTCAACCACAAGTTTATTTTTGATAGCTGAGAAGGGAATCAAATATTATGAAGGCAGCTCAAAAAACAAATAAATAAAAAAATTCCTGAATTCAAATATGTACAATTTAATTAGTATGGAAAGCCATGAATTTCTAGGTAACGAAGTCAAGATATGAGAGAGCAAACCGAATGTAAAATTTTTATTCAGCAACCCAAAAACAGGATCAAAAACTCACTCTTATCGATTTCAACACGAATTTAATTTTCTGATGTTGTATTTAAATTGAAAATTGAAATAAAAACATGATATTAGAAAATTGAACGAAATGAGGTTACAGACTTTACACCTCAATAACCTCAATTTATTTATTTGCTTCACTGCCGGTTCCGTTGTCCTGTTACATACTTCAATGTATTAATAAATAAGTACAGTTTTATAATTATTATTAAAACAATTAACAATAAACAAGTCCGATGACATGCATCTGTTACACAAAAACTATGTGTCTTGGTAGAGGTGGTAGCACTGGTCTTGGCTCAGCTGTGAACGAATGCGACGTTGCCACTGCTTCCCGCGCCTTAATAGTTCCGATCGAAAAAGCCGTTCATTGCATACTTTGCACAAGGATATTTCAAAATCTAATATTGAATGCCCTATAGAATTTATGTTCGTTTTATTTCTTATAGTTTTCCGCATGATATATTAGTTTTTAAAAATAATCTATAGACAATTTTTTTCGCAATCTAAGAAAATAGCCGTTTTTCATGGCCTTGGTATAGGGAACACATGTAAAAATCAGAAACTTTGAAGCTGAATATCTCAAAATCTGATATTGATTGGATACTTCAACTTTCGCCCACATATAAAGTACACTTACAATAATCTTTTCGCGAAGTTTCGAGAAAATCTGTAGAAAATCGATTTTGGCAGGAACGTCCTTAATGAATTTTTTGGAGATATCCACTAATGAAAAGTAGAGAACCCACAATTTCGATGTCGGACTGTGTTTGTTGTTTTCAATACATTTTAATTCTTGAAGAAATTTGTTTTTTATTTCGATAAATTGATCATCATTTAGAGTAAAATCAGGTTCATCATGCTTAAATTTTTGTATAAAAGTGTTTAAAAAATCTGATTGTTCTGAAAAATACAATGTAGACAAAATGATTGTTGCTAGAGCGTTTTGTATGAGCATGTGTCCTCTTACAGCTCTTGAGAAAGCATGGCCATTCAATATTTTTTCTACCGATGCTTCTGAATATATTTCTTTGAAAGTTTCTTGTAAGCCACTGCCATTCATTATACATTTTACAAGAAATACATTTATTTTTAAAATCGTATTCTCGACTCACTTTTATTCGTCGTCTTGAATCAGATGTGACAGTACGAGCTTTACTTACCCGGCAAGAAGAGGAGAATTCATTTGAATTGAAATGTGTTAAAATATCGACCAAATTTTTACGTTCTTAATCCTTTTGAATGTCGTTTCTGTCCTTTGGCATTCTAATTCGTTTCCTAATGATTCAATTGCTATCATTTCAATCATGTTTTATTCTACGCCCATATAGTGTCGAAATTGTTCACATTTTAATTCTTTTAAAGGGAGTATATCGTAATATCGTAACTGATTTAATACTATCTAATCTTGTAGGTTTTGTAATCAATTCAATTTTTCTTTAAAAATATACACCAAACGTTACCCTGCGAAAAATTTAGGTAGGATTCTCATGAGAATCATATGAGAATTTTTCTCAGGTATTAACCCTCTGAAGCATACATTTTTCCTTGTATGGGAAACAGCTAAAATTTATTACTCTTGGGTTTTCAGGATCGCTGATTACGAATCCGTCCTTACATTTTCAAAATTCAAAATGAACATTTTCTTATGACTTTATTATAGTAGATAATACCATAGACTACAGGCTATAAAAATTTTGGCGTTAAAACATGTTAACTACTATTCGAAAACTGTAAATAAGTGGAAAGAAAAAGGTACACTCAAGAGTGTCACTATGTCGCAAATGGTTAATGTCATACCGGGAACCCCGCTGTTGTCCTTATTTTCACATATACATTACGTGAAAAACAAAGACAATAGAGGGGTTCACGGTAAAAATTAATGGAGTTGATTGTACTTTTTGTCGTTTATATTAATTTTGTTTACAATTTAAATCTATCCAATTCCATTATGAAAACGTTTTCATTTTAATTCCTTCTTTTCCATTTTAAGGCACAATTTCGAATTCACATGTCATCGGACAGAAACGAGATTCGTTAGAATAGAAACGTTTCTATTCTATTTAATTCACTTGTTCTTGCCGGGTACAGAGGCCTTGATACTTCTTTCTCGATTATATGTGGTATAACACGCAGAATTTCTGTTTTGAAAATTCGGTTTTTTTCCCATCTCTTCTTTTGGCGCTGCTTTCAATTAAGGTGCTGGTTCCTTTTCCTGATATTTTTTTTATTCACCTCAGATGAAAAAGGTTTGTCACAAATGATGCAATTGTCCATGGTAAAAATTTCACCTGCGAAAGAAAACTTTCATTACTCGACAAATCACTTTATGTTTCGACACATTAAGTCCCATATGAAAGTTATAATAAGTAAACTGAATAAAGTATCGCGCGATGTATGAATAAAACATTAAGTACAAGTGTTATTACGTTATAGTTAAAGTGTTAGAAATGTCATACATATAATAACGTGCGCAAAATTAAATGTAAATATTAATTCGTTATGAGAAAAAGGTGCTGTGAAGTATATAAATCGTGCCTAAAACCATTATCACGTACATATAATGTGATATCAGTGTACTTACGTTTAAATTTATGAAAAATTATCCCAAAAATACTGCTCCAAAATGTTTGTTAACGGCTGCACGTGGTTTGACACTCTTGAATCTCTCTGAATCTCTTCAACAAGTCGTGTAGGTGTAGACCCTGCTGTCACTGTTACTCGACTGACACACTATAGGGTACTCGTAATTCTCGATAGGTGCACACGGTGGGAAGGGCAGCTGGTGAAAGTATCTTAGTAATTGTATGTCAGTAGCAACAGATGTCGCAAGATGTCAAAATTTATTTGAATCTGTATTGCAGAACGCTGTTTGCGTGTTGTTTTAACAATAAATAGAAGTTAATAACATAAAGAATTACTATAAATGACAATTTCTTTTAATGGCGTTTTTGACAACATTCTAAGAAGTAATGAAAAAATCCGAAATATACGTTTTTTAGTACAGGTTTTAACGAAAAAAATTCATTTTTAAAAATTACTGTACGACTTTTAGAAGCTGTAATAATTAGAATAAAAAAAAATTTAGAAAGAGAAAGAAAAGGCAAATTTCGCGGAAAATACAAAAGTTATCCTAATAAAAAAAAATACCACCCTTTTCTACGTCATATAGATTACCTTCTCACAAAATTATAAATTCCTAGCGATAAAACTGTAAAAGATAAAAAATAATTGATTTTTTTTTCATTTTTCACGTTTTTTTATTATTATCTCATTGAAATATTAATTTTTCGAAAATATTATATAAACAATTTTTGTAGAGAGATTTCAAGAGCTACAACTTTCCTGTTAACACTTTTCCCGTACAAGGTCACGTTTTTCAGCTAGAATAGAAAAACTGAAAAAATAACGTTTTTTTGCATGTTTTGTTTATTTAACATTGAAAAACACCAAACTTTTGGTTACTCCAATTTGTTAAAGAATTTACATAACAAAATATATATTTTAGTGGAGGATCCGTCCTGTTCACAATTTTTTCCAAAATCAATTATATTTCGACCTAATTTTCCTGGACTATAAGGAAATCTTTGATTTCTTTGAAACTGTGGACAAATGCATACCAAGTGTCCGGAGTAAACGGTATGCTGATGAAATTGTTCCCAATTATACGTACTATCGGTATGTAATCATGATCCATCAAATCTAAATACTTCAGGCCTACGATGATTTTTTAAGTGGAAGATTTATTCAGCCCATAAATCAGCGATCCTTTTCCACTATCTTCATACATTGATGACACTAAAGCTGAAGTAATTATTTCTTTTGCCATTTTCCACCGATATTCGTTTAAAAGACGTGACTCAATTCAGTGCATAGTGCTCGGTATGTCTCGAAAGAGTGAATGATGAATTGAAAAATAAGTAGTGCCTTAAATTGTTTGAATCGGTCATGTAAGCAAAAACGTTGCAATTACTTGTCAGCATTTTGCAACATTTATACGATATTTACGATGTGTACTTTAAGTATTTTTATGTAAAATAATACTCATACAGCCAACATTCAGCAAAACAGTAGTTAAAAGTCAATCACATGCCAATTATGTCATAAAATAATCTGTATGGTAGTATTATACGATCCACGGCTATTATTCTATTCTAGCGTACACTTTAAACGTTTTATTTGTAAATTAATTTGAATAACACTTTTGTAAACATCGATGAAGGGCCCACCTATATTCTTAGAATTGGTATGACTTCGAACAATGTCGTCATTTTTATTCAGGTCCATAGAAAAATTATCGGGAAACGCCTTGAGATCAGAACCAGCGCCCATATAACGCAGAAACATCACACAGAATTGTCCACAGACATCCGACGAGTTACTTTGGAGTTGTTACATACTCCACCGAAATTGTCGACAATTATTTCTTAAAGATTTTATATAAGCAGGTATGAAAGGTGGTAATCCATAACTGTCAAAATACCATGCATTGTCATACTTGTCAGCATACACAGCTACCCAATGTGTGCCAGGTCTTTTGTGATTATCTATGTTCAGTACAAAACATGTGGGTTTACCCCAGCCCCCTACTACTCCGACCCTCAAAGAGTGACAACTGTTGACCGACAACCGCGAGAGGCGCTGGCTGTGCAGTAGTGGGCCGATTGAACCGTAGGCGCTATTAAACGCGGGCTATTTCGATTCGATTGTGAAGTATTTTGCAGAAATCCAATCATGTTTCACAACTTAAAAAGTTTTGAAAACGTTTATTAAGTTTAAAATTAATAAGTACTGAGATTAAAATGGTGAAATGTATAGCGTTTGGGTGCAAATCGGGGTACAAATCCTGCTCCGAAAAAGTGTCTATTTTTGCTGCTCCAAAAAATACAACACAGTTAAAAAAGTATCAAATCGCGATATTTCGAGATGACATTAAAGTTAAGCACGGTGATGGAGTGTGCGAAAAACACTTTAAGCCTGAAGATGTAATAAGGGAGCGGTTGACTTATGCATTAGATGGTGTCACAGTTTTGGGAAGAGTAAGTACCCATATATTGTTATTTAATCTATTCCGAATATATATTATAATCTTTAGAATATTTTGCCACAATTGTCCAAAACAATTTTACATTAAAAAAAAATATCATTAACATCAATAAACATATACAATATTACTGTTCAAAAAAGCGGTTACAATGGTTTGACATAAATATTCGTGTTTATTTCGTAAATAATTTGAATGTTTTAAAAATTATAAAAAATAAAATAATATATGTGCAGAGTACATATAAAAGACCACAATTAAGAGAAGGTGCAATTCCTGCTATTGAATTATGTCGTCCCAGTATACCAATTAAAGAACCGCGTAAAGCATTTTTAAAACGACAAATTAAAAATCCAGACGATCCAGTCTCATCAAATAGTCATGAATTTAAGAAGACAAAAAGTAAAGATGATTTCGCAGATAAAAATGAAAATATAGCAGAAGAGTCTCCATTTTGAAATACAATTGACGATGATGAGCAGAATATTGATGCATCCCTTAAACCTGAAAATGTTAAAAGTCCAGAAATAATATTTCAGAAAATATTTTCCGATGAGAAAATAATGTATCTTCCAATTTCATGGGGAAAGACTAACTTTTTTTGAGCGAAAATGACAAACAGCCAGCAATAACTTTTCACAAATTAATAGGAAGAAGAATGGAGAACAATATGATTGAATCAATTTGTCAAAAAGAGGTGACAATTAACGAAAATATGAAATTTTTGATAAAAGTAAATGGAAAAATTATCCCCCATGAAGCGTTTGATATCAAAAGTGATCTATTAACATCGGAGGAAGATATAAAACAACTCATTACCATAATTGATCAACGAAGAGTATGTGAAGGATGTTCACCACTTTTGCGTACAGCGGAGACCTCAAATTCGTTTACATATATCGATAAAATTGATATTTTACGTCATAGATATTGCACTGTACTGCTACCTTTAAACACCAGTACGATTTTAACAAGCTGCAAACGTTGCACATCTGTTAAGGACACGTTAAAAAAGAAACAATTACGTCAACAACAAAGTTTAACAAAAACCCATTACTTAAAAATGAATTGCTTAAGCCCAAAAAGTCAGCAAAATATATTGCATTTAAAAAAACAACTTAGAAATGCCCAAATTTCTAATTGTAGAGCACGAAGACAAGTTAAAACGCTGAAACAAATTATTTGTCAATTAAAACATGAAATGAAACAAGTGTCAGAATATTCGCTTAGTAAGCAACTGGATAAGTACGTGGATAAAATTGACAGTAATGAAAAACTGGCCATTCAAGAAATATTGAAAGCTGCAAAATCTGAAGGTATCAATGGTAGAAGATATTCAGATGAGTGGGTTACCCTATCTATCCTACTTCACATGCGATCACCATGTACATATCGAATGATACGAGATCTCAAAATATTACCTCTCCCTAGTGAGAGGCATATACGAAGGTAAATCAAAGCAATTGCAATTAATTAATTTTAATATATTCGTATAATCATAATTCTATTTTTCAAATATCATATTACAAAACTTAAAATTTAATATGAAATTGTTTACTTAGTTTCGTGCCCTGCCATATGTTCTTTACGAAAAGAAATCCATCTTGTTATAACTGAACGTTTACTATGCTTTTTCCACCTTGGATTTCCTTTCCAATATGTGGTAGCAGTACTGAGAATAAATAGATTTACAAATGCTCCAATTCCCGAAAACTCTCATTCAAGATAGAATATCAAAATACAAATATATAGATTTATTTACAATTTTAATCAGAATGACTTTTATTTGCGATTTTCTTTTTAATTTTTTACAATTGTTAAAATAAAATCTACAAAAATATTGAATATAGAATTTTTTCAAATATCAAGACATTTCTTATATAAAGAGTGGAAATAATTTATGTATAGATGTCTCGCACAAATAGATTGCCCATGTGGCTTTGATCCACGATTTTTCGAAATTATAAAAAAATATTTTAGTACAAAAAATGAACAACAATTACACGGAGCCTTATTATTGGATGAAATGTCTGTAAGGACAAATTTGCTTTTGGATCCAAAATCCATGAAGTTTAAAGGAGTGGCAGACTTTGGAGACAATATTGTGCGCAATGTCGAAAAAGAAATGGCAGATCATGGCCTCGTGTTGTTTTTTCAACCCTTCTATGACAATTACTCTCAGCCGATTGCAGTTTTTGCATCGCATAATCCTACCCCAGGTAATACACTTGCAAAACTAGTCATAGAAGCGATACTTATGGTAGAAAAGTCTGGTGCAAAAATTGATACAGTCATATCAGACGGCTGTAAGACAAATTTAAAAATGTGGGATGAACTCGGCTGCAGTGGAAAAATCAATAAATTTAAAAATTCTTTTACACATCCTTTGGATGCAAATCGCAAGGTGTTCTTATTATGGGATCCTCCGCATTTAATTAAATGCATACGAAACCGGTTAGCAAATGTGGGAAAATTAAAGGTAAACTAGTATACGCAATATAATGTACAAGTCATACATGCTTTCTTTTATTAATAAAAATAAAAAATTCAGATTCACCCTGATGAGAAAGATACAAAATGGGACTACCTGAAAATTATGTACGAAATGGATAGAAAACAACCCATATCGCTTCGCCTTTGTCCAAAATTAACATCAAATCATATAGACATCGCAAAAAAAAGTATGCTTAAAATGCGAGTATCCCTTGCTGTTCAGGTTAGCATTTAAAGATTGAATCCTATTTATTTTTATTAAATTAATGTATAGCCATTCATAATTATTAATCGCAACTAAAGATATTCAGCAACTCAACTGCTCGAGGTTTAAGATTTTACCGGAATTATTCAACGGACCTTCAACACTGTGAATCAACTGCAAAATTTTGTGTCTTCATTAACAATCTGTTTGATGCATTCAATAGAATCACGAAAGAAACATGCTTAACAATAGGCTGCAATGACATTAAAGCATGTTTTTCATTAATGTTTGACCACATTTCTAAAAATTAGTATCAAATACAGTTTAAAATTTTTATTTTTAATATTTCTAGATTTTGGAAGATTCTTTAGCATTATTGAATAAATGGGAAGAAAGAATTATTGATAAGTCTCTCTCTCGTAATGATTTCCTTACTTCAGAAACTGCTGAAGGTTTGCGAATGACTATAAAATCGATGTTGGACTTAGTACATTATTTACTGGAAGATATGAAATTTGAATATGTTTTAACAGGTAGAATTAATCAAGACCCTTTAGAGGTATGTGAGTTTTAAAATAGTATATAATCTTTTACATTAACATTATTTTGCATATTTTTACGTTAATATATGCAATTTTGTTCTCAGCCTTAACATAAATATATGCAAAATATTATCAGAAAAATTACATGTCAATTCATTGGATACCTTTTATCTCAATTTTCCATTAATTATCTGACCTTTGTTAATAACAAATTTTGTCCAAAATATTCATTACTTGAATACATGAAATATGTTTAAAAGATAATTTGTAGAGATTTAAATTACTCATTAATGGTTTATTGCAAATGTATCAAAATATGGACAAATGATGGACATATATAGTACTTTTCTGTTGGAGTAAGATAGTACAATTTTCTTCTCTTTCTTGCAGTTAATTTTACAATATATGTAAGTGAATTATTTTATATAATTCAGTTGCATTCAAAAAGTAAAATAGATTTAGAAAGAAAAAATCGATTCTTGATGAATCTATGGTCTATTCTATCGTTTAACATAATTATTAAGGCTGTCAAAATTTACATTCAGTGAGAATTGTAGTTCTAGAAGTGTATACAATTTCGGATTTACAGATGTTTTAAAAAATAATTATTCAAGTTAAATATTTAGTCAAGAATCTTCCACGCATATTTGTAGTCAAATCGATATAAATTATAAAATTTGAATCCAACATTATTTTTAAGTTTATTTTTAAGTAAGTATTACATTTTTAGAATTAAAACAAGTAAAGGTATTAAGGAAACACATAATAGTGTTTTCGTTAATTCTGCACTGTCCTGGTGCAGTGCATTTTTTGCTAATGTCCGACCCGGGCCTCGAGTACCCGAGACTACGAAAAAATGCACTGCACCGGGACGGTGTAGAATTAATGAACATGCTATAAGACTGATTAAAAATGGTACAATTTAATGCCATATTATTGCAATGATTAGCAAGTCCAGGTAACACCAGGCACTGTTGTATTGGTTAAGCTACGAATAAATCCAGATTAAATATAAATGAGTAAAAATAAACTTACACTCATTACAAGAAATACATTAATTTTGCTTTCCCCTCCCTTTCATTTCATATTTCAAAATGACACTATTTTTATTACCAATTTCACATTTATCTGTTTAGCGATTTTTTGGTACGATTCGATTGGCAGGAGGGACAAATGATCACCCTGCCGCACCGACGTTTCTCCAAATATACAAGATCCTTCCCTTTTTTAACGTGTTGAAACCACCACGAGCTGGAAATTGTTCCATTCCTGATTCCACTTGTGAGCCTTTAATTTCCATTAAGGAATTAAAAGAGATCTACAGGCCTGAGACGATAAATACTAGTATTGTAGATAAACTTAAAACCAAATTGAATATATTACTCAGTAAAGAAGATGCTGATTTTAACGATTTCACAAATGCTGTTGACCACGACTACAATTTACCAGCAATGACAGAATGTCTCACGTACTTTGAGATCGGCCAGGTTTGCCAGAATATGTACAGATATACGAAGTGTAACAACTGTCATAATGGTTTTTCTACATTCCGGAACGTATTTCTGAAATTGAACATTACCCAATAGCAATCGTAAAGAAGATTATAGTCAACGTGGAATGCAATACCCAAATAAAAGACTTTTTAATTTCATAAAAAAGATTGAAACTTCTTTTGAAAAGAATTGCAATTGCATAAATTGTTTCGAATTGGTCGTCAACGATATTACAGAAGTTACAGAACGTGATCTCGATTTTCCTTGCGCTGAGCACGCTCAAAATGTTTATACATATTTAATCACACACTATTTGAATAACAGAATGCGTCAACATGCAAAAATTTCAATGCAAAAACAAAAAACATTAAATATTGAGAAGAAAAAGGTAGCCAAATTGACTAAAACTTAAATCAACAAAAGAACAATGTGTATTAAAGATCTACAAAGTTTTCAGCATTATTAAATCAAGTTATATTGTCATATATATCTTAAATATTATATATAAATACAGTTCATAACTAATTAGTATATAATCTAAGTCTTCTGTTCATATTTGTTACTAATCAGTGTTTATTCTACGTATTCTGTTAATATATGTTAAATTAAATAAAAGTTTTTATTTATATATTTACAATTTTTCAAACGTAACCTTATTTCATATCTTGTGCCATGTACAATGTAATCATAAAGAATTCGGTAAAGGAATACTAATAAAAAATTATCTTGCGATAACAATGACTTATCACAACAAATTTTATTCAAAAAAAGTTTTTCTGACTGTAACCTAAAAACACTCATCATTACAAAGGTTACAATTGTTACATAGTAGATGTATAGGAGCGGTCTGAAATTAGTTCCCGCCGCCGCCACCAGGCGTCGCCACAGTCGCGGCGCTGTCGCAGCATGCGAGGTGGTAGATTCGTGAACTAATTCGCAGACTGATTCGTGGACTAATTCGTGGTTTGAGTCTCGGAATGACTCGCGGGCCGATTCGCGGATTGATTCGCATTTCTGATTTGCTGTTTAGTACGCGGTTTCAAGACTCTCTCATTGGGAAATCTGACCGTCACTAATGAGGTCATTAAGATGACGCAAGACTTCGTGGACGGTCCCATTAAGTTTTCGAAGATTAATGCTGTAGCGTTATGCATATATCTTTCGATCTTTTAAATGTGCCCTGTTGGGAAATCTCTCTTTCAATATGCCGTTACCGATCTAATTCGGATGTTACATATCTTTTTTGATGAATTGAAAGCGTAGATTTCCATTAGTCTAAATACCAGCTTGAAGCGTAATCTCGTATATCGACGACCTACTTTTTGAATCTCACACAAATTTTAAAAACCTACAATCAGGGCGTTGACCTCTCCCTTGTCATGATGTAAGTTCGAATTCACCTTTCAGAGTTTTCTCTCGTCGGGGAAATCTATCCATATACCAGCTTGAAGCGTAACCTCGTATATCGACGACCTTTGCCATGTGTCGAAAATCAAATTTCAAAAGTCTGTATTTCCCGTCGATTATCCATCGATCACTTATTCACCATACATTTATTTTCCCGAAACTTTCGAAAATGTATACAGGTCCAGACCAATCATTCCAATGTAGTATTGCTATATGTGGACTGTCGAAAAACAAATTTCAAAAGTCGCCTTCATTAAAGGTCAGATATTGCTACATTATAGTCGCTTATGGAAATACATCGTAAGCTAGGAACCGTATTGAGAGTGAAAGTAAAATGACCTTTTCCTCGTGCGTCCTACTGCCATCTCTCTCGCTCTCTCATACTCTTTGTTACACCGATTAACATTAGCAGTATACCGTTTTCACGGTCCTCGATTATCCGTCGATCACTTATTCACCGTACATTTGTTTTCCCGAAACTCTCGAAATTGTATACAGGTCCAGACATCGTTTCAAAGGAATGTCGCGTTCCTGTGACTATGTTTGACAGTACGTAAGCACCTCTATTTCAAATATTGTATTTCTACATCAATATGGTAGATGTCAAGAAGATTTTGTCGTCATGGGAAGAGGCCTTGAAGAAGGTTTACAACACTCTTGAAGAAGACGCTACTGAGGATCATTTTTCCAACTTCATTCGAGAATCCATCGCAAAGATTGACAAACTCAATGCACTCTCAAGGGCCAATCCTCACATTCCCAATGGGATGAAGATATCGTACAGAGGGTTACAGCTGCTCACAGATTAATTAGCGTATCTCAATGATCTCCAATAGAGGCAAAACCGTCGAGTCCCTTCACCCAAGACCATTTTGAAATTAACGTAGAAAAGCCGCTAGGCAAGTCTCAACGCGTTCAAAAGACCTGGCGCCGACCCCCTAATATTGTTATAAAAATGTCCAGCCTTTAGATGGTCATTGCAAACGGCCTCTTTCTAATGCGTGATCTTAAGAAATTAGTTCATAAATATTGAAATGAAAAGTACTGGCTGTTACACATTAGTATTGTCATGTGAGGAATGTCGAAAGAAAAAAATTGCAAAAACAATTCATTAAAGGTCAGCTATTGCTACATCATATTCGCTTCTCGATGCCTATGTGGAAATACAGCGTAGGCTAGGAACCGTATTTGAATGTGAACATAAAATTCTAATAATTACCTTTTCCTCCTGCGTGCAACTACCATCTCTCTTGCTCTCTAGTACCCGTTGTTAGATTATACCGTTATCACGGTCATCGAAATCGCCGATTACCAGCCGATCATTTTCACCATATATTTGCCATGTATACAGGTTCAGACGCGTTTAAAGTCATTGCGCAATTTCATCAAAAGATATACCAAGTAACCAAGTAACTCTTTCCAAAATTTTTAGACAACCTCCACCATAATAGAAAGGAGATGATCTCAGTTCCGTATTTTATCTAGGAATAACCTGGCGGGCCACCTGTAGGCCAACTCACCCCTTTGTTAACAAAAGTAGCATAAATAAATAAATAAATAAATAATTTATAATAATGATATTTAAATAGTAATAAATTTCACATAATCCGAATAGCGTGTATTAAAATGTATAATATAGAAATGATGGAAGAAGCTAGCAGTAATTAGAAAGAGAGGATGACACGCTTATTCCCTATGCATTTATCTATTCACGGTATTTACGTGTTTTCATGACGTTCGAGCCATAGCTATACGAGTTTGGACACGTGGGTAATGTAATTAATCAGGTTCCTGACCGTTTTTTAATGTGTGTGTGTGTGTGTGTGTACAATTTACGACATCTTAAACATCGCCATACAAGTTTCGACCTGTTAATTATCCGTAGACTTTACTATACGGTAACAATGAATCTGACTTCTCACAAGTGACGAACACATACGAGTATCGACTTCCTTCTAATATAATTAATTAACCTTCATTTAATATTTCCCTCTTTTAAAATTCCTGAGAATAAGAAGATGACGACGTAATAATCTAAGAGAAGCGTGTAAAATTCAACAGTTTCTTTCTATCTTTACGCACAGTTTTGTGTCTTTTAAGTAAAAAGTTAAAGTAAATGATAATACTGCCATCTTTTGGTATGTTTAAAGAGATTGCAGAATCTGCGTGTTGCAGAATGAAATATGCGGGTGCATCTAAAATGCATAGATTCATCGTAGGCTGCCATCATACACTTGCTGATATGAGTGGCTATGGAGCGATTACAATTGAATATGAGGTTCTTGAAAATTGAATCTAGTTGACAATTAACCTTATTATCGCCATACAAAAGAATATGAAAGTGAAATTGTTAAATATTACCGCGCATCTACTGCAAAGCGAAAGGAATCTCGTTGTTTTTAAAATACCTATACTGCCATTACTAGACATCCCTCTGAAATTAACACTTTGCATAGTCTTTAATCATAGGCGGTTGTCTATCTGTGGTATCATCACTCGTTTCAAAACGTTTATTGACGACATTCACGTAAATCTGGATGCATATACATTGTGAGTGGTAAGCATGACCATACTTCTTCAATTTCACGTTCTGCAAACGTTGACATGAAATCTAGAAGTAGACTCGATGTCTTTTGTTTCCATTAATGCAAGACGGTTCACTTCATAGTAAATTCTCATTGACCTTTAAAGAGATGCAGGCTAGTCTTGAAGATTTTGCAGTATACAATTTTAAAGCATTTTCACATTTTCTTTAGCACACTTTCCGTTAAATGTATGATTTTCGCAATTTATTGAAAATCGACGTTGTTGTTGTCCTATGAGTTTCGGTAGAGATGGACAGGCTAATATGTCTATATCGACAATATTGTCAGCATCTAAAATTTCCTGCAACCTATGTCTTTTATTTGTCTGCGCCTTTTATGTATATCTTGTGAGCACATGTCACGATGTCTTCCAACGTTTCATTGATTGCATCAAAGGGTATATCGCCCGATTCCAATCGTAGACCATGATAATTGTGCATTAACCAATTGTTTTACGTTCAAAACGTACTTTACTACATCACTGTCGGAAATATCCATAATGCACATTTCCTTCGATATAAACTGATTACCAGATCCGGGGAATCCTTGCACGTCGACAATATTCTACATTTCTAGTATCTAATACTGATTTGCTTGTCTCCTTCATTAATTGACGCATCATTCTCTCTCACACACACACTCTTTGCCACTTCCACATATGGCGTGGTACCTCTAACTTATGGGTATACGTCGTACCTTTCTCTCTAGATCGTAGTATCTCTTCGTAAAATCCTATGAATCGGAAATCAAATCAGAGTGTAACAAAAACAGATAGTTTTCACGGTCACTAGATCACTCTCGGTATCATTCGATGTTCCTCTTGAGATTAGGATAGACGGTCCCATACGTGTCCATTGTCGATAGTTTGCGAGTTACGATACTCAGATGATGAAGAAGAAGTTAAACGCAATATTAAACCGTTTCAAGTACTGGCACCAGTATGATGGTCACCACACTTTTGCAATTGAAGAAATCTTTTCTGCGATATTCGATCTCGTTGAAATGTACATAGACGTATGAATACAAGTTTCGATCCATTTATAATACAATTGAGCGTGCCAAAGATCTCTAAATTTTAAATAAAAAATGTTCAATCATTAAGTTGACATTGTTTAAACAATTAATGTTTGTATGTATATTGAATCGCGATGTAGTGCACTCTAAAAACAAATACTTCAAATACTTCAACAAATCATCACATCTTAAAGTCAGTCCATGCATAAATCTTACATGGTCTTAGTCATCTTATCTACACTACATCTTTCTTTCTGTCAAAGTAAAAACAAAACGAAAGTCGATAAAGTATTTATCATTATGATAATAACAAATTTGTTTACATTAGAACCGCGTATAATAGCCCACACAAGATGGCCTTATTCATAGCAAATGTGACTTTTGAACTTTATTCTTTAATATTGTCGACCAGTCTCTCTCTCTCATTAGCTACGCATTTCTTAAATCTATACGAATACCCATGCATAAAATCGAGTCGTGTGCACATTCTTGTGATGTAACATTCACTCACACGTCTATGGAATGAAATTCATTCTGAAAACCCAACACGTACAAGCGTAAATGTATTTTAGTACTAACTAACAGTATACATCTTGATTCGAAATTGTATGTAGCCTAACCGACATGACTATTTAATTCCGTTTACAATAATGATTTGAATAATCACACTGCACGAAACGTTGTTATATTTGACAGATTTTTGTTACTTCCACATTGTAATCGTAATTAGTTAACTAAGTCATTCACGTACAAATACTATTGTTATAGCGATTTTGTTAAATGTATTGGCATAAGGAGACTTTACTCCTATCCATCACACCTAGTGTAATAGAAAAAGACACAATTCATTATATCAATAAATAATTTTCATAGTAATAAATTAATCTTTAAGAACTTATGTTTTCACACCATGCACTAAAATTTCATATTATTATTATTGATATTGAATCGTTTATAGAACTGATGTTTTCATACATTATCACTTAAAAAGGCTGCTACCGTATATGAAATAAAAGATCAAACAAAAATTCAACATGAAGACATGCATAAATTAATTCTATTTAAATGTGCGTACGTGATTCCGTAAAACATTAGTCATTTTGAAAGGAAAAGTGAAAAATTTTCAATGATCTGTCTGTAAAACTTATATAGTTCTATCTTACTTCATGTTGCTTTTCGACAGTTGAAACACATTTTCAATAATCATTTAATATTTTCTTATGTAATAATATATGCGATCATTATACAATTTAACTAAACAAGCTTAATTGCGGTGTTTTTGGAAATGTTGGTGACAAAAGTATATGAATGTGCAATTAAATGATTCATTTAACACACGTATCTCTATCATTCATTTCAATTACATAATTTCTGCATATTATAACACGTACATTTTTCAATATTTGCAGACTGTATGTCACTATTTTCATTGTCACGTTTAGACTAAAATGTGCGTCAAAATTGACGGGCAAGCCCCTCATTAAAAGAAGGCATCTAGTACGTCGGAGCTTTGAAACACCTTTACAATATGTTGTATATTTTCTTAAATCTGAATGCATTCACGTTACTGGAGATAATAATGCTTCTTTAATTTCATCTTGACCAAAGGTGCGAACGCAACAAATTGAGATCAGTGCCATTGCCAGTGTCTGAAATTTCTTACCCACGCCTATCACAGTTATTAATATGATTCTTTATAGGTCATAAGTTTACTGTCGCCTAGATTCATAATAAACATATTGTTTAATGTAGATCGGTAAGTATCTAATTCCTTATCTTACATTTAATTCCTCACAATATTCAATATGTACCCTTCAAAGCGTCGTGTTTTATTTTTGATTATTGTATTTTGTAATATATCTACTCGCACTCTCTATATTGCATTCATATTTTAAAGATAAATTGTAGCCACTCCAGATATTAACGAACACCTTACTAATAATTAATACCCACACTAATATTCTACCTATACCAAAAACATCTAGCAAATAATCGAGATAATATTTTCAATTCAAATTTATTATTATACTTGAAATATTTCTCCGAGTCTAAACTTCTCTTACAAGTTTACTATGTTCTGCATCTTACTTATCTTATATTGGAAACGTTAGTTAACTAATATTTTATGCGTGAAATTTGCATATGTTTGAACACATTTATTCTCTAAAGATTACTCTAAGTGTTTTCTTTCGACTCTGAGAGTACAGCAATCTACCGTCTTATTTCATACTGTGCACACTTAAACGTGTAGAATATACGAATAATATTTATTTTTTAAAGATACTTTCTGCTCAAGGCATTAATTAAACCCTTACTCATAATTAATAATAATTTTATATACATTATTTCTTTCCCAGTATTACATTATACTCTCACTGATATTCTTCTTCTAACATAATATATCTCAATTGTAGTATTCACTTTCAAAATTTGTAATTATCCGACAAAAATCATTATATTTAAGTATAATTTCACAATCGTGTCAGCAAACGTGCAGAAATTTATGATACCTTTTGTGTGTGAGAGAGCAATAATGTAAGTGTCAAATAAACGATGTATGTATTACACAGAAACTGAAAGTGAATACTACAATTGAGATGTATTATGTTAGAAGAAGAATATCAGTGAGAGTATAATGTAATACTGGGAAAGTAATAATGTATATAAAATTATTATTAATTATGAGTAAGGGTTTAATTAATGCCTTGAGCAGAAAGTATCTTTAAAAAATAAATATTATTCGTATATTCTACACGTTTAAGTGTGCACAGTATGAAATAAGACGGTAGATTGCTGTACTCTCAGAGTCGAAAGAAAACACTTAGAGTAATCTTTAGAGAATAAATGTGTTCAAACATATGCAAATTTCACGCATAAAATATTAGTTAACTAACGTTTCCAATATAAGATAAGTAAGATGCAGAACATAGTAAACTTGTAAGAGAAGTTTAGACTCGGAGAAATATTTCAAGTATAATAATAAATTTGAATTGAAAATATTATCTCGATTATTTGCTAGATGTTTTTGGTATAGGTAGAATATTAGTGTGGGTATTAATTATTAGTAAGGTGTTCGTTAATATCTGGAGTGGCTACAATTTATCTTTAAAATATGAATGCAATATAGAGAGTGCGAGTAGATATATTACAAAATACAATAATCAAAAATAAAACACGACGCTTTGAAGGGTACATATTGAATATTGTGAGGAATTAAATGTAAGATAAGGAATTAGATACTTACCGATCTACATTAAACAATATGTTTATTATGAATCTAGGCGACAGTAAACTTATGACCTATAAAGAATCATATTAATAACTGTGATAGGCGTGGGTAAGAAATTTCAGACACTGGCAATGGCACTGATCTCAATTTGTTGCGTTCGCATCTTTGGTCAAGATGAAATTAAAGAAGCATTATTATCTCCAGTAACGTGAATGCATTCAGATTTAAGAAAATATACAACATATTGTAAAGGTGTTTCAAAGCTCCGACGTACTAGATGCCTTCAGTTAATGAGGGTCTTGCCCGTCAATTTTGACGCACATTTTAGTCTAAACGTGACAATGAAAATAGTGACATACAGTCTGCAAATATTGAAAAATGTACGTGTTATAATATGCAGAAATTATGTAATTGAAATGAATGATAGAGATACGTGTGTTAAATGAATCATTTAATTGCACATTCATATACTTTTGTCACCAACATTTCCAAAAACACCGCAATTAAGCTTGTTTAGTTAAATTGTATAATGATCGCATATATTATTACATAAGAAAATATTCAATGATTATTGAAAATATGTTTCAACTGTCGAAAAGCAACATGAAGTAAGATAGAACTATATAAGTTTTACAGACAGATCATTGAAAATTTTTCACTTTTCCTTTCAAAATGACTAATGTTTTACGGAATCACGTACGCACATTTAAATAGAATTAATTTATGCATGTCTTCATGTTGAATTTTTGTTTGATCTTTTATTTCATATACGGTAGCAGCCTTTTTAAGTGATAATGTATGAAAACATCAGTTCTATAAACGATTCAATATCAATAATAATAATATGAAATTTTAGTGCATGGTGTGAAAACATAAGTTCTTAAAGATTAATTTATTACTATGAAAATTATTTATTGATATAATGAATTGTGTCTTTTTCTATTACACTAGGTGTGATGGATAGGAGTAAAGTCTCCTTATGCCAATACATTTAACAAAATCGCTATAACAATAGTATTTGTACGTGAATGACTTAGTTAACTAATTACGATTACAATGTGGAAGTAACAAAAATCTGTCAAATATAACAACGTTTCGTGCAGTGTGATTATTCAAATCATTATTGTAAACGGAATTAAATAGTCATGTCGGTTAGGCTACATACAATTTCGAATCAAGATGTATACTGTTAGTTAGTACTAAAATACATTTACGCTTGTACGTGTTGGGTTTTCAGAATGAATTTCATTCCATAGACGTGTGAGTGAATGTTACATCACAAGAATGTGCACACGACTCGATTTTATGCATGGGTATTCGTATAGATTTAAGAAATGCGTAGCTAATGAGAGAGAGAGACTGGTCGACAATATTAAAGAATAAAGTTCAAAAGTCACATTTGCTATGAATAAGGCCATCTTGTGTGGGCTATTATACGCGGTTCTAATGTAAACAAATTTGTTATTATCATAATGATAAATACTTTATCGACTTTCGTTTTGTTTTTACTTTGACAGAAAGAAAGATGTAGTGTAGATAAGATGACTAAGACCATGTAAGATTTATGCATGGACTGACTTTAAGATGTGATGATTTGTTGAAGTATTTGAAGTATTTGTTTTTAGAGTGCACTACATCGCGATTCAATATACATACAAACATTAATTGTTTAAACAATGTCAACTTAATGATTGAACATTTTTTATTTAAAATTTAGAGATCTTTGGCACGCTCAATTGTATTATAAATGGATCGAAACTTGTATTCATACGTCTATGTACATTTCAACGAGATCGAATATCGCAGAAAAGATTTCTTCAATTGCAAAAGTGTGGTGACCATCATACTGGTGCCAGTACTTGAAACGGTTTAATATTGCGTTTAACTTCTTCTTCATCATCTGAGTATCGTAACTCGCAAACTATCGACAATGGACACGTATGGGACCGTCTATCCTAATCTCAAGAGGAACATCGAATGATACCGAGAGTGATCTAGTGACCGCGAAAACTATCTGTTTTTGTTACACTCTGATTTGATTTCCGATTCATAGGATTTTACGAAGAGATACTACGATCTAGAGAGAAAGGTACGACGTATACCCATAAGTTAGAGGTACCACGCCATATGTGGAAGTGGCAAAGAGTGTGTGTGTGAGACAGAATGATGCGTCAATTAATGAAGGAGACAAGCAAATCAGTATTAGATACTAGAAATGTAGAATATTGTCGACGTGCAAGGATTCCCCGGATCTGGTAATCAGTTTATATCGAAGGAAATGTGCATTATGGATATTTCCGACAGTGATGTAGTAAAGTACGTTTTGAACGTAAAACAATTGGTTAATGCACAATTATCATGGTCTACGATTGGAATCGGGCGATATACCCTTTGATGCAATCAATGAAACGTTGGAAGACATCGTTACATGTGCTCACAAGATATACATAAAAGGCGCAGACAAATAAAAGACATAGGTTGCAGGAAATTTTAGATGCTGACAATATTGTCGATATAGACATATTAGCCTGTCCATCTCTACCGAAACTCATAGGACAACAACAACGTCGATTTTCAATAAATTGCGAAAATCATACATTTAACGGAAAGTGTGCTAAAGAAAATGTGAAAATGCTTTAAAATTGTATACTGCAAAATCTTCAAGACTAGCCTGCATCTCTTTAAAGGTCAATGAGAATTTACTATGAAGTGAAACGTCTTGCATTAATGGAAACAAAAGACATCGAGTCTACCTCTAGATTTCATGTCAACGTTTGCAGAACGTGAAATTGAAGAAGTATGGTCATGCTTACCACTCACAATGTATATGCATCCAGATTTACGTGAATGTCGTCAATAAACGTTTTGAAACGAGTGATGATACCACAGATAGACAACCGCCTATGATTAAAGACTATGCAAAGTGTTAATTTCAGAGGGATGTCTAGTAATGGCAGTATAGGTATTTTAAAAACAACGAGATTCCTTTCGCTTTGCAGTAGATGCGCGGTAATATTTAACAATTTCACTTTCATATTCTTTTGTATGGCGATAATAAGGTTAATTGTCAACTAGATTCAATTTTCAAGAACCTCATATTCAATTGTAATCGCTCCATAGCCACTCATATCAGCAAGTGTATGATGGCAGCCTACGATGAATCTATGCATTTTAGATGCACCCGCATATTTCATTCTGCAACACGCAGATTCTGCAATCTCTTTAAACATACCAAAAGATGGCAGTATTATTATTTACTTTAACTTTTTACTTAAAAGACACAAAACTGTGCGTAAAGATAGAAAGAAACTGTTGAATTTTACACGCTTCTCTTAGATTATTACGTCGTCATTCCGATCTTCTTATTCTCAGGAATTTTAAAAGAGGGAAATATTAAATGAAGGTTAATTAATTATATTAGAAGCAAGTCGATACTCGTATGTGTTCGTCACTTGTGAGAAGTCAGATTCATTGTTACCGTATAGTAAAGTCTACGGATAATTAACAGGTCGAAACTTGTATGGCGATGTTTAAGATGTCGTAAATTGTACACACACACACACACACATTAAAAAACGGTCAGGAACCTGATTAATTACATTACCCACGTGTCCAAACTCGTATAGCTATGGCTCGAACGTCATGAAAACACGTAAATACCGTGAATAGATAAATGCATAGGGAATAAGCGTGTCATCCTCTCTTTCTAATTACTGCTAGCTTCTTCCATCATTTCTATATTATACATTTTAATACACGCTATTCGGATTATGTGAAATTTATTACTATTTAAATATCATTATTATAAATTATTTATTTATTTATTTATTTATGCTACTTTTGTTAACAAAGGGGTGAGTTGGCCTACAGGTGGCCCGCCAGGTTATTCCTAGATAAAATACGGAACTGAGATCATCTCCTTTCTATTATGGTGGAGGTTGTCTAAAAATTTTGGAAAGAGTTACTTGGTTACTTGGTATATCTTTTGATGAAATTGCGCAATGACTTTAAACGCGTCTGAACCTGTATACATGGCAAATATATGGTGAAAATGATCGGCTGGTAATCGGCGATTTCGATGACCGTGATAACGGTATAATCTAACAACGGGTACTAGAGAGCAAGAGAGATGGTAGTTGCACGCAGGAGGAAAAGGTCATTATTAGAATTTTATGTTCACATTCAAAATACGGTTTCTAGCCTACGCTGTATTTCCACATAGGCATCGAGAAGCGAATATGATGTAGCAATAGCTGACCTTTAATGAATTGTTTTTGCAATTTTTTTCTTTCGACATTCCTCACATGACAATACTAATGTGTAACAGCCAGTACTTTTCATTTCAATATTTATGAACTAATTTCTTAAGATCACGCATTAGAAAGAGGCCGTTTGCAATGACCATCTAAAGGCTGGACATTTTTATAACAATATTAGGGGGTCGGCGCCAGGTCTTTTGAACGCGTTGAGACTTGCCTAGCGGCTTTTCTACGTTAATTTCAAAATGGTCTTGGGTGAAGGGACTCGACGGTTTTGCCTCTATTGGAGATCATTGAGATACGCTAATTAATCTGTGAGCAGCTGTAACCCTCTGTACGATATCTTCATCCCATTGGGAATGTGAGGATTGGCCCTTGAGAGTGCATTGAGTTTGTCAATCTTTGCGATGGATTCTCGAATGAAGTTGGAAAAATGATCCTCAGTAGCGTCTTCTTCAAGAGTGTTGTAAACCTTCTTCAAGGCCTCTTCCCATGACAACAAAATCTTCTTGACATCTACCATATTGATGTAGAAATACAATATTTGAAATAGAGGTGCTTACGTACTATCAAACATAGTCACAGGAACGCGACATTCCTTTGAAACGATGTCTGGACCTGTATACAATTTCGAGAGTTTCGGGAAAACAAATGTACGGTGAATAAGTGATCGACGGATAATCGAGGACCGTGAAAACGGTATACTGCTAATGTTAATCGGTGTAACAAAGAGTATGAGAGAGCGAAAGAGATGGCAGTAGGACGCACGAGGAAAAGGTCATTTTACTTTCACTCTCAATACGGTTCCTAGCTTACGATGTACTTCCATAAGCGACTATAATGTAGCAATATCTGACCTTTAATGAAGGCGACTTTTGAAATTTGTTTTTCGACAGTCCACATATAGCAATACTACATTGGAATGATTGGTCTGGACCTGTATACATTTTCGAAAGTTTCGGGAAAATAAATGTATGGTGAATAAGTGATCGATGGATAATCGACGGGAAATACAGACTTTTGAAATTTGATTTTCGACACATGGCAAAGGTCGTCGATATACGAGGTTACGCTTCAAGCTGGTATATGGATAGATTTCCCCGACGAGAGAAAACTCTGAAAGGTGAATTCGAACTTACATCATGACAAGGGAGAGGTCAACGCCCTGATTGTAGGTTTTTAAAATTTGTGTGAGATTCAAAAAGTAGGTCGTCGATATACGAGATTATGCTTCAAGCTGGTATTTAGACTAATGGAAATCTACGCTTTCAATTCATCAAAAAAGATATGTAACATCCGAATTAGATCGGTAACGGCATATTGAAAGAGAGATTTCCCAACAGGGCACATTTAAAAGATCGAAAGATATATGCATAACGCTACAGCATTAATCTTCGAAAACTTAATGGGACCGTCCACGAAGTCTTGCGTCATCTTAATGACCTCATTAGTGACGGTCAGATTTCCCAATGAGAGAGTCTTGAAACCGCGTACTAAACAGCAAATCAGAAATGCGAATCAATCCGCGAATCGGCCCGCGAGTCATTCCGAGACTCAAACCACGAATTAGTCCACGAATCAGTCTGCGAATTAGTTCACGAATCTACCACCTCGCATGCTGCGACAGCGCCGCGACTGTGGCGACGCTTGGTGGCGGCGGCGGGAACTAATTTCAGACCGCTCCTATACATCTACTTTACATGTATATAAAAAAGGAAAATGGAAATTCAGTCATTTTTACGATTTTTATTTTAAAACGTTAAACGAGAGTTGATTCATTTTCAAAAAAACACAATAAAAATACTCTTTTACAGAGCATTCACAGATTGATTTTCCAAATACATATATTGTTTCAATAAAAATTTTATTTTATGATAATGTATTGAAAATCTGAAAACATTAAAAGTGTATGATTATTCAATACATATTCCGACTTTACCAGAATTACAAAAAATAAACTTTGTCCCTCACTGATTTTCCGTTTCTTATCAATTACGTTTCTAACTAATTAATTTACGAGACTGTGAAACTAACCCTATCGGTATCGTAATTTCCAAACCTGAAAATGTAAATGAAAGAATAATTAAAAGATTGTTCTAAACATTGCTACTTTTACGACACTTTTATACTTTTAGACCGACATAAAGAAAAAAATTGTCGAATTCGATGCAGAAAAGAGCAAGAATTTGTAAAAATAAATTTCACATATAACAATTTCTGTACATGTCGCCAACGAAATTTAAAGTGTAAAACACTTTGCATGTAAAGAAAAAGTGCAATTGAACTTTATGGAAAAAATTAGATGAAAATAATAAACAAATACTTAAATGACAAATGTCATTTTAATGTACTTTCATATATGTGACATGAGCACGCCCGCTTGCGCCGGCCCACTGAACTGCCAGCGCCACCTGATGAGGCTAGACAGTTGTCTGCACACTTCTACTACATAGTGGAGATCGGAGTAGCAGGGGGCTGGTTTACCCCAAACACGAGTTATTTGATCCGAAGGAAACACACTATAGTATGGTCTTTCATGCCTGATATACATTTCAAAATTTCTAAACTATTCATTTTCTAAGGACGACATTTTATAAGGGAGCTGAACGTATAATTTCGTAACGTATAATTTACCACCGTGTTTATACAGTAATTACTGAACCAAGGAAGTTCGTTGAATGCCGGATATCTTTTATCCTCCTCCAAATTTATTATATTACGGGCGGTTACTTTATTTAGGAGTTTCTATTTTTCGTTACCTCATACATATATATTTCGGGTGTTTATGGTGACTTCCCGCAACTTTTTGTATAATTAATTTTCAGATATATCGCCGTCAAACCAGTCAAGACCGTGATGATTTCGTGTTAACCAGTTATTTTGTTTCCGGGATTTTCGACCCAACAAGTCGACAGGATATGGCGGTGCAATTACCCAATGTCCAGAAATCTCGTCATCGATACACAAAACGGCCATTTCTTTCGGTATTATCTTATTATTTAAATCTTTAAAAACTGTACGTCAATCATCAGATCCATTGCAATGTCTACCGTGCGTCGTGTCTGAAAGATAACTGCGATCTCGATTTAATGCTATCGTTTTTAAGACCGAACGTATAAAACGGCATCTGTAGGAATATTTATGCTTTCACGCACCGAAGTCAACAACTACTTGTCGGGATGCATCAATCTCCAATACATTTTCATATTCGGCATAAATAATACAATTGACGGTACTCGTTAGAGTTTTGGCAAATCGTACATCAATTCTGTTACTACCATGTCTTACTAAATTCCAGTATGTAGAATCGCGAGCCGACAGGTCGGGTGTCAAATCAAACACGAACATGCAATATCCACCTGCATAAGCTTTACATGTGATGGCGTTTCTTTCATTAAGAAAGTATATACCTATACCTAAGAATAGCGTGTGAAAAGCGTCCACATAAAGATTTGACGTATGAAAATCTGGTTGTAATGGTCTAGAAGGTATTTGAGTACCGTCAACATGTAGGCGTAGAAAATTGATATTAAAATGTTCAAAGTTAAACGAATTTAAAGTGCTATCGCCATTGTAAGCTTTATTTTCTACAAATCCGACGACAATTCTTTTAGGCAATTAACCGAGTATAACATTATCTAAAGTTTCGCCATGGATTCCTTTGTACATCGTCATTGTCTTAACTTGAACTATTGTCAAAGGATATTTTGCTGAAGTTTTCGAGAGTGCTTTAGCATGCGCAGTAAAACACCTGGGTTAACTTTTACAAGTCGTGTTAAAAGACTTGCTTCCTCTATATGCACAAAATAATACCCAGACTGATCCATTATACAGAAGGCATCTCGAGATTTTATTATTCGCACGCGTACCTCCACCCCGTTCAATAGTAACTTTTCTTGGTTAAATACATCGCAATGTAAGTGATCTAGTAAATCTACTGTTTTACTCTGATTTATGGCAGCTCGACGACTGAGGAGTCCTTTATTATCAGTATTAAATGCATCCAGATGAGGGGTCATCATGCACGGGGGTGCATCGTCATACCATAAAACACTCGTTAAATGGGAACCTTTGGAAGCAGGCCGTAATTCAATAGTGTTTCAATATATGATCTGTAGGCGTATGCATTATTAGGTAGGGAAACTAGCTTTTGATTGAAGTACACATCGATCTGGCTAAAAAGCGAGTGCATAAAATTATTTACAGGTCCAACACTATCATGATCCGCCTGTGGTATATCTGCAGGCATATTTTGATCAGGTGTTAAAGTTACCCATAAACTTAACATCGTGTGTGCAAGATCAATATATTCTTCACCATTTCCGGGTAAAACAAATTCAATTTGTGAATCATGAGAAAGTGTTGACACAGGTTTATACTGTACCCAGTGCGAGCTCTCAATAACCATTTGGGAAGGTCGTAGTGTAAACAAGTTGAGCTCCGATTTCATACATTCACAAGAGTGTGTATGCAAAAGAGACATTTTCTTTCAATTAAATATATGTGCCTCCGTACGACGCTTCTTCTTCCTATTTGTTGCGCGCTTCTTCGTTTTCCTCACCTTATTAGGTACGGTGTGATTACCGCTTCTTTTTTTTTTATTTTCACACTTCGTTTAGTTTTTTCGATCTTTCATTGTCTTCTTCTTTTGTTGTATCTTAGTCTGACGTCGACGAGAATTATAGTTGCTATCGAGTGTAACGATGTCACCGGGTAAATGACCTACTGTTGTGTAGCGCGGGTATTTATACCCCGACCCCGCCATCAGTTCATCAAATTTTTCTTCTGACTTTTCAAATTCGCACCTGACTCTTTGACATGTCGTCGAAGACGCCTCTTTTGCAGATATATTATTTGTAGCCTAATCGTTCACAATATTTAGTCCTGCGGGTAGTGCTTCTTTAGCGACAGCTGTAGCACCTCTTGTGAAAAGAGGTAACACGCGTCTGAATAAACCACCAAGAAAACTACCAATGCCATGTCCTTGCTGATATAATGCCCCTCTGTATGTACGACCTTCACTACCAGTATGTATACTACCGCCAATCTGATTATTAAAGTATACTACATAATGCGACATTTTGCTAATTCCAATCGGTACGTTTAAAGTGCACCGTTAACGTACCATATTCGAATGGTATAAACTACCCAATCACATCCCTTATATCTATTTCAATGGTTTGGAAAGAGCTATACAGTAATGGTATATATACAGCAGGTGAAAAGATACATTTTCTTGTATCACCGTAAGTATAATTATCATGTTTTAATGGTACAGCTCGCAATAATCGAGTCTGAACGTCCCCTGTAATGTAAGGTTCGCAAATCACTATACACCATTAGCAGAGATGGTAAGCCATTGAAAAGGTTTACAGGACGAATGCCGTGAATCATCGTATTGTCACCATTGATCGCCCCCTTTTCGTTTACGCATGTATAATCATATATAACCAAGTGTATTTCTCAATTAATCCGGTAGATATACAGCGTGTTCATCGTTTACACATTCATCGGTGCAGACTCGTGAAACTGACAAATACCTACCGTGACCAATTTTAAATATTAGATGGACTTTTATACATTGAAAATTATTAGTCTCTTCAACTAAATCGTGAGTATTCTTATATATTCCGGATGCTAGAAATGATACCAGTAAAGTATTTTTATTTTTACGGTTACTTTATTCAGGTTGTAACTCTGTATGAATAGCCTTCACTGTTCTAAAGCTTGAAAATACAACTCGTCTATCTTCTTTTTTGACAGATATGTGTTGAAACCTTAGAGATCTCGGTAAGTGCCACACACCACTGGCCTAGCAAATGCAGATGCTGCGGTAATTGTGTAATAAAGTTGGTCGTTCTGTTTTCAGGGTAAAATTCCATACTGCTGTTACTTGGTAAAATAATGTGAAATTCATCCTTCATCACGAATTTTTAAATATTCTTCACGGATCTAAGAATTAAACTTATCAGGACACCCCAACCGTCGTACGAAATATCTTATCCTTCTACCGGTACTCGCAGTTTTTAGAATTTTTTCTAAATGATAATGTGTTTCAATATACTTTGATTTTTTTGTTAGATTCCCAAGTTTACTTATACTAATTGCACCTGCATTATCTTCATATATATATACAGGGTCATCGAAAAGTATCGGACCCCCCTAATATCTTCAGTTAGAATGCACTTAGGAGAAAATGTCCAATAGCAAAGTTGTATGGTTTCAAGCGGGGAGTAAGATGATGACCTTGACTTTGACCTTGACCATGTCCTTCAAGGTCATTTCAAGGTCAATCTTATTTTTTTAAATAGAACCCCCAACATTTTATTGCATATTCTTATAGCTTATCTCGAGAGCTTTCCAAAACACTATAATAAAATATTTTTTTATTAAGTACTTTTTGAGTTATAAAGGTTTGAAGTTAACAATTTGTTAAGTGGTGGGCGAGTCCGACCAGTTAAGGCAAGAGTGGTGTGCGAGTCCGACCAGTTAAGGCAAGAGTGGTGTGTGAGTCCGGCCAGTTAAGGCAAATTTAATTCCAATTGGTTAGCTTGGGCAAAATATTTAATTGTACCAAACAATTCACAAGAAATGTTCAAATTGTTGCCCTTCAACAGCCTGGCAATGTGCCAATCTGTTATAAACAGCCGAAACCGCATTCCGGTACATTTCTGGCGGTATTAGTTCTATCTCTCGAGTTATTCTCCCTCTTAAATCATCTAAATCTTGAAGCTTGGTGGCATAAACTTTACTTTTCAAGTAACCCCATAAAAAAAAGTCAAGTGGGGTCAAGTCCGGAGACCGAGGTGGCCACTCAATATGACCCCTTCGCCCTATCCACCTGTCCTGAAAGACCTCATTCAAATATTGACGGACAATGACACCGTAATGAGGTGGAGCTCCATCCTGTTGGAAATAAATTTCATCCATATTTCCACCAGCTATGTCTCGAATAGCTGGAACAATTTGTTCGCGAAGCATGACTAGGTATACTTGTGCTGTCAAATTGCCTTCAATGAAGAAAGGGCCAACTGGTCTACCATTAAGAATACCAGCCCATACGTTAACTTTTTGTGGATATTGAGTATGATTGTCTCTTTTCCAGTGAGGATTAACGTCACTCCAGTATCTACAATTGTGTCTATTTACATTTCCAGTCAGTTCAAATGTTGCCTCATCAGAGAAAACAATATTATCAAGTAATAGAGGATCGTCGACAATCATCTCCATCATAAGATCACAAAATTCGATGCGTCTATCAAAATCGTCTTCGGACAACTCTTGGACCAAATGGAGTTTGTATGGATGCCATTTATTCAATTTCAGAATTTTACTGACAGATGCATGACCGATTTCGTGTTCTTGTGCAACGCGATTGATGGAAATATGGGGATCATCAACGAAAGACTGTAAAACATCTAATGCCTTATCATTATTTGTTGCTGTTTTAGGTCTACCAGATTTTGGGCGGCTTTTAACGCTACCAATGGCCTCGAAACGTTGAATAGTACGGATTACAGTACTTTTGGAGATCCTATTATTTTCATTCCGAAAATTTGCATTACATAATGGCGTTACTGTTTTATACCCTCTTTGTTGATCTCCCCATCCTCGCATCATTAACAGTGTTATTCGATCTCTTTCAGAAAGCTCCGCCATTCTTAATTAGAGCGAAGAAGAATTAATCAGGTAAGTGATAGGAAATTGATCTAGATAATTAAGTAGAGAAAAATACTAATTATTAAGTGTTGGTCCAACTATCGATTTGTTTATTTTAACCAGCACTAGCAAAAAGCTCGTTGAGCAACTGAAAATCTAATAGATCAATTAATAATATTTACGAAAAATTTCTGGGCTATTGGAAACAAAATGAAGATGTTTGGGATAATCAATTGAAGCGCAATGGTTTCTTTTGTCACAGAAAAAATTTTTGAGGCTGTTCGTTTTCGTCCACGAGGTGACTGCTGCTCGCTAAGAAGAAGACAGCACTGCATCAAAGTTTCAAATCAGTGATCCGTATTGTTTGCTCAAGAGCTCGGACATTGGTGCCTGCGAGAGTGAGAGAATAAAGATTGGCCAACGCTTTCGGTCAGATTCCCGCTAACGCCTTCGGAAATCACGCATTCGAGCAGCTTCTCGCTATTACGTTCGGGCAGTTTTTCGCCAGAGCCTATTAGCATAATTGCTTGAAGCCGTACAATACTTTGCTATTGGACATTTTTCCAAAATGCATTCTTACTGAAAATATTAGGGGGATCCGTTTAATGTATTTTCTTTAAACCAATTAATTGGTCTCATTATTCCGCGCACAAAAGTATTAAGGTTATGATTACTGAAAACTAAATAATATTTTACAAGATATTCTACATTTTGTGTCAAAAAATTGTTAACTTCAAACCTTTATAACTCAAAAAGTACTTAATAAAAAAATATTTTATTATCGTGTTTTGGAAAGCTCTCGAGATAAGCTATAAGAATATGCAATAAAATGTAGGGGGTTCTATTTAAAAAAATAAGATTGGCCTTGAAATGACCTTGAAGGACATGGTCAAGGTCAAAGTCAAGGTCATCATCTTACTCCCCGCTTGAAACCATACAACTTTGCTATTGGACATTTTCTCCTAAGTGCATTCTAACTGAAGATATTAGGGGGGTCCGATACTTTTCGATGACCCTGTATATATATATATATATATATATATATATATATATATACAGGGTGGCCGATTTATCTGAAGACATCGAAATATCTCGAGAACTATGCACAGAACCAAAAAAGTTGTCAGATGAAAGTTGTTCGACACGAAGGGGGGCATCCAGTGATAAGTAAATTTACCCCCTCCCCCATCCCCGGGGGGTGGAGTGGGGGCAAAAACAATAAAACTTAAATAGGAACCCCCAGTTTTTATTGCAGATTTGGATTCTCCGGAAAAAAGTACACCAATTTGACCTAGGAGTTATTGCATTTTGGTTCACAGGTGGCGCTGTAATCGATAAAAATCCAAATTTATCTGAAGACATTGAAATACCTCGAGAACTATGCTCAGAATCAAAAAAGTTGTCCGATGAAAGTTGTTCGACACGAAGGGGGGCATCCAGTGATAATTAAATTTACCCCCTCCCCCATCCCCTGGGGGTGGAGTGGGGGCAAAAACAATAAAACTTAAATAGGAACCCCCCCGTTTTTATTGCAGATTTGGATTCTCCGAAAAAAAGTACACCAATTTGACCCAGGAGCTATTGCATTTTGGTTCACAGGTGGCGCTGTAATCGATAAAAATCCAAATTTATCCGAAGACATTGAAATACCTCGAGAACTATACACAGAATCAAAAAAGTTGTCGGATGAAAGTTGTTCGACACGAAGGGGGGGCATCCAGTAATAATGAAATGTACCCCCTCCCCCATCCCCTGGGGGTGGAGTGGGGGCAAAAACAATAAAACTTAAATAGGAATCCCCAGTTTTTATTGCAGATTTGGATTCTCCAATATTGACAATTTTCGCCCGCGTAGCGGATATGGAATACGGTCATTCTAACAAAGCCGGGAAAAAATACATTTAGCGTTACCCAGGAACAACGACGTGGACGTAGTATTTTTCTGTTCCCTTTGCGGTGCTTGTTTTACGTGAGTCCCCTTGCCTCTCACTGTCTCACTGTTCACTTACTTGAGTAAGTGTTCGAAATGTTGACCTTCCACTTCAATGCATTTATTTATTCTTTCCTCAAATGACTTTATACATGATAGAATCACATCTGCAGAAATTTCTGCGCAAGCAGTTCTTATGCGTTCCACCATGTTTTCACGAGTCGTTGGTACTTGTTCATAAACCTTACCTTTTAGGTAACCCCATAGGAAGAAATCCGGAGATGTTAGATCAGGTGACCTCGCAGGCCAATTAATGGGGCCACCTCTACCAATCCACCTACCATTGTAATCACGGTCTAGTATTTCCCTTGCTACTCTTGAAAAATGTGCTGGGCAACCATCATGCTGAAACCACATTGTCCGTCGGACGTCCATAGCAACATCCTCAAGTAGTAATGGTACTTCTTGTTCTAGGAAATCTCGATATTTTGTTCCATTCAAATTACCTTCAATGAAATAAGGACCAATGCGTTTATTTCCTATGATTCCACACCAAACGTTCACCGACCAAGGACGTTGATGATTAACTTGTCGTAACCAATGGGGATTTTCTACGCTCCAATAATGCATATTATGCCTATTGACGCCACCATGGTTCGTGAATGTAGATTCATCTGAAAATAATACATTAGCAAAGAAATTGTGGTTCGTTTGCATTTTTTGAAATGCCCATTCACAAAACACCACGCGGTTATGAAGATCATCGCCATCTAGTTCCTGGTGCAGTGAAATGTGATATGGGTGAAACTTATGACGATGCAATATTCTTTGAATACTGTCTCTGGAAATGCCGGAATCGCGATGTAATTGTCGTGTGCTTACATGTGGATTTTGGTGAATAGCTGCTAGTACAGCTACTGCGTTAGCTTCTCCTGTAACTGTTAATCTTCGCTTCCTTTTTTTTCATTTGTACTCTGCCATCAGAGTGAAAGGCATTCACAACTTTGTAAAAAAAAAACGCGAGCGAGCATTATCTGGAAAACGCTCAGCATACAACGCAACAGCATCGTCAATATTCCTCTTACATTCACCATAAATAAGATTCATTTCGATTTTTTCGGGAACTGTAGCAGGATTCATTTTTAACTTGCAATTCGATTTAAGCAATGAAGGGTAGACAAAAAATAGTCACGTAAACGGAAAGTTGTTATTCTAAAAGCAAAGTGACCTCCGACCGAATTACTACCAATACAATGGACTTCAAAAACAGTCTTACACTGAGAGACCGTGAATACTAAATTTTAATATGGGGATTAGTAAGTCGCGATATCCATTTACTTCCCTTCAGGAAAGTAGAGAAAAATGTAGGTGAACTGGTTACGCGTGACTCAACTTATGTATAAAATGATATGCTACTTTATTTTCGAGTTATGTCGCCCTCTAGCGTTATGTAACAGAACCGGCGCCGGTGATGGCCGAAATGCAAGCGATGTACATGTATGAAACCACGTGAGTTCTCTCGGGGTCCGGTAGATGGCGACGAAATCCTCAAATGAAGTAAGAGTTTCGTTTTGTTTAATAGAAGCTGGTTTGACCGTCAATGCTCAGCTTATTTATTCTCATTTCGGAAAAAACATACAGAGAGAGAATGAATGAGCTGAGTGAAGGGACATGACGCGTTTTTAATGTATATACAGGGTGGCCGATGTATCTGAAGACATCGAAATATCTCGAGAACTATGCACAGAATCAAAAAAGTTGTCGGATGAAAGTTGTTCGACACGAAGGGGGGCATCCAGTGATAATTAAATTTACCCCCACCCCCATCCCCTGGGGGTGGAGTGGGGGCAAAAACAATAAAACTTAAATAGGAACCCCCAGTTTTTATTGCAGATTTGGATTCTCCAAAAAAAGTACACCAATTTGACCTAGGAGCTATTATATTTTGGTTCACAGGTGGCGCTGTAATCGATAAAAATCCAAATTTATCTGAAGACATTGAAATACCTCGAGAACTATGCACAGAATCAAAAAAGTTGTCGGATGAAAGTTCTTCGACACGAAGGAGGGCATCCAGGGGGCAAATAGGGACAATTTGATCCCTTTATGAAAATTTAATATTAAAAATTCTAATATTAGAATTTAGTAATATCAATTGCGAAAATTGTTATTCTGAATATGAAATTTTAATAATGTCCATTCGAAAAATTAAGATTATGAATAATTGATATTCTTCATATTAAAAATCAAAACTGATTACATAAAAATTGTGCATACAATATGGAAGCAATTTTATAAATAAGTTTTCTACCTTCAATAAAATTACATTTTAGGTTTAAAATTTATTATTTAATAAACAAAAAGAGGACATCACGCAATCCATTAAAAACGCGTCATGTCCCTTCACTCAGCTCATTCATTCTCTCTCTGTATGTTTTTTCCGAAATGAGAATAAATAAGCTGAGCATTGATGGTCAAACCAGCTTCTATTAAACAAAACGAAACTCTTACTTCATTTGGGGATTTCGTCGCCATCTACCGGACCCCGAGAGAACTCACGTGGTTTCATACATGTTCTTCGCTTGCATTTCGGCCATCACCGACGCCGGTTCTGTTACATAACGCTAGAGGGCGACATAACTCGAAAATAAAGTAGCATATCATTTTATACATAAGTTGAGTCACACGTAACCAGTTCACCTACATTTTTCTCTACTTTCCTGAAGGGAAGTAAATGGATATCGCGACTTTCTAATCCCCATATTAAAATTTAGTATTCACGGTCTCTCAGTGTAAGACTGTTTTTGAAGTCCATTGTATTGGTAGTAATTCGGTCGGAGGTCACTTTGCTTTTAGAATAACAACTTTCCGTTTACGTGACTATTTTTTGTCTACCCTTAATTGCTTAAATCGAATTGCAAGTTAAAAATGAATCCTGCTACAGTTCCCGAAAAAATCGAAATGATTCTTATTTATGGTGAATGTAAGAGGAATATTGACGATGCTGTTGCGTTGTATGCTGAGCGTTTTCCAGATAATGCTCGCTCGCGTTTTTTTTTTACAAAGTTGTGAATGCCTTTCACTCTGATGGCAGCGTACAAATGAAAAAAAGTAAGCGAAGATTAACAGTTACAGGAGAAGCTAACGAAGTAGCTGTACTAGCAGCTATTCACCAAAATCCACATGTAAGCACACGACAATTACATCGCGATTCCGGCATTTCCAGAGACAGTATTCAAAGAATATTGCATCGTCATAAGTTTCACCCATATCACATTTCACTGCACCAGGAACTAGATGGCGATGATTTTCATAACCGCGTGGTGTTTTGTGAAAGGGCATTTCAAAAAATGCAAACGAACCACAATTTCTTTGCTAATGTATTATTTTCAGATGAATCTACATTCACGAACCATGGTGGCGTCAATAGGCATAATATGCATTATTGGAGCGTAGAAAATCCCCATTGGTTACGACAAGTTAATCATCAACGTCCTTGGTCGGTGAACGTTTGGTGTGGAATCATAGAAAATAAACTCATTGGTCCTTATTTCATTGAAGGTAATTTGAATGGAACAAAATATCGAGATTTCCTAGAACAAGAAGTACCATTACTACTTGAGGATGTTGCTATGGACGTCCGACGGACAATGTGGTTTCAGCATGATGGTTGCCCAGCACATTTTTCAAGAGTAGCAAGGGAAATACTAGACCGTGATTACAATGGTAGGTGGATTGGTAGAGGTGGCCCCATTAATTGGCCTGCGAGGTCACCTGATCTAACATCTCTGGATTTCTTCCTATGGGGTTACCTAAAAGGTAAGGTTTATGAACAAGTACCAACGACTCGTGAAAACATGGTGGAACGCATAAGAACTGCTTGCGCAGAAATTTCTGCAGATATGATTCTATCATGTATAAAGTCATTTGAAGAAAGAATAAATAAATGCATTGAAGTGGAAGGTCAACATTTCGAACACTTACTCAAGTAAGTGAACAGTGAGACAGTGAGAGGCAAGGGGACTCACGTAAAACAAGCACCCCAAAGGGAACAGAGAAATACTACGTCCACGTCGTTGTTCCTGGGTAACGCTAAATGTATTTTTTCCCGGCTTTGTTAGAATGACCGTATTCCATATCCGCTACGCGGGCGAAAATTGTCAATATTGGAGAATCCAAATCTGCAATAAAAACTGGGGGTTCCTATTTAAGTTTTATTGTTTTTGCCCCCACTCCACCCCCAGGGGATGGGGGAGGGGGTAAATTTCATTATTACTGGATGCCCCCCTTCGTGTCAAACAACTTTCATCCGACAACTTTTTTGTTTCTGTGCATAGTTCTCGAGGTATTTCAATGTCTTCGGATAAATTTGGATTTTTATCGATTACAGCGCCACCTGTGAACCAAAATGCAATAGCTCCTAGGTCAAATTCGTGTACTTTTTTCCGGAGAATCCAAATCTGCAATAAACAATGGGGGTTCCTATTTAAGTTTTATTGTTTTTGCCCCCACTCCACCTCCAGGGGATGGGGGAGGGGGTAAATTTAATTATCACTGGATGCCCCCCTTCGTGTCGAACAACTTTTATCCGACAACTTTTTTGATTCTGTGCATAGTTCTCGAGATATTTCGATGTCTTCAGATAAATCGGCCACCCTGTATACAGGTTCACAAATTTTGATATCAAAATCTTTTAACAATTCTTTAATTAACTTCATTTCACTCACATATGTACAGATAAGGCTACATATTCTACCTCTGTTGATGATTTTGTTACAATATTTTGTTTCTTTTACTTCCAGTAAATACTATTTCCATTCATTCTTATTACATGCCCTGTTGTCGATTTTCTATCATTTATATCTCTTGCCCAATCTGCATCTACACGACAATCTAATATATCTACTTTTTTTTCTCAAATTTTAATTTTAAGTTTTTAGTATAATAAAAATATTTTAATATTCTTAAGGCATATTTATAATGACTTTGATCATAGCAATTTTGAAATCTACTTAGATAATTTACGCAAAAACAACCCGCGTGAAAATAAAGGGTATGGGAAAGGTATTGGAAGGAGGCTGGGCGAGACTTCTTGCAAGATTATGCCAATACCTTTGAGTAGTATGGCTAATAGTCTCGCATGTGGCCGTTTGCAATGCTGCACTTGTCACTTTTTTCACATAAGGATAAAGGTATAGGTAAAATGTGTAAATGGGAAAAGATAAAGTATAAGTAAATGTATGCCAAAGAGTATGGGAGAACATTCAAAAGTTGATTATATTTATTCACAGACTGCCGCCGATTCCCGTCCCTATACTCCCTCCCACATCCATCCACCCCTCATGCCATACTCATAATCGTAATTAAGGTGAATTCCGGTGAGGACAAATATAATTATTAACAAACTGTCCACGTACTCATTCCATACTTATCAATGACAGGAAATTATTAGTATATTGCCGACCATACTCATTCCTATACTTATAAATAATGAGAGAACACTGATGAATATGTCACAATTAACTATATGTCGAAGTGTATACATATCCACACACCGCTACCCATACTCATTCCCATACTTCCTCTTATACTTACGCACACCCTCATACCGTATTCATTCTCGTTAGTTATAGAGAAAAATTTCGGTCACGGAACATATAATTCACGAATGCGATGCAATAAAATATATTTCAACGTATGGCAATGAGTATGGGACACATTTCAGGACTTATAACGAAAGGAAAGGAAAAGTTTTGAACTTATGGAAATAAAAGTTTCTAAAAAAGTATGGTACATCTATTACCTATCGTTTCTCCTAGTGACAGTCCATACTTTAATTATCGTTATTTTTAGGTTTCTTCTTAATATGTCGAGTTGGACTCCAGACGAGGAAATTTCAGGTTTGATATTTCGTATTTGTGAGTAACAAATCTGAATGATATTCTTTCACCCGGTAGCCCGTGTTACCGATGAATTTGAAATTGGTGTAAGTGGGGGTGAACGATTTCTGTTGTGCGATACTTTATGTATATGTGAACATGAACGACTGCGTACCTGTTTGGAACGAGAATATGAATGTGAAATTGGTATATGTGGGGGTGAACAATTTCTGTTGTGCGATACTTTACGTATATGGGAACGTGAACGACTGCGTACCTGTTTGGAATGAGAATGCGACTTTGAAATTGGTGTACGTGAGGGTGAACAATTTCTTTTACGTGACACTTTATGTGAATGTGAACGTGAACGACTTCGCACCTGTTTGGAACGAGAATATGAATTTGAAATTGGTGTATGGGGGGGGGGGGGGAACGATTTCCTTTGTGCAATACTTTATGTATATGTGAACGTGAACGGCTGCGTACCTGTTTGGAATGAGAATGCGCTGTTTGAAGTTAGAATGTTTTTTTGAAATTGAGGTCTGCGAGGGCGTACGATTTATTTTGTGAGGTATTTTAGGTGAATGTAAACGTGAATGACTGTGAACATTTTTGGAGCGAGAAAGGTTTGTTTGATGAAGCTGGTTAACAAATGAATTAGATTCATTCACCTCATCCTCATGAGGTCGTTTAGACGAGAACAATGAGCTTGGTATTTTGCTTGTTTTAGTATCAAATTCTGAAGTTGATATGATCGAGGGTGAATGGGTAGATTTGTGAGTTTGTGAGCATGAGGAAGAACGACTACATAGACTATTCGACCGATTAGATGATTTGCTCATACGTGACGCGATCGACGGGGGGTGATTTGCGTGATGAGTCTCGTTAGGCGAATATGAGTTGCTTAATTGAAATTTATTATATTTTGGTATGGGTGTTTTGCATGAAAGCGTGAGTGTTGATGACCGTTCACGTGATACGGAGCTTTGGTGGGAATATGATTTGTCCTGATCATTAAGACTGGACGAGCATTGGGCGGACTTTAAAGTCATGTCATTTTCGGGAGCAGGTGTAGATGAATGACAGCGTAATTTCGGCCTTTGATTTCTTTAATATCGCGAGGTGAATTAGTTGGTGGTAAATGAGAAGTCGATTCTTTAATTTTAGTTCCATGCTTCTCTTCATTATTTTTCTTATGTGTGTGCGAATTTCGTAAAGTTGCACACATTGAATTTATCACATCATGATAGACAGGAAGCCTGAGTTTCGGAGTAGCATGCTTAGAGACATAATCTAAAAAATCGTCCAAGTTGAAATCAATATTTCAAAAGGAATAATTTTTTATATATTTTTTAAATAATATTGTTGAACAACTTACAATGAACAGCATTGCGAATGTTATCCGGGATACCGGGTCTCAAAATGTTGGAACTTCTCTTTTTTCCAAGGGCACAATGATTTTTTAATTTATCTTCACCCATGATAAATTTTAGCAACCTCCGCACAATTTCACGTGAACCATCGTTGTTAATTCTTTTTAAGGCCTTTATCTCGTCTCTATCCACGAATATTGAAGAACCTGGTTGCAGCTCAACCTGATTAATTTGATCAATTTCATGTAAGGTATTTGTGAACCTGGCACCCGATAGATAATAGTCCAAATTTATATGCGGTACTTTAACGCAATTTTGCTCGTAGTTGATTGTAATGAAGTGGATTTTTCTTGTAGTCCTTTACAAAAAGGTTATAGAAGTTTAAAAAAGCTCAGCATCCTATTTTGAAAATTTCTCACTTTCAAGATATTATCTAATAAAAAATAGTTTATTGTAATGAAGGCTTTTCCGTAGTTAATCTTTTAATGATACAAACAAAGCGCCCATTAATCGAGCGAACTTCTTTGGGACGGGGGGTAAAATCATTTATTATTATTATTGGGGGGGGGGGGGGGTTTCACGTGTATTTTTAAAAAAAGTTTAACTACATTGCATACAATACCAGCAGTGAAACGAATAATTGGCTTATTTCGCAATAATCATGCGGAATAACGAACTTATTTTTCAAACAGCTCCGCAAAATCCATTTCTCGACAAAGTAATATGTAGGAAATAATTATCGTTTTTGATAGCTATGCAATATTACAATAACTCCATTAAGAGGATACCGTAGTGTCATGCCGGTAAGGTAGTAATCTACTCAGGAGATTATATGTAGTGATTAGGAATGGTGCAAGGCACCACGAATTTTGAAAAATAGATCTGCAAATTTTTAATTTACAATTTTTCCTCCTTATCAACCGGACAATACGGCATCCTCTAAACGACATTTATGGCTCCCGTACGATGAAACGCGAACGTCGGCTTTTGCACAAAAAAAAAATGACATCTATCATGGCGAATATATATTTCTATAAAAATATAGGTTGATTTTATATAAAAATATAGCGTTTACGCTGACGTTTGCGTGCCATCGTACGGGGGCCCTTATTTGTCATTGTTAATTTCAACAGCTCTAAAAAAACTAAAACAATTTTTTCAATGTTACCTTGTAAAAAATTAATCATGAAAAATGGTTATACTTTATTTTTAATGACTTCCAGTAAAAAATAATTCATCATGAAACGATATTTTTTCAGATCAAATTAGATATATCTGTAATTTTTATAACAAATCTGATATAAATAGACTATTGTTAGGTATGTACTGATCTTGTCAAAGATCTAATCAGATCTGAATAAGCTCTAATATCTTAAGAACATGTTATTTGATCACATAATAAATGTGCAAATATATATTTATTTAATGTTCCACATACATGTGATTACATGACTTCTGTTTCTTATATCTTATTTCTTATATCTTACATGCGTTCTCATTCTCTCTCTTCTACTTCCTACTCTAAATACACTTATATTCCTTATCCTATACTCAACATTCCTTTTCTTTTCTTTTTTTCTCCACCCTCTTCATCCATACATATCCTCTACCATCCTCATCCAGTACTTCATTCACACTACCTCTCATTCTTTCAAGACCCTCACACTCTTTTAACATATGCTCTAAATTCTCCTCTCCCCTCCCACAAATTCTACATTGTCGATTCCTTTCTTTCATCCAATATCTATTATTCCATTCCTCATTTCCGCATCTCCACCTAGCTATCGTTTTTATTTCATTTCCTTCACACTTTTTACCATTTTTTATATATTTCGGTATGTCCTCTACCCATATTCTTTTATACCTCCCACAGGACCTCGACCCATTTATCTTTATCCATCTTTCTTGTCTATCTATTTCACCATCTTTTTCTATCATCCAATTCCATTTATTTTCACCTAACTCTTCTAATGCTTCCTCACTCACTCCACATCTCCATATATATTCTCTTCTTTCCATACTTTCTTTAGTCCATTCATAATCCCCCTTCTCCCCTTCCTTTCTTTCTTTCCAACATTCTCTTCCGATTGCACTTATTTCTCCCTTGCCTAGCTTTTCATCAAATTTCCCTGCCCTTTTACCTGTTTCTACCCTAATCTTTCTCCTTTTCAGTTCCTCTCTACATATGTACCCAGGGGTACTCCTATCTAAACCTAAAACCCATTTAATATATCTTTCTTGTAATCTCTCAATTTCCTCCCATTCTCGATATCCCCAAATCTCTACTCCATACATTACTACACTTTTCACTAAACTATCAAATAGTTTCATTCTCCATTTTATGTCTCCACTAAATCTTCTCTCCCCCATACTCCAAACCCACCCCATTACTATCTTTGCTTTCCTAACCCTGTCTCTAACTTGGCCTTCTTCTCCATTATTTCTGCTCATTATATATCCTAAATACTTTACTTCCTTTACTTCCTCTATTCTTTCTCTTCCCCACCACCAGAACCTCTCTTTTTCCCTACCCCCTCCTTTCCTAAACCCTATTATCTTCGATTTTTCTATGTTTAATTCCAATCTCTTTCCCTTTAAAAAACTCTTTAATCCCCTAATCATACTTCTCATGTCCTCTTGGTCCTCTGCCACGAGTACCACGTCATCTGCATATTCTAGGCACCAAATCCTATCTTTTCCTATCTTCACCCCCTTTGTACCTTTTTTCAACTGTTCTTCTAAATCCGCTAAATAGATGTTAAATAAGGTTGGGCTTAAGGGGCATCCTTGTCTAACGCCTTTCCTTACCCAGAATACCTCACTTTCCTTCCCTCCCACTCTTACCTTGCATCTAGTTTCTTCGTATATCTGCTTTACCCTTTCTATTAGATCCTTGCTTATCCGTCTTTTCTGCATCATATACCACAATACCTCTCTATCCACATTGTCAAAAGCCGCCTTTAGATCTATAAAAAATGCCCACAATCTTTTCCCCTTTACCTTTATCCTCCGTCCTATTATATGTTTCATTATTTTAATATTCTCTATAGTTCCCGTACCCTTTCTAAAACCTGCTTGCGTTCTACTCCACCCATTCTTATCATCTAATTCCTTCACTATTTTCTTGTTCAAAATATTGGCATACATTTTATAAGCTGTACTGGTTAACATCACCCCCCTATAATTACCAACACTATCCCTATCCCCTTTCTTCCATATCGGGATGATCACTCCAGTCCTCCATTTATCAGGAAAACCTTCTCCTTCCCATACCCCCTTAATAATCTCTACTAGCTTGCCCCCGATTTTCTGCCTACCGGATATCCATGCTTCGTTCTTAATCCCATCCTCCCCTGCTGCTTTTCCTTTCTTTAACTTCATAATCTCTTTATATATCTCCCCCTCTTCTAAACTATCACTATTGTCTCCTATGAAGTCTTCCTTTTCTCTAACAAACTCATGTATTTCTGATACTCCTCCAAAGACCCCCTTAAAATGCTCTGCCCACTCTCCTATACTTATTTTCGTCGTTATCTGCTCCCTTCTGGTCCTATATCTATTTATAAACTTCCATGCCTGAGTTTCTGTTTTTATCTCCTCTATTTCTTTTTCTTCTTTTTCCTTATACGCTAGCTTTTTCTTAGTACATGTCTCCCTATACACGCTTCTCTTTCTATAAAATTCATTCCTCGCTATTTCTCTATGTATCTCTTTCGCTTTCCTAAAGTTTCGTTTCGCTTTTTGTGCTGCTCTTTTTCCCTCTCTACATTCCCTATCCCACCACGGAGTCCACCCTATCTTTCTTACTTTCCTTCTATCTTTATACTGAGTTGCTCTTTTCACCACTTCTTCCATTTCCCTCCAGCCTTCCTCTACCCCTACACTATTCCATTCTATACTTTCTATTCTCTTTCTATATTCCTTTTCCCCTTCTTCCGACCAATCCTGCACCTTTATCCCTTCTATCTTTTGCTCCTCTACATTTATTATTTCCTTCCCTATTCTCGCCATTATTGGCTGATGGTCCGATTCTATTCTTACCCCCACTTCAAATCTTTCTATTTTTTCCCATGCTGTCCAGTTAACCAACCCTAAGTCTATCACCGAGTTTGCAATCCTTTGACCCTTGCCTTCATACGTCCATTCTCCTTCCTCATCCCCTTCTTTATTCCCGTTTAACACTAACCACCCTCTATCTTCAATCAAATCAATTAACCGTCTTCCTTCCTTATTCATTACCTTGTCTTTTGATTTTCTGTCTTCTTCCCTCCCTTCCTCATCCACTGTACCCCCACTCCCTTTCGATCCAATTCTTGCATTAAAATCTCCACATATTAGTAAGCTACCCTCATCTTCTTCCTTTACCATCTCATCCAAATCTACTAGCACTTGCTCATTGCCTGCTCTATTATACACTGTCACTATTGTCCATACCTCGTTTCCAATTACTATTTTTCTTTCCTGGATACCTTCTTTGTCTATCCTGTCTATATCCTTTTCCTTTAATCCTGTCCTCACTCCGGTTATTATTCCTCCTCTCGCTCTTCCTTTTCTATTTTCTCTCTTAGCTATTTGGGCTTTCCATTCCCACTCTCCCGGCAATCTATTTTTCAGTTTCTGCCACCCTTTCTCTTCTAACCACGTTTCCGTCAAACCTACCACATCGTACCCTTGAATAAACTCCCAGAAATCCTCGTCCTTATTTTCTATTCCCGCTATATTCCAAAACATAACTTTTATTCCTTTTTCCTTAAATTCTCCCTCCCTATTTTCAAACTTCCCCTCTTTCTGCTTATTGTCATTTTTCTTTCTCCCCTTATATTGTTTCTTATTACTAGCTACTCTATTACCATCTCTGAGCGCCGAAAATCCCTCCGCCGTCTACTATACTCTTCCTCATTCTCTCTCGCATACACCCTTTTCTCTTGCATACATTTTTCTCTTTCATTCCACACATACTCCATGCCATTCGCAAAACCTTTTCCATACCCTATATTTACTCTCTTTCCATTCTCTCTCTCCTTCTTCGCCCACATCCTTACTTCTCTTTGCATATTTCGCTCCATTCTAGTTAAATCTTCATTTACATACACATTATCTAAACTTGTCCCTTTCAACTTTTTACAGTTCTTTAAAATTTCTACCTTATCTTCAAATTTGACCAATTTTGCTATTATTATTTTCTCATTTACTCTCTTAACTATAAAAGCGTCCTCTATCTCAACTTCATTTAGCCCCGTTTCCCTTACCACCTTTTTAACTACATCTTTCACTCCCTCATTCATCCCCACATTCACACCTTTAATAACAATATTGCGTTTCTTCTCTCTTCTTTCCATTTCTTCACATCGTTTCTGCATGTCCTCTATCTTTTCCCTTAGTTGCTGGTTCTCTTTCTTTAGCTCTGCAAATTCTTTTCTAAACTCCTTCCATTCTTCTTTTCTTTCTTCTCTTATTTCCTTTATTATTTCTTCCTTTACTTCTCTTAAGCACTCCATCATTTGTTCTTTATTCATCTTTACTTCCTCGTTTTTCTTCTCCTCTCTCTTCTTTACCTTGCTCTTTCGATCTTTTTCCACTGGACTTGCTGAACGACTGTCTCTTCCTCGTTTTGCACGCAGCGCTTCTATAATTGACGATGCGCCGCTTCCTAATCGCTGTCGACTTACTTCTCCCAAACTCTCTGCTTTCGTCGGTCTTCCTCTTCTTCGTCTACCTTCACTGCTTACGCTTCCCTTTCTCTGTCTACTCCCGCTCTCTTCTTCTGCGCCGCCCGGCCCACCAAGCTTTTGACCAAATAGCCACGCGAGCGTTCGCCTTTCGGCTGGTTCCGATTCTATTGGCAACTTCGGTTGTTCCTCACTTTTCTCCCCGCTCATCTCCATACACACTCTCCGCGCACTGCTTTTGTTATTGCGCGCACTTGTGTATTATCGTCGTGGTGTTTTCGACAATGCTATTTATCGACGGCTTATCGAATCCGTCCGAGACCGTTGGGAAAATTCGCCCTCGATATCTCGCTCTTCACACGTCACTTCCACCACGTGCCCTGTTCTTTTTATGCACTAAGCTGTACAAAATAAAGAGGGGGATCACCCACCTTAAGCAGCTATGATCGCTTCTTGGTCTAAGGTCTCTTCTGCGGCACCTATAAGCTCCTCCACTTCTTATTTTCTGCTATCCCCGATGGATGTGTTTTGAGGTTAGAGCGCCTGTCAGAATCTCTACTTGCCCTTTTCCTTCCTTTATCCAACCGCTCGTTCTGCAACGGCTATTAAAAATCGCTTAGCCAATCCTGCAATGAAACACGTCCCTCTCGGAACAGAAAATTGCAGAATCAAGCCTTTTTTTTAAATTTTCGCTACTCTCACTTTCCAATACGTCTATAACGTAACTTACCCAAAACGGAAGTCTTTAACGCAATTTTGCTCGTAGTTGATTGTAATGAAGTGGATTTTTCTTGTAGTCCTTTACAAAAAGGTTATAGAAGTTTAAAAAAGCTCAGCATCCTATTTTGAAAATTTCTCACTTTCAAGATATTATCTAATAAAAAATAGTTTATTGTAATGAAGGCTTTTCCGTAGTTAATCCTTTAATGATACAAACAAAGCGCCCATTAATCGAGCGATCTTCTTTGGGACGGGGGGTAAAATCATTTATTATTATTATTGGGGGGGGGGGGGTTTCACGTGTATTTTTAAAAAAAGTTTAACTACATTGCATACAATACCAGCAGGGAAACGAATAATTGGCTTATTTCGCAATAATCATGCGGAATAACGAACTTATTTTTCAAACAGCTCCGCAAAATCCATTTCTCGACAAAGTAATATGTAGGAAATAATTATCGTTTTTGATAGCTATGCAATATTACAATAACTCCATTAAGAGGATACCGTAGTGTCATGCCGGTAAGGTAGTAATCTACTCAGGAGATTATATGTAGTGATTAGGAATGGTGCAAGGCACCACGAATTTTGAAAAATAGATCTGCAAATTTTTAATTTACAATTTTTCCTCCTTATCAACCGGACAATACGGCATCCTCTAAACGACATTTATGGCTCCCGTACGATGAAACGCGAACGTCGGCTTTTGCACAAAAAAAAATGACATCTATCATGGCGAATATATATTTCTATAAAAATATAGGTTGATTTTATATAAAAATATAGCGTTTACGCTGACGTTTGCGTGCCATCGTACGGGGGCCCTTATTTGTCATTGTTAATTTCAACAGCTCTAAAAAAACTAAAACAATTTTTTCAATGTTACCTTGTAAAAAATTAATCATGAAAAATGGTTATACTTTATTTTTAATGACTTCCAGTAAAAAATAATTCATCATGAAACGATATTTTTTCAGATCAAATTAGATATATCTGTAATTTTTATAACAAATCTGATATAAATAGACTATTGTTAGGTATGTACTGATCTTGTCAAAGATCTAATCAGATCTGAATAAGCTCTAATATCTTAAGAACATGTTATTTGATCACATAATAAATGTGCAAATATAGCCATAGCTCAAATCTAATTTGATCTGAACTCTTTTTCTCGGGTTCTTACCTTATCTCCTTAAAATAAGATTTGATATATTTGAAATCATTTGCAGTTAATTACAAACAAGTACAAACCAAGTTTTTGTATCTACTTTCCTGAACACCACTGTCTTTTAAATTAAATAGTTTGTAGTTATTTTCTTAAGGCGTTGAACACGACTACAAATGATGGTTTCGTATCTACCCTTTTTGAAAAGTTGTATCCCTTATTTTAAATTATTATTTTCTAGTTAATATTTTCAGAAATTAAAAGTAATTAAGTTTCTTCACAAATTTATTTGTAGTTCATTGAAAAATAAATTATAGAGAATTCAAATTATAAAATGTATTTTGTCCAAAAATTAGATACCATTTGGTTGCAGTATTTAATCTCGTTATTTATATCACGATTGATGGCTGTATCGATTCTAATTGAGCCCCCCCCCCCACCCCGCCCCGGTCAGCCACATTAGTTGACGCTTTTGGCTTAATTGGATTTATTTCGTCCTTTTTGAGTATTTCCAACGCCAAAGTATTTCCATGCCCTAGCATGGATTCTGTGATTTTGCCATCAGTAGTTTTTGGAGAAACCGATTTCTCTTCGTAAATTGAAAACAAAAATAATTTCAATTCTGTTAATTAAATAAGGAATTTCATTACATGTGTGCCACCCTACAAAAAACAGTTCAGACCCATTTTTTATTCCTTATAATTTATCTAATTAATTTTTACTGATATAACTAATACTTGTAACAAAAACTGTTATCTATCTTTGTGTTTTTTTTTTGAAAAATTTTCCATTTTCCAAAAAGAATAAATAACTACCACATTTTAATTGATTTTGTACTAAAACGCGTAGTTTTCGTGTAAAAACGCGTTTTCGACAAGAAGGAATTGGAATATATTATGAATTCTTTTGAAATTGAGGATTTTCGGTAGAGACGGTCTGGTTGTACGTTTTTAAAATAAACAATTACACTTAGTTGACGTTTCGGCCGTTGATGACAGCCCTCTTCAGAAATTTATTGACACTTAAAAAAATATATAAAATGATTGAATACACCATTATAATAAAATGTAAGATATAAAAAATCATATGAATAAAAGATAAATTTATAAAGTACGAATAAAATTACAAAAATTATTTAGTAAATTAAATGTCTTACGTCGTGACAAGGTAAATCGAGACTGTACCAGGAACCCGTTCTATGTTTGCGGGTGTATGTATATTATATTGTATTGTTTGTAATACATATAAGCTTTTCTAATTTTGGCAACAGCATTCTAAATTATAAGCGCAGTAAATTATTAAAATTAAAATGAAGTCAAATAAATGAACTTATTTTTAAACAAATTATTTTTTAAAAATTAAAATAAAGACAAATAAACGAGCTTATTTTTGAGCAAATGCAGGTATAGCATATGAATCATAGGATTGCTTATTTAGATATATGCAATATGATATATGTACACCGTACATTAATTCGTAAATAAACACAAAAAGTAGTATATATAAATATAAACAAAGGCATTTAAACGTGTGTCATAATATCAGTGATTTAGATTTCTTGATTTACCAGAGATGTATAAATTGACGGTAAATTCGATTCTTCAAACCGTATGTTTACTGTGCGTGTATTAACAAATTTTATGAAATAATTTTCAATTTCTTTTCTTTTTTTAGTATTTGATTCTGTTGCCAAAATTTTAACATTCTTAAAGTCAAAATTATGGGAAGTGTCGATTCGATGTATTGCTAGGCCCGAATAACGTTCTTCTGTTCCAAGGATGTTCTTTTGATGTTCTTTTAATCTTGTTTCGAGAAGTCTACTAGTTCCCCCGATGTAAACTTTGTCACAATGAGCACACGGGATTTGGTATACAACATTACTCATTTTGTTTATTGGTAGTTTGTCTTTTATTGGTTTGATTCCTGCTAAATTGGTATTAATTGGTATATGGACGACTCTAATATTTTCCTTAATTAAATTTTTTGCTAATTTTTCTGATAACTGTTTGACGTAAGGTAGTGAAACAGTTTTCTTTATATCTTGATGAGTATTATTATTGACTATATAGTTGTTATTGTAAATATGATGAACCCGTATTTTTATGGACCTTGTGACCAAGTCATGGGGGTATCCATTCTCGTTTAAGATTATTTTAACCAGTTGCAGGTTTTTCTTTTGCTGAATCTGATTTCTGAAAGTTTAATGGCACGATCTATTAGTCCTGTGATCACTCCGATTTTGTAATTAATAGGATGTTCCGAAGCAAAATGCAGGTATTTTGCTGATCACGTTTTTTTGTGGAACCAATCAGTGTCCAGGAAGCCATTATTTTTCCTAATAACCAGTAAATCCAGATAGTTGATGCTGTTGTGTTGTTCTGTCTCCATGGTGAATTGAATTCTATTTTCCAATCCGTTGATTTTTTTTAAACTATTAAACGTTTTTAATATTGAATCAGTTTTGTCCTCAGGTGCTGACAATAAAATATCATCGACGAATCTGATGTAAAATCCAGGCTTAAACTGTAGTTTCTTAATTAAAAACGTTTCAATATATTCCATAGTTAAATTTGCAATTATCGGTGAAAGAGGGGAACCCATAGGCACTCCGAATACTTGCTTATAAATGTTATCATTAAATTTAAAGTATGTAGATTTCAAAATGATGTCTAATCCTTTTGTAAAATCTTCTTTTGGAATATCCGTGTAGAGACAAATTTCAGGCCATTTTCTTTGAATGGTTAATTTCACTAGATCGATTGACACATTGGTGAAGAGCGATGTTACGTCTAAAGATAGCAAGATATGGTCTTTAGGAATTTTAAAGGATTTTAACTTTGTACGGCAATCCCACGAATCTTTAATGAAACTCGTCGTTTTGCCCACTATATTAGTCAATATTTGAGTATAGTATTTTGCTAGATTGTAGGATGGTGAATTAATCGCTGATACTATAAGTCTCAAGGGATTACCTTCCTTGTGAACTTTTAGTAACCCATACGCTCTCGGAATCACCCCGTTATTTGATTTCAGGAATTTTGCTGTTCGCATTGAAATTACCTCGCTTTTTCCCCATTTTCTAATAAGCGTGTTAACTTCATTAGTTAAGGTCGAAGTATATTCAAATTTAGATGGCTTGTATGTGTTGGGATCGTGCAATGTATTTTCCATTTTATTTCTGTATTCGTTTTTATCCATCGCTACTGTTATGTTACCTTTATCTGCTTTTGTAAAAATGACGGGCAAAACGACGAGTTTTATTAAAGATTGGTGGGATTGCCGTACAAAGTTAAAATCCTTTAAAATTCCTAAAGACCATATCTTGCTATCTTTAGACGTAGCATCGCTCTTCACCAATGTGTCAATCGATCTACTGAAATTAATCATTCAAAGAAAATGGCCTGAAATTTGTCTCTACACGGATATTCCAAAAGAAGATTTTACAAAAGGATTAGACATCATTTTGAAATCTACATACTTTAAATTTAATGATAAAATTTATAAGCAAGTATTCGGAGTGCCTATGGGTTCCCCTCTTTCACCGATAATTGCAAATTTAACTATGGAATATATTGAAACGTTTTTAATTAAGAAACTACAGTTTAAGGCTGGATTTTACATCAGATTCGTCGATGATATTTTATTGTCAGCACCTGAGGACAAAACTGATTCAATATTAAAAACGTTCAATAGTTTCAAAAAAATCAACGGATTGGAAAATAGAATTCAATTTACCATGGAGACAGAACAACACAACAGCATCAACTTTCTGGATTTACTGGTTATTAGGAAAAATAATGGCTTCCTGGACACTGATTGGTTCCACAAAAAAACGTGGTCAGCAAAATACCTGCATTTTGCTTCGGAACATCCTATTAATTACAAAATCGGAGTGATCACAGGACTAATAGATCGTGCCATTAAACTTTCAGAAAGAAAAACCTGCAACTGGTTAAAATAATCTTAAACGAGTATGGATACCCCCATGACTTGGTCACAAGGTGCATAAACATACGGGTTCATCATATTTACAATAACAACTATATAGTCAATAATAATACTCATCAAGATATAAAGAAAACTGTTTCACTACCTTACGTCAAACAGTTATCAGAAAAATTAGCAAAAAATTTAATTAAGGAAAATATTAGAGTCGTCCATATACCAATTAATACCAATTTAGCAGGAATCAAACCAATAAAAGACAAACTACCAATAAACAAAATGAGTAATGTTGTATACCAAATCCCGTGTGCTCATTGTGACAAAGTTTACATCGGGGAAACTAGTAGACTTCTCGAAACAAGATTAAAAGAACATCAAAAGAACATCCTTGGAACAGAAGAACGTTATTCGGGCCTAACAATACATCGAATCGACACTTCCCATAATTTTGACTTTAAGAATGTTAAAATTTTGGCAACAGAATCAAATACTAAAAAAAGAAAAGAAATTGAAAATTATTTCATAAAATTTGTTAATACACGCACAGTAAACATACGGTTTGAAGAATCGAATTTACCGTCAATTTATACATCTCTGGTAAATCAAGAAATCTAAATCACTGATATTATGACACACGTTTAAATGCCTTTGTTTATATTTATATATACTACTTTTTGTGTTTATTTACGAATTAATGTACGGTGTACATATATCTTATTGCATATATCTAAATAAGCAATCCTATGATTCATATGCTATACCTGCATTTGCTCAAAAATAAGCTCGTTTATTTGTCTTTATTTTAATTTTTAAAAAATAATTTGTTTAAAAATAAGTTCATTTATTTGACTTCATTTTAATTTTAATAATTTACTGCGCTTATAATTTAGAATGCTGTTGCCAAAATTAGAAAAGCTTATATGTATTACAAACAATACAATATAATATACATACACCCGCAAACATAGAACGGGTTCCTGGTACAGTCTCGATTTACCTTGTCACGACGTAAGACATTTAATTTACTAAATAATTTTTGTAATTTTATTCGTACTTTATAAATTTATCTTTTATTCATATGATTTTTATATCTTACATTTTATTATAATGGTGTATTCAATCATTTTATATATTTTTTTAAGTGTCAATAAATTTCTGAAGAGGGCTGTCATCAACGGCCGAGACGTCAACTAAGTGTAATTGTTTATTTTAAAAACGTACAACCAGACCGTCTCTACCGAAAATCCTCAATTTCAAATTAATCATTAGTGGTCAAGAAATCAGCATCATAATGCGTCAGCATGAAATATTATGAATTAATTTTTTTTATCCAAATATTGTGAATTTTTACGAGAAAAAAATATACACAACATTTTTTACATATAATATTTCTATAAGTAAAAATTAATTGGAAATGATCAATTTTCCGAAAATAATAAACAAATTGGACTAAGAATTGCTGCAAAGTTATGTAATAAAATAAAATAAAATACTGAAACATATACAAAATTGAAAAAAATATAAAATGTTTTTCAAAGTGGCTGAATGGTTTTCTGTGGAATGGCCCATATAAATATTACAATATAGCGTTTTCCACTGCCGTATAGTTTTTTATGGACATTGTACACTACCTAAAATATTTACGTTACGAAAAATATTTTTTACCATTTATCACGTCTCAAACATATCAATTATAAAAATCAGTTTGTAAATAGTTCTCACACGATTTTAAAAATATTTTATAAAAAATAGTAATTGGAAGAACCTATTATTTATTTAAAAATAAAAACGAAAAAGCTACTGATTTTTTTAATTCAATTTAATTCCATTGATCTAATAAAAAAATTTTAAAACGGAGCATACTATATATTCCGTATTAAATGAAAATAATTACTAACAACGTTTGCTGTTTCGAAAATCGATTTGGAAGCCAGTATATCGCTCTCTATATTAAGCTGTTCCCTTTTAATTGACGAAGGACACTTTTGGGACTTTTTCATCCGAATATTGCCTGATTTCTCAACGTACAGGCTTTCAAGCCATTTTTTATCCTCTTCATAAACATTAAAAAATTATAAATTTGTTAAATTATCATTAAGGAGAGGAGTTTAGAGTAATATATAGTAAAAAGCAACACGCAGTTTATTTAAAAAAGAGTAAACCGAGCCTATCAATCAGAAATATTTATCATCAATTACTAACTTAAATAGTACAAAAAGTTTCTTAACATTTACTAACCTAAGAAAAAAAAGGTAGAGCATTTTTTCGTATATGATGAAAAAGTGTGATAAAGACCTAAAAAATAAGGGAAAAAGAAACAGCTCCTTATTGTAACTGCACATTAAAATAAAAAAAATGTAAATTTTATATAAGTTGGCTAAACACGATTAATTTTCACAAAAAATAACAACATTGATTAATTTGTTTAAATCTGACACATAAGCGAATGGGAGTAGATGAATAGAAATGAAAATGCGAACGTACCGCTTATCTCTAATATCCTTCCATTATATTTGCTACGTTTAAACTTAATGTTATTCGCCCTTCCTTTTCTTGCTTGACCGGGGATTTCTGAAACATTTAGAACTGTCGTTGTCTTTGAAGTAGTCCAGAAAATTAGCGCAAACATTTTCCTATTTTTTTTTTCTTGTCTGAGATGAATCTTTCAATTAATGCAGTACAAATGACATGAACGTTCGAATTTTGTTTAAACAGTCAAGGGTCTACGATAAACAATGGAACATCGATAGTGTGACACGAATCGTGTTCTATGCAACGTCGATAATAGTAGGAAGGCTGGTCAGGATTCGTTTCTAAAAGAGAGAGAAAGAGAACGAGGTGGGTGACGGAATGTTACGTGTTCGTGGAATCTAAGTGCTCTAGTACTGTACTTAATCGCAGTGAGTAGGGGGAATTGAGTCTAAGTGGGGAGACGAAATTTGGTGAAATTTGTACTAGGCAGACGGCGAAAAACAGTAGTTAGTTGTACGGCACTGATCCAGAAGTCCAACTTAAAGAAATCCTTTTTGGATTCGTCAAAACCAATCCCTCGGCAAAATCTCAGATTCTACGGATGGGGGGAAAATTGCCTGATTTCCACTACGCAACTACGCCACCTTGTATGTGTAAGTGTATCCGTGTGATGTAAAATTCTGGGGCACCGATTGATATGTGTGAGTGCGTACGTGTGATACCTACTCACACAAGCATGCGCAACTCGTACATGTGTGGCGCATGTAAACCCAATGTAAACAAAGCGCCCTAGCCAAGCGGAGCGTGTGCTGGTGTCCGGGCGAGACAAGAGTGTCAACGTCAAGAAGTATAAAGCTGACGAGGATGACGTTCCCAGAGTTCTCATCGTGTGCCCGAACGGGAGCAGCAGCCGACGAAGATGATGTTCCTGCTGCTATGTAACCATTTTTCTGTTCGTGAAAATAATCATACTATCAGGAAATTTAACCGAAAAGGAATCAAGAACAAGCTGGAGCGAAGAAAGCAACGACGTGAGATCAGAATTTGGCGGGAAATAGAACGAACCTTGAATTAGAGAAATCGGAAATGATTTAATTAGAAGAAAAAGCCAGTGCGAGGAGGATTCAATCAGCACCGGTGACCCCGACGACGGCACATAAGTTGACAAGCCACCGCCAAATCTTCCTCTGGAACCTTCACGCGGGCTGGGACTGAGAAGTTCACTGTACCAAGGTCCGCAGGAAGTGTAGATGGTTCTGGACACCATGTCTCGGTGAAATTCATGATCCTGCCTTGTGGAAATTTAGACGCCATGGAGTAATTGTGGGGACCGTGAATATTCCAAAAGGCAACAGAAAGCAGAAGGTCCTGCCGACTTGATGGAGCCACTATAGGAAGAGTTCTGCGTGCTGATGATGCCGGCGGAGAGGGTTGAGAGCCAAGTCGATGTATGATGGAGTGTTGTGAGACTCGGCAGCCCCTTGAGCTGGTAAACGGGGCTGCATCTAGGCGTTTTTTTGAAGAGTGCGGTGGGCGTATGAGCGGGATGTGCTAGGAGCTGACGAAATCGGTTGAGAAGATGGTAAGTCAATTTCCATACCAGTTGATGGTGATGGCACTTCCGGTATAAAGGAGTCAGCAGCATCCGACCAAACATACCAAACGCCATCGACTCGCACCTTCTGGTACCTGCGCTCAACCCTTTTTCGGTCTGCTTTGGACTTCTTCACTAGTTGCCTGGCGTGGAAGTCGATACGGCGTTCCCTGGCCGTAGAGTCAGCGTCAATAAAAATGTCCTTGCCCAAGAGGAGGCGTTTCTTCTGGGCCATGATGTGAAGCTTGGACCGATAGGACAGCAGTTCAACGATGACAATAGGAGGGTCATTCCGTATGAGGAAGGCTGTATCGACCACATTGGAAATTCCAAAAACCTCATCAAAAAATTTCTCAACACAGGCAGTTGGATCACCCGAAATTTTCAGTCCGCGAATTTTCAGATTCTTCTTCTTGATTAACTTGCTCTGGTGCTCCAATTCAGTGGTCAGGTGGGATATCTGGGCATCTTTTTCCTCTAGTTGCAATTTTAACGAGGTTACCTCACTAAGGACCTCAGTCCTAAGCTCTGAAATCGCGTCCAGGCTCGATTTAGTCGCCGCGTCTACTTTGGCGTCGATTTTGGCTGACAGAGCATTTATTATGGTCTCTTGTAAGTCCTTGAGCTGGGCGTCCATTGTATGGTTGGGCTGTTCGACAATTAATTGTGGCTCCTTAAGAACAGCTGGGACTGTACAGTGACGCTTGGGCGGCAAGTTTTCAAAATCGGCGGGCGAAAAGATTTCGGGCGAACAAGCCCGCTTGGAGCGCGGAAAGAAGTCCGAAATAGGCTTAGTGTGCGTATCTCTATAGTCGAGCCACTTTGTCGCTGTCGAAGGCCGCCCTACTCTTGATGGTAGCGAGTGAATTGTAGTTGACGACTCCTCCCCTTGCCCAGTCGAACTCGCTGACGTAGTCAGTGGAGAGTGGGAAGGCGTGGCCGATTCCTCCTGCTGCATGGACAATTAGTTCGCCCGGGACGTGCTGCCTCTTGCGGGACAGTGTCTTGGCGGCAGATACCGGCTCCGGAGAATTGGCGCGAAAAAAATGCGCGGGATCCAGACGTGGCGCACTCGAATATTTTTGACGGTTGAGTTTTATGAAAATAAAAAACTCACCGGCCGACGATCCTAGTGTTTTAGAGAGCTCAGCCCACAATGATCATAAGTGGATGAGGTGACTTATCGACACGGGACCAGACACGAAGTAACCGTTGACAGCTACTTTACAGTGACATGTTGAGGTTAGAATAGAAATCCGACACACTCCAATCAATAATATCCCTCGGGTACAGCAGCAATTTAGACGAAAAAGTATACAGACTTGTAAGACGGCTCACATACTTTCCAAGGAACATCAGGACATGACATTTATGTACCGTAAAATTTAAAATAAAACGTAAAAACACGCAGAGAACATTGACAACGTGTTACACCGATCGATACCGGAAGTGCACCCCCAATATAATTAACATAGATATGTTGGTAATGTTTTGAAAAGAAGCGGTTGGAGATTACGAGGAAGCAGTTGGAGGTTGCAGGTTTGGAGAAGGTTCTCGAGAGGACGTTAGCATGGTCAGTGCTTCAGGACGTTACTTGGGCATTGCGGAGGTTTTATGTCTTCGACGGTATACAGGATGGTTTCAGCAATGGTTTTCGTGACAGGGCAGCTGTTTTACCTTAAACGTACAATAATTTTTATTATTTGTTTGTTTATTTTACATTGTTTAATTTTTGCGTAATTACTAAGATATTGATTTATAGGGCTGCAATAATATATATTTCAAGTGAATTTTTAATGTAAATTTAATAATATTTTATTGGGAAAAAATATTTTTCGACAATATTTATTTAAAATTTAGCGGCTTAATCTGCAAGAATAAAAATAATGTTACAAGCACAACGTTTCGGCTCACTTGGAGCCCTCTTTAGGTGCATGATAATAGGCTATTTAATATTTCTTTACTAATTTTTCGACCTTTTACGACTTCTTTGGAAAAATCTACGTGGGTTTCCTACTTCGAAATGCAGGTAGATTTTGGCTAGAAACGTATGCATGTTGACCTGAAACAGCTGGGTTTGCAAGGTGAAATCCACGTCATATGTAAGTAGAAAATACGACCCTACAATTCACACACACAAACTTGAAGCATAAGAAACCTCGAGTACCTCAAAAAGCTGAGTAAATCGAGTATCTCGAGAAACCTCAAGTTCCATATCCAGTAAAAACAATAAGATACCGGAAAAAACGGTGTAGGAAAAAAAAAATGTTTGAGAACTTCAAAATCATTATTTTCAATAATAGCATGCTTAAGATATCTTCGGGCGACTAGCTTAACTGCTTCCTCCATCACCTCATTATTTGGTCGATTTTCATTTTCTTTCAATGACTGCCACAGACCATCGATCAACCTCTCAGTTTCCCGACTCTTAGGAGTTAATTTGTTATGGACAATTTTTTGCTCTCTCTCTATTTTGCTCTATTTTCGATATAGAAGCATTAAAGTGGAATAGCGTCGGTTTTCACGCACAGTCACGAACAGTCTTTATAAACCGTATAAGTATAGTGCATACACTTTCTTAATGATACTATGAATCGGTACCTATCCAGGAAAAAATTAATTTTTACGTTCTTGTATTTTTAATCATCATTTGAAAAGGTAAAAGTGTTGCGGGTGAGCTATCCGGCCTGTTTGGGTGAGTAGGGCTCCCAAAAAATGTTCCGTTACACATTGTAACGCGACGTTCGTATCAAAAAGGGAGAGAAGGGTTACAACTAGTTAGACGGAAATCGCGAGGAATTAGAAGAAAACCGGCGTAAATTGACGACCATCATGCCGCACGTGCGACAGGGGCCGCCATGACTGTTATTATGTCGGAAGAAGACGAACCGCGCAAGCGATGATAGACGGGGATTGACGAAGCACGCTCCGATCTATGACGAGGCGTGCCGAATGAGAGCGAATGACGTAGCCAGTCGGAGTTCGGGCGCGCACCAAATTTGAATCAGGTGGGCGGCCTGTCAATCAAAATGCACGAATGACATTTAAAATGGTGACAGTTCAGCCCGAATTCCGAGTAAAAAAGCTGAAAGTGACCAGAATATTGGACGTCCCTTGAGGGTATAAATACGACGTGTCAGCCGAAAAACGCTCTCTTGCGCTTCCGCCAAACGAATCCTGAGGAAGGCGACCCGGCACGACGACGACCAGTGATCCAGATCAAAATCAAGGAGAGATCCAGTGCCGGGAAAATAACAAAAACGCTTAGTTTCTTCATTGACTTCGATCCACGGATCGAAGTCCAAGGTGAGCGCTTCTTACCATTTTGTTATCAACGTCCAGTACAAATTTATCTGCCGTCAAATCTTCCCCCCATTCATTATAGAAAAGGATCGGAACGATAAGGACGGCAGGAAACAGGGGTACCCGGTGAACGCGCTCACCAACAATCGAAGTTTGGGTCCGTGGAAAACTTCATAAGATGAAACGACCAGGAAAAGCCAGGGCCGGCCCGAGATTCTGAGGAGTCAAAGGAGCAAAATCTGCAGCAGAAAAAGACACCCTTCTCTCCCCAAAATAAACGTGGTGCCGTCGGTAAAATAGATGTAAGTGTGTGGAATCGAACTTTAATCGTTTTTTTTGGTTTTATGTCAATAACGTTATTATTAAATTAGTGCGAGTTTCGGTCTAAGGTGTAAATTTATTTATTTTTAGTCTTTCGTGAGTAGGGATTTGATCCTTATGTGTGCGTGCATGACTTATGAGGCATAATTTCTTATTCGGGTATTTATATCTTTTGTGACTTGCCTCATATTAATGACTTTTATCCGCGTAAATTATCCCGTTGCTTTTTGTATGTATGACTGATCAGACTGCGTAGTATTTATTTCTCGATAATGTCGTCTAATGTTATACGTGCGGTTGTATTGACTCGTGAAATAATGGCAAAGTAAATGAAGATTACCCAAACATATTGTGTCCAGGGTTACGATATCCATGCACTAAATAATAAAAGGAAGATTTTATAACGTGTATGTAATTTCCGTCTTATCGATACTCATGTGTATTTCTGTGAATAAAAAAATTGTTACAATGGCGCCCAACGTGGGGCGCCATTGTAACGAATCGGAGTCAATTAGATAAAATTCTCTGATCGTCCAAACATAAAAAGAAAATATATATCAAATTATTCGTCAATCATTATAAATATTATAAAATTATAGATTGGAATCGTGAGGTGCTGAAATAAAAAGTCATTATATTTTGTCATTGTTCAATTGAAATATATTTTATAATTCTTTGAATTCTTTAAACAATTGAACTCGTCATAACAATAAAAATTACCAGACACATACCAACACACTTGTAGTCAAAATCGCGGATAAAATAATAAGAGTCATCAAACTAAAAGTAATGTCGAGTCGTTGGTACGTGGTGTGAGTCAGTATATAAAATAGTTTCTAATGTCGTCAACAACGAAATAACTTACGCGAAATAAATTAACATTAACGCGGACACACATACCGATTGCATACATACACACATACATATATACATATTACACATAAATAATTTAGGGCGTTACACAATATAATAAATTACAAGGCATATATTTTAGACATACCGCATTTCGGGGGAGAGAAGGAGCATTATGTTGGTTCTTCCCATGATGATGCTGTGTCCATTTTCATACTGTTCTCCGTCGTCTTGGTTTTTCGTCCTGAGGACCGTCAGGAATCCACCAGTCGAAGTCGATCATGTATTTGCTGGGTGAGCGCCTCTCCGGGTACCCTTTTTCTTTGTAGCCGTCACCGCTTCCAGCACTTTTTAAAGCCTCAAAAAGGGGAAGCGGACGGCTAATTCTCTTCTTTCTTGTTATTGTCAAATATGGGGAGTGGAATGCGCTCACCTTAGTTCTTCGATCTGGTGGGTCAGGTTTTCCTTAGGACACCGCAGATTCTCTGGAGCTCCGGACCTGTCCTGTCGACCTCGTGGCTCTAATGTCTGCAGGTCCGGATTGCGATGTCCACGTCCTCGTTGTCGGGAGAAGAGAGAGCGAGTCCATCCCCGGGAGTCCTATTTATAGATTTGGATCCTCTCCGGGTTCACCCAACCCCCTCAGTCAATATTCATGATTGTGGACGGAACTGTCAGTTTTTTGAATATCATTCGTCCATTTCAAACTGACAGCCCGCCCGTCACATTTAAAGCCCGCGCCATTTCTTGGTATTCGCACATGCGCCCTCAATCCTGCCTGGTTCGTCCTTACTGCGCTTAGAGCGCTCCGACCGCGCTCGGAGCGCCGCGACGTGAGTCCTCGGGTCTCTCCGTCTTCCCGCGTTTGATCACCAAGGCAGGTGAGGTTGGGTTCAGTTATTCGCATGTGCGAACCCGTCGTCTTTTTCCGCGCCGGTTTTCTCCATTTTTTGAGTCACTTTTCTTGATGTCTTCTTTTCGCTACTTCTCTCCTTTTCTCCTTCTCTCCCGCTCGCAGTTTTGTCCTTTTGTCGTTACAACATTAATTCATAATTTTCAATATTATAATTGATACTATTACATCGTCGCTTAAGAAACAACATAGCGTAATTCATTTTTTGGGCAAAATTAGTTATATATGTCATTATATAAAAAATTGTACGCTGAATCTAATTGAACTAAAACCAACAAATAGCGTAATAGTTTTAAAAATTACATAATTGCTTTTACCTTTTTAGGTACACGGAAAAAAATAATTCAGTGAAAATCCTTGAACTCGTTCGGATGTTGAGGATTTGAGAAAATTTGGAGGAATATTACGATTCAATTAGTAGTAAATGTCTGAGAACTTGTCAAGAATCATTCCAAAACTCAACAAGAGTATTAACCGAGAAGTTCAAGAAAAAATTGAAACAATTATAAAAGAAAGACGAGGATAAACATTTAATTTTTAGTTCTACATTTAGGCGAAAAATTCTGACTCTGACGGAGATTCGAACCCGGGTCTGCGACACGATAATCATACACTTTAGCACGCTTGACCACTGTCGCGTTTTTATTTTCAACTGTAAATAAGGCTGACGCTATGACGCACGCGAAATATTTTCGAAGGGTTCTGGGATTTTTACGTCCATTGCGGGTAAGTCTCCCGAACTTGAATTTGAATATTTACTTTCAACGGATTTCTGAATCAATTTGTGACTACATATTTCGAGTTCCAGAATTATTCCGAAACGTTTCGCATACATTTACCAATAATCATGAGGTTTCCGTCCAACTTTTCTCAAATCCTCAACATCCAAACGAGTTCCGGGATTTTCACTGGATTATTTTTTTCCGTATAGAAGTAGCAACATACCGATTCTTATAGCATTTTTCATTTGCCTGTTTGTTCCATGCTGTCGTACCGATACTTTTACAAAATCTTATAAACATCTGTAAACATTAAAACAATTTCAAAGAAATTCTTAATTAATGCGGAAATTATTTTTTTGGATCTCTTGAAAAGTCGTGAAAAATGAGATACGCGGTGTTGTTTCTTAAGCGTCGATATGCTTTTAGTATTCGTAACATGTGAATAATTAAAAAAACAAAAAATATTTCCACTAAGAATTAAAAGATTTTGTTGAATTTGAATAATACAAACATTATCGCAAATCCATTTTTAAGTTGAACTAAAATTCCAAATAATATAGTAAAAATACCAAGGAACAATCCAAGCGTTGGTTTCTTTCGTATGTGCTTACTAAGAAACCTGTGGTAAGATTCGATCGCATTGTTGGTGCGGTGTTCGAGGTCATATACAGAAAATACCTCCGGCTTTACTTTTTCTATCCACTCTTTTTGGAAATAAATAAAAAATGGCCTCCACAACTTTTCCATTTTTGGTGTTCATTTGTTCCCTTATATATTCCACTCCATCAGGAATTATTGTAGGAGGGAGGTACGCCAACGACATAAATCGGTAGAGAACAAGTTTTACATCATTGTCCTTTTGCAACAGTCGTTGCATGCCTTTTTGCCGAGCCTGTTTACGCAACGCCTACAGAAAGTTGACAATCAATGTTAAGTAATTAAAAAATTACGGTACTATTGTACAAAACATGAGAGAACCACAGATTAATCTGTGATAGAACAGTTTATTTAAAATATTCATAACTGTTATGGCGTGTAATGAAGTATTTTTAAAATGCTTGCTGTCACAGTGACCCCGGTTCACCATTACGGGTGAAGCTCTCGTAGCAAGTCATAAGATAATGGTGCATTAATAAAATAATAATAAAATGCCGAGAAATATATTATGAAGCCTCTAATAACAAAACGTATATGAATAATTCCACATATTTTTTATTACTACGGGTGCTGGTGATTTTAAATGTAATGTAACCATTAGGAGCATTAAAAAATGAAACTGTTTCTATGTTTTTCGTGATCACGTGGAAACATATTCAATAACTAAACTTTCAAAAAGTATAAAATTAATGAATATGCCTCATATTAAAAAGATATATTACCCACACTACTTCAGGTATAAACTTTCGCCAAAAAGAATTATATTTGTAGCTACTTTATACAAATAAGTTTTGAGAAAATAATTTTGAAAATTATGGAAAATCTGTTTATAATGCCAGTGAAAACTAGACTGTACACATTAGATAAGTAGAGTTGCAGTAAAATAATGCATATTGAGGTATCATTGAGCAATAAGCAATTGTTAATATAGTAAATAAAGTTGTATTATCTTATTGTATTTGTTTATTATTTTCTTATACAGTTAAACAAAATTTCATACTTTTTCTATCCTTGCGATAAGATTACAAAAAATCGTGCACATCACGTTTTTTAGGGCTCTTATACATCCTAATTTGCTAGAAATGACATACCGTTGTGCTATCAACTTTTCTAAAAAAAACTTTTACCGAGCTCGAATATCAAAGTACCTGTGGAATTACTCATATTTTTGCATACGATCTAACCCTTTGCGGAATGGTGGCCACTATATTGGCCACCGGAATTCATTTGAAAATTTGAGTTTCTAAAGACGAAATGCTGCATTTTCGCCCGTTTTTTTTTAAATCCAATTTAAGTTTGAATTAAAGAAGTATTTAACATTGCATTCATGTCAGTATTTATTTAATATTATGTTTCATAAATAAATAAACGACCAAAAATCGTCATTTTTATAGAAACAATTCAGTCGCTAGTACATGTTCAGTTAGATCGAGATGAAACTGGGTATTTGGGGGTTTTTGAAGTTGCTGATTATGAATTTGAACTCAGATTTTGGAAACTGAAAATGGCGAATCCAATATGGCCCACCAAAATGCAAAAACATACTGAATCGAGATGAAACTGAGTACTCGGGGGTTTTTGGGGTCACTGATGAAAATCTGAGTTCAGATTCGTAATCAGCGACCTCAAAGACCCCCGAGTATTCAGTTTCATCTGGATCAAGTAACTTTTTGCATGTCGGTCGGCCATATTGGATCCGCCATTTTGAATTTCCAATATCTGACTTCAGATTCGTAATCAGCGACCTGAAAATCCCCCAGGTACCCAGTTTCATGAAAAATGGTTCATCAGAAAATTGTGTGCCGCAAAGAGTTAAAACTAAGACCCAGTACGACAGTTTGTAGAGAGCCACAAAGAAGTGAAAAATAAATTAAGGTAGCACCATGTTCAATACCATCATGAGAGGATATTCATTTCATCACAACATACCTGGCTGTAGTGAAACAGACATCCATGTACTGAACTGGCTGCGTAGGTCGTTGTAAGGGCATTTCTTAAGGCCACCTCAAAAACACTCATTAGAGGATCCGGTAGAAATTTAACGGCTATCTTTGTTTTTATTACGTTTAAAATTTCGACGTAAGACATCTGCTTTTTAGATGGCATTAGTATCCATATAAAAGGTATTGGCTGTAAAGACGATTGATGTAAAATGTAAATGTATATTTTACTCCAATATTTTGGAATGTATTGATTATGTATAATACTCGATCCTACCCTCCCTTCTTTAATCGTCATGATTGTGAGCAGTTGGCGAACTCCTTTAATTTGTGGTACGGTGTCAAAAGTGGTGTCTGCAGGAATCCACTTACAAGAAGACACAGAGTCGGAAAGTTGCGGGTTATATAATAAAATGGCTGTATCTGTTCCGGCTCCTATAATTTCGACATGTAAAATGTGCCCTCTATCGCTTTTCAGTAATGTTTTTGGCGACTTCCCTGATATTAAATATTTCGCCACCTGCTCCAAACTTCTTATGCCTCGCAAATTTGTCTTCTCTCCGCTTCGCTTCGCCGTTTGCCTACATTTCTTCATCCGCTGTCTTGTTTTCCCTTGAAACGTGACATGCGCAGTATCGTAATGAATGCATATACAGATTGAAAAAAGTTTCAAATACAAAGAAGATACAACAGTATTATATGGATGCTTAAGGTGAGGGTACACCCACAAAATCAGCTCTATGAAATGTACCTTTAAAAAATTGTTTATTTATTTACTAATTTTTGACGTGGAATTAAGTGGTGCTAAAATAAAAATTGTAAAAAGTTGAAAAAATAGAATTTGTTTAAATCCATTCGTAGTTATTTAGAAAATGTGTTGTTGACACTGCGTGCGTAAAATTCGATTGTACACACCACTCGGAGTGCGTAAAATACGATTTTACGCATTGGTACTGACCGGCGATTTCCCGTCGGATCCGGCGAAGCCGGGCCCGTCTGGTGTCGCGGTCATCATACCTGCGTAACATCGTATTTGACCCAGTACGCGTAGCGCACGAATTTTGCGCACGCAGAACAAAAATGTTGTATGCAACTCGGGCGTCAAATGTCGATTTTACGCACTCTCTTATCTAATAACATGTCGTGCGTAAAATTGCATTTTACACCCACTGGTAAAAAATTCGGAATGATTCGGATTGGTTCGTGCATAAAAATCGGATTAAAACGGTTCGAATAAGATTCGTACCGATATACACTCATTATTGCGGCGATTGGAAAAGATAAAAAGTCTACATCGGACTCGGTTCAGATTCATTCGGATAGATACTGTAGGATTGCGCGGATTGAAAAAGATAAAAAACAGATGTCGCATTGGGTCGGATTCGTTCGGATAGATATTGCAGGATTGCCCGGATTAGAAAAGATGAACAGGGAATGTCGGATTCGTTCGGATAGACATTGCAGGATTTGGCCGGTTTAGAAAATATAAAAAATAAACGTCGGATTTGGTAGGATTAGTTCGTGCACAAAAATCGGACTAATTCGGATAGATTCGGACACGTTCGAATTGAAATTCTATCCGAAATTTTTACCAGGGCTTTGTGCATAAATATACTTTTTACACGTGCAGTCGTTGACGAGTGCAATCGATGAGAGTACGAACGTAAGGATAAATGATTTTTATGTCCTTAATATTCCAACAATAGTAATGATAATAAAAGTGCCACTTCTTACGTTTCACCGGTACTTATTTTATTATAGATTTCTTCAAGTGTCCCACTCTCATTCGTTGCTGCATTATTCAGAGCCTTATTCAGTTCTTCAATTTTTTCGTCTTTGTCATTTGGAACACATTCCGAATGTGTATGGCGAGAAGTTAGTGCAAATACACCGTTTGACACTGTTCCCCGTCCGTAACATCCTTCTCGTTTGCAACACCTCACATTACTATCATAGTAATTAACGACTATTAATATTTAATAATATTAATACATTCCCTGGCGAAAGATTCGGATTGAAGTTCATTTCGACCCATATCAGGCTGCATCCGTCCCAATCCGGAATCTGTTTCCGACCTAATACGATCGTAACCAATGCATTTCGGGCAAACCTTTTGAATCCGTCAGAAACTTGCAAATCAATCCGTCTAAATTCGAGGAAAGTTCGAAATTGTTTCCTTGAATATTTTCAATCCGAGCATCCATTCCGTCTGAACCAGGGGAAAATGTAAAAATTTGTTTCAATCACTTCTAATCCGAGCATCCAATCCGGTCGAATCCGAGGGAAGTTAAAACTGTTTTCCTTCATTGTTTTCAATCCGACCGAATCCGAGGAAAGTTAAAAATTTGTTATCTTGATCCTTTCCGATCCGAGCATCCATTACGTCCGAATCCGGGGAAGATGTTTGAATCATTTCCAATCCGAGCGCCCAATCCGATCGATCCCGAAGACAGTTTAAATTTGTTCCTCGGTCCTTTCCGATCCGTGACAAAGTTAACTTTCCGCTGATTCGGTCGTATTGAAAACATTGAAGAAAACCATTTTTAACTGTTCTCGAATTCGAACGGATTGAACGCACGGATCGGAAAGGACCGAGGAACAAATGTAATCTGTCTTCGGAATCGATCGGATTGGGCTCTCGGATTGGAAATGATTCAAACATCTTCCCTGGATTCGGACGGAATGGATGGTCGGATTGGAAAGGATCAAGAAAACAAATTTTGAATATTCCTCGGATTCGGTCGGAATGAAAATAATTAAGGAAAGCAGTTTTAACTTTCCTCGGATTCGACTGGATTGAATGCTCGCGGATTAGAAGTGATTGAAACATAATTTTACATATTCCCCGGATTCAAACGAAATGGATGTTCGGATTGTAAATGATCAAGGAAACGATTTCGAACTTTCCTCGGATTTAGACGGATTGAGTTACAACTTTCTGACGGATTCAAAAGGTTTGTCCGAATGCATTGGTTACTATAAGATTAGGTCGGAAACCGATTCCGGATTGGGGCGGATGCAACCTGATATGGGTCGGAATCCCAACGAATCCGAAACTTTCGCCACGGTTTGAGTGATTCTACTAAAAGGGAGCATGTTTCGGAAAAATATTATATTTTGAAAAACTAACAACGAATTCGTAATCAGCGACTTTGAAAACCCCTGATTAACTACTTCCCAGTTAATCGGGGAACGTTTCGGATTTCAACCATCCATATTGAATTCGCCAATTTGAATTTTCAAAATCTGACAATACATTCGTAATCAGCGGTCCCTAAAACTCTTCGAGCACAAAATTTAGAGTTAACGAAGCAAAGTTTGGGAAATTGATCCTCCATATTGGATCCGAAATTTTCAATTTTGAATCAGCGGCCTAACCTATTTCTGAATTTTTACTGAATTTAGTTATTATTTATTATTTTCAAAACGTTTTAAACTTCTGGGCGAATTAAAAATAAATAAAACAATCTAAATTGCAACGTAAAGAGCATTCATTGTTTGTTCAAGGAGCCTAAAAATATTATTTGAAAAACATATAATAACGAAATAGACACAAAATTTTTTGGTTCAGATATCAAGCAAACGTTAAAATTATGATGCTGACATTGCAAATGAGACAATTTAGGAAATTTCAGCAATGTGAATATACGTTTTAATCAAAATATTATTATGAAATGATGAAATAAAAAGATTTGCTATCACATCGTCTTTTCTCCCCAAGATATGGTATCGTAAACCGCCATATACATGTTTATCCAACCGCTTCCTCATTTTTTTCACATTTTGGGAATTCAAGTTGCCACAAGACATCCTTACAAATTTTAGCACATACCGTATTCCTGGCCATTTGAAATTTATTTTTTAAACAAATCACGATTTTATATTTCAAAAACAAAACACGCGCGCGCGCAAGACGCGCTAATTTGAATTAGATTAAAAAAGAAATAAAAATTATCCAACATATTAACTTACGGTATATGGAATATACTTTTATTATTAATATTCCGCACATATATACTATAAATATTTTACACGATCCCCAGCATCTCGACACTCACGCAGCAGGTGGAATATACAAACGACAGACACACAGAAAAGTTTGTAAAATTTTATTCATGTAGAAATTACATACAAGTACACATATAAATGTTGGGGTATTGAAACCCACTAAAGCCAGTATAATATAATATATACTATTATATAAATGTACCGTTAATTAATTTTAATAACCCGCTTAAATTTTTAAGCTACAATTTTGCCAATAATAAGCATCTATTTTTGATTCAAAACGGTTTTAGTGTGCATCGTAGATCTGTGAAAATATTTATGATTGAAAATTTCCAGCGTCTACAGTTTTTAAGCATTTTTTGGAGAAGCTGGAGCATTGAAAGTTTGAAATTTCTTTTATTTTTAAATTTATTTACTTGTAGATATTATAAATGGAAATGAAGCATCTACTTTTGATTAAAAACAGCTTTAGTGCATATCGTAGACCAGTGAACATTTTTACGCTTCAACATTTTTAGTATCGACAGTTTTCAGCCCTTTTTGGAGATGCTGCAGTATTCAATGTTTGAAATTTTAGTTTATTTATAAATTTAATTACTTTCATATATCATTAATGATAATTAAGCTGAAAACATTTTCAGTGCATATAGTCGACCGGTGAAAACTTTTAATTTTGAACATTTTTAGCGACTACAGTTTTCAGGTCTTTTTGGAGATGATAGTGTATTCGAAGTTTGAAATTTTAGTTTATTTATAAATTTCATTAGTTGTAGATATTATTAATGAGAATTAAGCATCCACTTTTGACTAAAAACAGTTTAGTGGATATCGTAAACCGGTGAAAGTGTTTAAACTTGAATATTTTTAACGACTATAGTTTTGAGCCCTGTTTGAAGATGCTAGCGTTTTCAAAGTTTGAAATTTTAGTTTATTTGTAAATTTGATTAGTTGTAGATATTAATAGTGAAAATTAAGCATCTACTTTTGATAAAATACAGTTTTAGTGGATATCGTAGTCCGGTGAACATTTTTTAACATTAATATATTTAACGATTACAGTTTTCAGCCCTGTTTGATGATGCGTGCGTTTTCAAAGTTTGAAATTTTAGGTTTTTTGTAAATTTAATTAATTTTAGATATCATTAATGAAAATTAAGCATCTACTTTTTATTGAAAACAGTTTTAGTGGATATCGTACCCCGGTGAAAATTTTCTTGTTTGAAAATGTACAGCTCGACATTTCTCTGGTCTTTTTGAAGATGTTGGCGTTTTCAAAGTTTGAAATTTTAGTTTATTTGTAAATTTCATTAGTTTTAGATAATATTAATGAAAAGTAAGTATCTGCATTTGATTAGAGACAGTTTTAGTGCATGTCGTAGACCAGTGAAAATTTTTATGAATGAAAATTCCAGGCGTAGACAGTTGTCACACCGTTTTAGAATTGATAGCCTATTCGATGTTTGAAATTTTACATTATATATAAATTTAATTACTTGTATATATTATTAATGAAAATTAACCCTTTAGTTTTGATTAGAAACGGTTGTAGTGCATACCGTAGACCGATGAAAGTTTTTAAGCTTGAACTTTTTAGTGTCGACAGTTCTCAGGCCCTTTTGGAGATGCTATCGTTTTCAATGTTTAAAATTTTACTTCACTATAAATTTCATTACTTTTAAATATTATTAATAAAAATTAAGCATCCCTAAATTTTGGCAACAATTGGCAAGATACTTTCGGTTTAAAAACATACGTTATGAAAATAAAATGATAATTATTGAACAATCGTTGACAGGCAAAGCTGCCCTCGGGTTTGCTCGATCTCGGGAAATGAACAGTTTTGAGACATTTAAATATAAATTTTTAAATGAAGTTTATTCTACTGATATCCGAATTAATTTGAAACAGCGATGGATTAATAAGAAGTATAAAGTGCAGGATGAAGGATTGCAAATGTTCTACTATCGTAAATTGAAGCCTGCAAGTTATTTCGAACCGCCAGTCTCTGAATTTGAAGTTAATTATATGATAATCCAACAGTTACCAATTTGGGCAAAAGAAGCCTTAGCCACTATCCGAATTAATTTGAAACAGCGATGAATTATTGAGAAGTATAAAGTGCAGGATGAAGGATTGCAAATGTTCTACTATCGTAAATTGAAGTCTGCAAGTTATTTCGAACCGCCAGTCTCCGAATTTGAAGTTAATTATATGATAATCCAACAGTTACCAATTTGGGCAAAAGAAGCCTTAGCCACTATGCGATATGGTGAACAGAGTCCATTTGGACAAACATTAGCACATCTGGATTCTATCAAATTTGAGAAAGACAGAGACAGAGAGAGGCGGCAAAATAATTATTCGAATAATTAACAGACTTCAGTTCGCGTGAGACATATGGAAGGGCGACGTGGGCCTTTTTATCATAAACAAGGTTCTAATTCCCGTAGTAACATTCCTTATAGATCGAATTGTAATTATAATTATCATCGTAATTATGGATTTAATGGCTCGAATAATCGGCAAAATACGCGACAATTTAATGTTCCAAATGCATTGCCGGATACACGATATCCCCCGCCGAATTACTCTAACAACGGAATGAATGCAAATCAATCACCCAAAATAATGGGCCTTTAAACTGTAGAGAGGCGCGTTAAGATGTGACCCAGCAACGCGTCTGCATAATTTTGATTATAAACAGGACCTTGAAAACGGTATTAGTTCAAATGAGAAAAATAATCCAATTAAACAAAATGAATTGTTAAAATGTCCCCATTTATTATTACAAATTATGGGAATACAAACATGGGCCCTTCTTGACTCGGGAAGTCAAGTAACTTGTCTCACAGAAACATTTTATAATGAAATTAAACAGATGATGTCGGTAAGGGAAATTCCTGTATCGAACTTATTGGTGACGACCGCAGTAGGGATAAAGACGACGACTGTGAAAAAACAAGTTTTGATCGATTTTACAATTGGTTCGGTAACGGGAAGTCATATATTTTTGATAATTCCTTATCTTTCTACAAATATAATTTTAGGTAATGATTTTCATACTAAGTTTAAAGTCATCTTGAATTATCCTGAAGAATCTGTGACTTGTATAGGGAAGCGAATTATTAATGAATCGGTTTTATTTGATAATAGTCGTCATAGTAGTTTATTTTGTGCAAAAAATTATGACACCACATATGTATTTGTAATCGATTATCACGATGTTTATAATAAATTTTGTAGCAATGATGATAATGTTTCATATCGCAATAAAAGGATACATCCTGGTCAAAATAAAAAATCTTCTATCGATCTAGTAAATATTAACCAAGAGTTGAATGTTGCTCAAAATAAATCTCCTACGTCTAGTGTTTATAATAATGTTTCAGCAAATCAGAATAATGTTTCTACTTTTGAAGGTGGAAATGTACTTAATGATTATGTAGGAAAATATTCAGAAATGAATTTTTTAAGAAATCAAGGTGCAAATAAACATAATCCATTAATATATTTTACATCTTCAACGAGTACTAAAAATAAATCTCTAGCAAATAACGATGATGGTATAAACGATCAAATAACAAATGTTAACAATAAATTAAAAACAACAAAACAAGTAAACATGCAGGAAAATTTAACAAGAATTAACGATAACGACCAAAATATTTACAAAATCGATGAAAGATCGGTATTAGTTGATGCTAACGTTGCTTTAATTGAAAATAGATCTAACGTGATGACAATCGATCAAAGAATAAATAGTTCCGACGATTTTAGAGATGAAAGCGCGAAGTTAATAAATGGTGACTGTCATATGTTAAGAGATAATTCTGTTTCCAGGAATTCATTAAATTGTAAAAAAATTAGTTGTGATGAAATTTATAAAATCACGCCGTACCCAGTTGAAATGATAGATGCTGGTAATGAGAATGTTTTAAACATAAGGTCGCTTATACGACAACCGAGAAGGAATTGCTGGCAATTGTTTTCGCCGTAATAAAATTACGCTCCTACTTGTTAGGTGTCAATTTCGAAATAATCACAGATCATAAGAGCTTGACGTTCTTGGGATCCACAATATTTCGGAATTCGCGCCTGACCAGATGGGGTTTATTGTTGCAGCAGTATTCCTTCTCGATTAGTTATTGTCGTGGTGCAGAGAATGTGTTGCCCAACTTTATAAGCAGGCATCCGGAAGGTAAATTTCATGAAGAGTCGTCCCTTAACCTGACTATTGCATCTTTACGAGGGAACATTCCATTTCATATCGATTCGCAGAAGTTTGAGCAGCCAGCGTTAGTTTTAACATTGACCATGAAACAGGATTCAATCTTAACTGGTGTATTAAAGAATGTAGGTAAACTACAAGAGCAAGACCTGGAAATTTGTAAATTAAGACAAGAATGTACTGAAAATGTATGTAAATTTTATCAGATTTATGAGGGAATCCTGTTCCATCGGCAACGCACACGAGACTGTTGGAAAATTGTTGTGCCTCAGAAATGGGGCGTTTTCTATATATATAAGGGCGAAAAATTTAGCTTAACATGTCTACTTTTATATGCCGTGTGGCGATTTTCAAAAAATTGACATGCACGCAAAATATAGTGAATGGAAGGGGAAAATTCACAAAAATAATTCTATTTAGTGGAGAAAACAGATGTGTTAACGTTGTAAAATAAATTTTATTCGTGTGTAATGAATTTGTTGTATAGTGCACTTTTAATCACAAATGTTGTATTTGAAACATTCAAAATGGCGGATCCAAGATCGTGGATAAAAAATTAAAACTAGATTTTTTAGAATTAAAAAATACTCTCATATTCTACGCAAAAATTAAAATAGAAATGCCCTCTTGCACTTTTTTCAGTTAATGCCTTGTTTTCTAGAAAACAAATTCATGAATATCAAATTGTTTGTTGCTCCTGGTAAAGCATAATCTCAAACGGTGACATTAAAGGCCATATTAGAAAAGAGCTTCGTAAGATGTCTAGAGAAATGTTGCGACATTTTCCACAACTTCCCTATGATTGCAAAGTATGCGTGAATTGCAGGAAAGAATACTCACGTAATTTTAGAATTAGTGACATCCATGATTCATGTAATACGCGTGATCATGACATGGGTAATGATAACATCGATTTGACTGTACCATCCGTGAACATTGTTGATTCTTCCACCCTTGAAGAAGATACACGAACTGATCGAGAAAAAGAATATGACGATTTGTTAACTGGTTTGAAAGATAAATTTTCCAGTTTAACTGGCAATAATCCGTTAAAAATACGAATCTTAACTATTCCTCCGCAATCTTGGAGCATTAATAAATTGGGTGTAGAATTCGGAGTATCGCGAAATTTAGCTAAAAAAGCTAAAGACATTAGGAATGCCAAAGGCGTTTTAACGGATTACGCACCAGGGCATGGAAAAATGTTACCGTCCGTTATTATGAGGAAAGTAATAGAATTTTATAACAGTGATTCGCATAGTAAGTTGATGGCTGGAACGAAAGACTGTATATCAGTACGTATTACCGGACAGCGTACTAAAGTGCAAAAACGGTTCATGCTTCTGAGCTTGAAAGAATTGTATTCAGATTTTAAGACCTCGCGTCCTAATTTGTCTCTGGGTTTTAGTACTTTTGCTAAGATGCGTCCAGACCACTGCATTCTAGCTGGGGATAGAGGAACGTACAGCGTGTGCATATGCACTATTCATCAGAACACAAAACTGATGGTAAATGCGATTGATTTAGAAAAGTTGACAAGTCACTTGGATAGTAAAATATGCAATTATAAAGACTCGCTCAATATGATTACATGTCAAAATCCATCTGCTAATTGATATATCAATCAGTGTGATAAATGTCCAAGTATGTCAACGCTATCGGCTTTGTTAGAGGAAGCGTGTATCAGTGACGTAGAATACGAATCTTGGACAACTACTGATCGTTCTACACTTCAAACAATTTCTTGTCTCTGATAATTTTCTCAGTGAATTGTGCAAGAAATTAATAGCCCTTAAACCGCATTCGTTTATTACTAAGCAACAATCACTTTTCATAACAGAAAGAAAACGAGACCTTTCGGAAAATAAGGTGTTCATTATTTTTCCGAGAATTATTCGTATACAGTTCAAGACGCATCACAAGGGTTTCATTTCAATAATGACCAATGCACGGTCTTCCCAGTTATCTACTACTATAAGGTAGGATCCGAATTGAAATCCAAAAAGTGCTAATACCTCACATACAGCAAAATGTTAAAAAAGTTCCGTTTAGGATGGTAAGTGGTGCTGACGTGTTTCGTTTCGCTCCGCATTTAAGTCTATATTTTTGTTCCTAAATTTCTCGTTTCACTCAAGCAGAACATGATAAGATGAGACGAAAGCTTAACAAACGTTTTCAACATGCATTACCAGTTCCGGAAATTCTCAAAAATCATTAGATTCAAATTTCCGAAAAACAGGAAGTAATAATAAAACGTTTTTCCAACGCAACTGAAGCCATAAAAACTCTTCTTACAAAAAAGAAAAATCATATGTCTATCAAGAAACGTTCATGCATGTGTGCGCACACACGCACCTCACCGTAATTGTCACCTTGCTGTAACTATCCAGAGACATGCGTACCTTGCTTTACTGTCTAGGTAAACATGATCCTTGCCTTGACTGGCTGGGTAAACACGAACCTTGCCTTGACTGGCTAAGTAAACACGATCCTTTCCTTGATTGGCTGGGTAAACACGATCCTTGCCCTAACTGGCTGGGTAAATACAAACCTTGCCTTGACTGGCTGGATTAACACAATTCTTACCTTGTCTGGCTGGGTAAACACGAACCTTGCCTTGACTGGCTAGATTAACACGATCCTTGTCTTGACTGGCTGGGTAAAGACGATCCTTGCCTTAACTGTCAGGGTTCACCGACAAACTCTCCCTCCTAGTTGGTGACCTTGTACAACGATGAATCCAGGGGCTTTACTGACAGAGCTTGAGGGCTCTAGAAGGGTCACTCAAGTCAGGCAGGTAAGGATTTCCGAATCATAAAGAACTTTAATATTCGATTAAAAATTTGTTCCTGATCATTCGCATTTCTACACCATTGATATTAATCGCTTCATATCGCGGTTTAAGATTATGCTTTACCAGGTGCAACAAACACTTTGATATTCATGAATTTTTTTTCTAGAAAACAACGCATTAACTGAAAAAAGTGCTAGAGGGCATTTCTATTTTAATTTTTGCGTAGAATATGACAGTATTTTTTTAATTCTAAAGAATGTAGTTTTAATTTTTTATCCGCCAGTTTGGATCCGCCATTTTGAATTTTTCAAATACAACATTTGTCATTAAAAGTGCACTATACAACAAATTCATTTCACACGAATAAAATTCATTTCACACGAATAAAATTCATTTCACAACGTTAACACATCTGTTTTCTCCAATAAATAGAATTATTTTTGTGAATTTTCCCCTTCCATTCACTATATTTTGCGTGCATGTCATTTTTTTGAAAATCTTCACACGGCATATAAAAGTAGACATGTTAAGCTAAATTTTCCGCCCTTATACAACTTATTAACTCTAAACCAATTTTTGAAAGAGAAACGCCCCACATGTATATATAAGCAAAATCAATGAATTAGTAGATGAATTCAAGAACCTAACTGAAGGACATAAAAACAGGGGAAAACACCAGTTAAAGTTAAATTAGAAGATTTTAAAAACTGGCGTAAAAAAGCATATCATTCTTTTATCAAAATTCGAGTACTCCCAAAAAGAGTAGTTTAGACGACGAAGAAGAATAAGATAGTAAAGATTCCAATAGTGACAACGAAATTTTTAAAACAAATAATAATAACGAAAGCTTAAACGAAATCAAAGAAATTGCGCAAAATCGCGATCGATTAACTCTAAACCACGCAATAGAAATAGTACCAAGAACCGATGGTGATCCCCGATCCTTTTTTACATTTGGTGAAAATTGCGAAGAAGCTAAAGACATGCTCCCAGATGAAGCAGAGCAAGGTCTGGTCAAATTAATAAAAAGCAGACTAATTGGCGAAGCATGACGTACAGTAAAAAATCAAGAATTCCGAACAATATCTGAATTATTAAAAAACTCTCAGAGAAATATACTCCGCAGTCAATTCCATAATAGAAATAGGGCAGGAACTAATAGGCATACATCAACTAGATTTTGAAAACATTGTAGCATATGCGAACCGTGTAAGAGAAATACGAGAGAAATAGTAGAAACTTATAAGGCATTAAACGAAAACGGTCAAATAAGCGAAGAAGAAAAATCACAAATATTAGAAACAGAAACATTAGAAACGGTTTTAAATGGATTAAAACCAGAAATCCAAATAAGACGAACAAATTCAGATACAGAAAACTTTCCAGCAGCAGTTAAAAGAGCATTATAAATAGAAAAAAAGTTAAAATTAACCAACAATATCAAAGGAACAACCAATGAAACAATAAAACGAGAAGACAAAATTAAATCAAGAAAATAAAAATTATACAAACAGAAAAAAAATATGAAATCGGTAGGAGAATCGGACACGAAGCAGACACATGCTTCCATAGGAATTCAGGACAAGCATCAAGTTATCAGACCCACCAGAACTATCAACCACCAAAGTACCAGAACTATCAACCACCGAAGTTTCAAAACTACCAACCACCAAACCTTCAAAACTATCAACCATAAAAATCCCAAAACTACCCACCATTACAATTTTACAATTATCAACAACGGAATTATCAAAACTATACAAATCCAAGAAACTATCAGAAAACCACCCTCGGAACTACCAAAATCATCAAAGTATACATTCGACGCACTACCAGCAACAAAATTATGTTAAGAGGTATCAACCTCCTAACTATTACCAAAGCCAGAAAAATCAAAATAATATACCTCAGCCTCAAAACTATCAACATAAAGCATTTAATTCACAAGTAATCCAATGTAGATTTTGTAGGAATATGGGTCATTCCTGGAAAGAATGCAGAAAACTAAAAGCTAAAGAAGAACTCAAGGCGGAATTACTAGAAGAACTAAATAAGAAACATAATTTAACGGGAAACGAGAATGGTCTCCCCAAAATAGGCTCGCAGAGGGTGATCAGAAATATGCGCTAAATAAATGTCACATATACAATAGATACAGATTAAAAATAAAAACAGTTAACTTAGAAAAAAACGAAGCTCCAATAATTAAAATCAACTCTAAAAATTTTTACACTAAAGTAACTTTTATGGTAGATACAGGGGCCAGTGTAAATATAATAAAAGAAGAACATATAAAAGGAGAAACTTAAATAGACAAAGATGATATAATAGATCTTAAAGGCAACACGGAGCAACCTGTAATAACAATGGGTGTAGTTTTTCTAGAAATACTAGGCAGTGAAGTAAAATACCACGTTGTCAAAAATAATTTCCCAATAAATAGAGCAGGGATTATAGGATCAGAATTTTTAGGCGATAATCAAGCAACAATAGATTGTAAAAAACATTACATTGAATGAAAAAATAATAAAGTATACTTCCATGAAGAAGTATGCTTCCCGACAAGAGCAATATCAACATTTTCCATAAATATACAAAATAAAGAAATCAAATATAGATATGTACCACGTATTAAAACCGAAGAAGGTACATTTAGGCGAAAAAATTATCAAAAACAATAACGGGCGAGGATACCTAAGTAGCGGGGGTATGGCAGTTCTGCGCCATCCGCGGGTTGGGTGGATCGCGAGGGGTACCTTGCGAGATGACTCGCGAATTAAGACCGCGAATTTATATCGCGATTTGATTGCTCGAATAATTATTGTAAGGCTACCTCTCCCCCCTCGAAAGCGCTCGTTTCTCTCATTCGAAGCGTGCTTTTTTTAATAGTGTCTGGGGGGTCGGCACGATGCCGAGCTCTCCGACGCTCGGGGCCTGGGAGGTCTGTTTTTCCTACATCTTTGGAAAAACACATGTAACTTCGACCACCCTTGGAAAAACACATTTAACCTAAGTATAGGACTGTTTTTCCTACCTCTCATTCGAAACGTGCTGTTAATAGCGTCGGGGAGGTCGGCACGATGCCAAAATTCCAAAATTCGTCTATTGAAGCCCAATGTTCGCCCAATCGAATCGATTGGTGTAAAATCAATGTCTTGATTAGACCTGATTTCACTACGTAAGGTATTATTATTGGGTTTTATATCTAGTGTAATATCACTATACTCTGATAGCTTGTTTCTAATATATTCTTCTATATCCTCACTTTCATAGCTCCCGATCGGCACAGTAATTTGATGGTTACCAATATGAAATGTATTATTAACGTCAACATTTGGGATTGAATTAAACGTTAAAAGTTCAATTAAGCCCAATGCATAATTCTTCTGCGGTGAAAGTTCAATAGGTGGAAAGTATTGCGCTTCCAATACTGAAGACTGTCCTGAGAGCGTCAACGTAAAAGTATCATTCATATTGATTGTTCAAATTACACTGATTATCATAACATTTTATGCAATATATTTATACAACTGATACTTGTTTGAACAAAACAGCTGATTGCATAAAAATTTGAGACATAAATGCCCACAATCAAAAGTGGTATGGTCTTGAAATTTTTCACGGTTATACATAATGCTACCTACACCGAGATATTTTTTTTTAACTCAACAGGTGGGGTGAGGTTTCCAAAGCTGTCAAAATAAACGACTTTAGAACCACGTTTTCGATATGCTACCCAATGTGTCCCTGAACCGCTTGCATCGTCTAAATTTATGACTGCACATTCATTAACTTGGGGATTCTTTGGTAAATTATTACGCATAAAGACACCTCTAAAATTCGGAATTCCATCTTCTTTCGAATATTTTAATATATTTGAGTGCTCAATGTGGTAGCTTTACAACTTTTTTCGATTTTTTCTACATTTAACACCTAATCCCGTTTTATATGGTTTTAATTTTAAACCTAGACCATTTTTATAAGGTTTAAGATATAACCCTTTACCTATAGCTATTGTCACCATAGCACCATTATGACTTTCACTTTTATGTAACTGCTTTTGAGTAGCTTTTGCATCATTAACAGCCTTGGTTATATCCGCTGTGCCACCGGTTAATGCACCTACAGCACTTAATCCAGCAAATATGGGTGCTAGGAATGGCAAGATTCCTCCAACCTTTGCAGGTATCGATTGCTGTCGAGTTTTTTGTATGAATTGCTTGCCACCGGTTTCTTTTACTGCTTTACGTGCCCCTTTTAAAACACTCGATATAACATTTGGTGACATTGACATTTTAGCAGCCGCAATAATGTTGTTCAATGATGTAGTTTTCTTCTTTTTTAGCCCCATGCCTAATTTATTTTTAGTTTCATTGTGTTTGCAACACCCCAAGCTGCCGCCTTTTCTGCAATGCTTGCGTCTTTTGCTAAAACTCGCTTCCAAGCCTGCTCCGCTAATATACGACCCGCCTCACTTCTACCGGCGGGATTTTCATGAGTATTGGAATAAGCGATATCGTGTTCTTTGCAAGCCTTGTCCAAGGGATTTATCCCCGGATCACCTCTTGCTAATCGTTGCTTTAATTTTGTACCAGGTCGACAATACTGATAACCGGGTATATGAAGTTCTACCGGTAATTTATTAATTAAAGAATTGACCAATCCTTTCCCACTCTTTATCCGATTTTGCTTCTTGTTTCTACTTACATATGTAATCATTTTAAGATGTGCATCATTCAAATATCAAACAGTTAATGACTGACATTACATATAAAGGCGCTACTTATACTTTTATGTTCAGTTATTATCAAAATGCGATTTCATAAACAACCAACAAAAATTCCAATCATCAATTTTGATGATTTAACATCGTCTGTTCAAAATAATGTAACTAATGATAAACGACATAGGGAGTTGCTGCCAAATAGTATACGGGCACTTTTCTGTGGCCCGTCTAATTGCGGAAAAACAAATACACTACTCAGTCTAATCATCGATCAGAATGGATTAAAGTTTGAGAATATATATGTTTATTCAAAATCATTAAATCAACCGAAATATCAATTTTTACAAAACTTACTCGACTCTGTGGAGGGTATTGGATACTTTCCTTTTTACGATGATGTATCACCCTCTGAGGCTAGGCCGACCTCTATTATTATATTTGATGATGTGGCATGCGAGAAGCATGATAACATTAGATCCTTCTTTTGTATCGGTAGACATAAATGCGTCGATTGCTTTTATCTCAGTCAAACGTATTCTCGTATTCCCAAGCATCCTATTCGAGATAACGTAAACTTTCTGGTTCGCTTTAGGCAGGATGAAATGAATTTTAAGTATGTGTGTAATGATCATGTCAATACAGATATGACATTTAACACTTTCAAAGATATATGTGAGCAATGTTGGACAGATAAGCATGGCTTTATAGTAATAGATAAAGACAGTGAATTAGAAAAGGGAAGATATAGAAAAGGTTTTGATTGTTTTATAAGCATAAATGATTTTAAGAACAAACATAAAATGTTGTAACAAGTCAGTGCAGAGTGAGACTTGCATGCATTAACATGTCTTCTCCACTTAAACAGCAGCAAGACGTTTTACGTCAAATTGTCAAAGCTAGCGAATCTATTCGCCGAAAACATCGATTATTAAAAATTTGTAAAGAAACGCATGACCTTGCCCCTATACCCCTTTAGATCAGACATTTAGCAGTGATATTAAAACACCTCCATATCATAATGAAGAAAGGTTATCAAATAAGTTTCTGACTTTACTGATGAGGAATATTCACGGGAGAAGTGATATCATTAATACAATTTATGGTGTTCGCATAGAAGATGGTACTACAAGAATCGGCGATTTGACAATAGAATTTAAGAATAAAAATGTCATTGTTAAGGATCACAAATTTGCTATTACTGAAGGTTTGCTAGAGTTACTATTTAAGAAAAAAGCTGGTATAGCTATAATCGAACAATCTGATTTAAACAATTACAAAAGTATACTTACCTTAACTAATGCCCATAAGAAAGATTGGAATCAGGAAAAACCTATTCGATATAATACTTCCCACAAGTATCGAAACTATATCAAAGATACGTTCAAGGATGTTCCGAAAAAGAGTGGTAATTTGCATGAATACATGATTGCTGGACAAGACCGTAAAATTGATTACGTGCATTGGGATGATCCAAATGAACTTGTCGATCGTTTGCGCCTTCTAATAGCATCGCAAGCTGCGGGTAATTCGAGTTTTTCGAATGAAATTTTATCGATCATTGAGGAGTTGCGCGAAGCTAATATAATCTATTTATTTTGCGATAATTACGTCAGTATCATAATGAGCATCGATGTATTTGGACGTTCGTCTCAACAAGCACGGAAGCAAGTATTTCAAAGTGTTGAAATTTCTACAGACGGTTCTTATGATTTTAAGAAAAGAAAGTTGTATAATATCGGAAATCCGACGGATTCGGATGATGCCATTACTTTGAGAATGTTCCACACATCTATTAGCGATATTAAACAGCAAATAGGTGAGCTGTGTAAAGGTGTAATTAAAAATAATGAGAAGATTGAATATTTTGAAAAAAATATAAGGAAAACGCAACAAGATATACATAAAAATTGTAATGAAATAGAAAAGAGGCGGATTATACATTCAGATATAGGAAATTATACTATTTAATTACACCAAGAAATAACCAATAATTTAAATAAAAATAATTACACGCTTAGCAATCTTACGAATAATGTCACTGTCTTAGAGCAGGAAGTAAAGAAAAAAAAGATGATTTGAATAAAAATAATGGTTTGATTGATAGTCTTACGGTAGATATTGCTAATATAGAAGGAGACTTGAAAAAACATACCTATGACATAAGGGAGAGTAGTACTGTAGCTCATGATGCTGAGAAATTAATTTTTCTCCTAGAACAAAATCTCAATAAAAACAGGGAAGCCATAAAGAAGATTAATGCAACAACTGATGTTATTTACGGAAGAATTAATTAGTTGGTCTGAAAAATGTGAATAAATTAACTATCTGCAACAATCCACCCAATAGTTTTAATCAAGACGTTGCCTTATCTGTTTAACAACAATGACTTCTAAAGAGAAGATAAGATAGATAAGATAAGTTTATTTCCCATAAATAAGAATACATAAATTCTATCGGAACAAGGATTCGTTTCCGAATTACATATATAACGCGAGACAAAATAAACTGACCGGTAAATAAAAGAGAAATACAAAACGGGAACGGAAGGTTTAAGCCGCGGAAAAACGCAATACATGTTAAAGTAGGATGGAACGAAAACGGAAGTACAATCACGATCTTACGGGTTAAGTAAAAAATCTCTTCTGCGGAAACAACTTTTAACAAAGTAATACAGCAGCCTTGCTGCCTCTAGATCTTCAGCTGCCAACAGATAGGGCAGTGGATTTGTCGCTGAGCACTCTGCCATTTGCGCACTTTTGAACAACAATTCCCGGCAGGGTTCCGCTTGCAGACAATCACCTAAAAAGTGATAAAGGGTATCGTATGCGACGTAATTACACAACGGGCAATTCGCGGTCGGATCGAACTTAAAGGAGTTGTGATCGAGAACAAAAGTACACGATTGGAACGTGGCGGTACGCAGTTGCATCCTCACTCGGGCGTACACTATGGGACAACAGCCGGGATATAAATTTTCGAAACCGTCGGAGAACAATCTGTAAAGAGGGAACAGTTCGAGGATGTGTAGCGCAGTAAGTCGTTTACTCGCTGTTGGTGCCCAAAGGACCCCGCACACTTTAGCTTGATTTGCGGGCCCGGTTAAATTTCCTGAAACTTCGCTAAGTTGTAGTCCAGAACAGGCCGAACAAAAGTTCTATATGGTAAAAGCCCCAAAAATCAATAGTTTTCGAGATAAAGTACTATAGGATATAGTCCGGGCGTACGATATAGGCCCCCGGATCCGAGACTTTCGCATTTATTTTTTATATACGACAACAATATTCATAGGTTTTTTTGGTCGCTGATTACGAATGTGATATCAGATTTTAAAAATTCAAAATGGCGGATCCAATATGGCGGACAATTTTTGAAAAATTAAACGAAATCGCTTGAAACTCATTATTCTGGGGTTTTTGGGGTCGCTGATCACGAATCTGATATCAGATTTTTAAAATCTGTTATCACATTCGTAATCAGCGACCAAAAAAACCTATGCATATTGTTGTTGCATATAAAAAATAAATGCGAAAGTCTCGGATCCGGGGGCCTATATCGTACGCCCGTACTATATCGTATAGTACTTTATCTCGAAAACTATTGATTTTTGGGGCTTTTACCATATAGAACTTTTGTTCGGGCTATTCTGGACTACAACTTAGCGAAGTTTCAGGAAATTTAACCGGGCCCGCAAATCAAGCTAAAGTGTGCGGGGTCCTTTCTGGCAAACAAGGGATATATTTGCTTCCCAAAAGTCCGAGGACAAGTTGGTCCACAAATCCTCAAACTGCGGAGAGCACAAAACAAGCTTCAACTGCGATACCCAGTTATAAGCTGGTAGGTTATTTCTCCTATGGTCAAGTTCAAGGAGACGCAGGCACCCCATACGGGGGAGACTATCGTAGGGTTGTTTCAGCATACGAGTAACAAATAGCATCGCTCGCCTTGTGATCTCAACAGAAATAGGATAGAGCCCAAGTTCGAGACGAACCAGATAAGCCGGAACCGCTCCAGGCAAACGAAACACACGCGTGAAGAATTCAATCTGAATGGCTTCAAGGTGATCAACATACTGAAGGGCCCAACCAGGGGCAGCATAGAGCAATACTGAGACTATCATCGCCTAGTATAATTTAAGGATACCGGGCCATGCATCCGCTTTCACCGAGGCCATCAGAACCAGGACAGAGGCTGTTGCCTGCTGAGTCCTCGATATGACATCTCCGACCGCTTTGAAACCCCTCGCCGATGACGAGACGATTATGCCAAGATATCTATAGTCAGGGACGATGTCAACCAAGTTTCCGGCATACATAAAGTTACTGGAGGCCGAGTCAAGTCTTCCACGTTTTCTGAAGATTACTATTTCAGTTTTATCGGTATTAACTGTAAGTGCGTTTTGGGGGCAGTACTCCTCAAGAATGCGGAGCTTTACCTTTAGATCAACCGGCGAGTAGGCAAAAATCGTCAGGTCCTCGGCGTAGAGTAACATCAGAAGGTCATAAGTCCGCGTATAATCAATACCTCTCACCCTTCGTGTACGAAAATAATCAGGTAAGTCTTCCAGAAAAAGAATGAAGAGTAAAGGGCTGATGATTTCAACCTGCAGAACAATGGTTGTAACCCTGAAGGAGTCCGAGACTGTCCCCGCGCTCGTGGTTGAAACCATTGCGTTAGTATACATTGCCTTTAAAAAACGAATTATTTTGGCACTTAGACCAAGGCTGTAAAGTTTATGCCACAGAAGATCACGGGGGACGGAATCAAAGGCGCGGCGAAAATCGACAAAAAGGGCATAGCATTTCGCAGCCTTATGCCTTAAGTGAATCTGGCAGGCAGCCAAGAGGGTGAAGATATTATCTTCCGTTGACCGACCTCTCCTGAAGCCAGATTGCTCCATGGGAAGAACGTTAGATCGAGCTGCTCATGATTCCATCCTCGCCACGACAATCTGGGAAAGCAGTTTCGAATACGCATTTGTGATCGCTATCGCACGGTAATTATCCGGGTTTTCTAAAGAGAAGAGAGAAGTCGTGAAGGAGCTTCATAAACCAGCAATAAAAAATTGTATAAGGCGAGTAGATATTCGCGGATTAGATGAAACTTGGCAAGCTGATCTTGTAGAAATGATTCCATATGCAGATGAAAATAAGGGTTACAAATACTTGTTAACTGTCATTGATGTATTCTATAAGTATGCATGGGCCCGCCCAGTAAAAAGAAATACTGGTGATGACGTCACAGCTGCCATGAAATTGATATTCGAAATGGGTCGAATTCCAAAAAATCTACATACCGACAATGGAAAAGAATTTTATAATTCGAAATTCGAAAATTTAATGAAAAAACGTGATATCAATTTATATTCTACATAAGGTAATCTACAAGCATCAATTTGCGAACACTTTAATCGTACATTGAAAAATAAAATGTGGCCACAGTTTAGCCTTCATGGTAATTATCAATGGCTCCATATCTTAGCAGACTTGGTTAATGATTATAACAATAGCACACATCGTACTATTAAAATGAAGCCGCAAGATGTTAATAAAGACAATGAAAAAGAACTATTGGAACGTGCCTATAACGCAATTGTGAAGGAAAAGATTCATCCAAAGTTTAAACTAGGTCAACAAGTTCGTATTATTAAATTTAAACATATATTTGAAAAGGGGTATATACCAAATTGGACGACTGAAGTGTTTAATATAATACAAGTTAAGAAAACGAGTTCAGTAACATATTTACTAGAATACAAGGATGGAAATCGAATATTAGGCGGATTTTATGAATATGAACAGCAACGTACTAAAAATCCAGATGTTTACCTGATTGAAAAAATTCTACGTCAAAAAGGACATAAAGTGTTTGTTAAATGGTTGGGCTTTGAAGATAAGTACAACAGCTGGGTCGACAAGGGGGATTTATTACTTTAAAACTAATATGGTGGAACAAATGATGGTTGAATAGTTGGAAGGAAGATATATTTTAAAAATCCAGATGTTGACCTGATTGAAAAAATTCTGCTTCAAAAAGGACATAAAGTGTTTGTTAAATGGTTGGGCTTTGAACATAAGTAAAACACATGGATCGACAAGAAACATTTATTACTTTGAGACTAATATGGTAGAACAAATGATGGTTGAATAATGAGAGTGTTCTAGCTCGTGATTGATTAAAATTGCCAATAGGTCTACATTAATCGTAATGGACACATGGCTAGTTTTACGTATAAATACAGGAATATTTTCAGAGATTCGTCAAAAGCCAACATGATCAGCCAGATTATACTTGTATTGGGCATGTTGTATAAGTGGCTGGATGATAAAATTATCCTCCAAGAGTATAATATTTTAAATGTATTTCAAAAAATGCAAGAGCAGCGAGAAAATATTTCAAAGCTGAGAGATCAGCTGAAATATTGCGAAGATGGAGCAGCTGCCCTCATGGAGCTACATGACGAAGGGCACGATTGTGAAGAGCGGTTTTTTTACAATCGCTCTAATAATTTGCGGATGTGGGCGGAAGAGTTAAAAAATTCTCTCCACCGTGCAGAAAATTATATTGCCGCAGTGGTTGAGGAGCGTAACTCGATCTTGACCAGGAGCTGCTAAACCGCATCTCGGAGCGCATGCAAATTCTTATTGATGAAGGTATATAAAAAAAAACACTTTTAATTTTTAATAATAATAATAAATATATTTTTAGCCATAATAATTAACATTAATATTAATTATCAATATTCATTTAAAATGTATTTGATTTTCTTGTTGCAGATTCCGTTCGCAGATAATGGCAAGTTCCTGCAGATGTCTGTTGGAGAGCTGCATCGGTTAATGCGGTATCTGACTACATCATCGACTTGCAACATCCAACTTCCTCATCAGTGATGACAATCCGCATCGGCAACCTGTAACATCACGATCATGTTGAATAATATGTACATATAATACTGTATATATTATATGTAATTTGAATATAATAAAATTACCATTATAATTTAGTTGATTTTCAGTTCATTGCCTGAACACCCGATTAAAAATTCGATGTTGTTGAATTTTGTCCCGATGTACTGATCTGATTATGTTCAACGATGCTTCGGTAACTCTCCATCGCATCTCGGAAAAGTGATGTGTACTGAGGTGGAAGAAAACAGGAGATTTCGTTGTTCAAGTCTACGCTTATTCGTTCTCCAAATTTTGTTGAAACTCTTCTAATTTTTGAAACGACATATTCTTTTGCTGGGTCCGCTAGTTTCATCGTTAGTAAAAATTTCGTTGTTGCTGAATTCAGTGTTTTTACTAACGCTGCCGCTGTAGCTGCTGCTGCTGCTGCTGCTGATGATGATGATGATGATGTCAGTTTTATATATACAGGGTGATAGTCCAACCCATACCGACCGGTGAACTGAGGAATCTTTAGTCAATTTTGAGCAACTTTTTCCTATGAAAAAAATTTCGGGAAAGTAGATTTTTCAAGTTATTCGGCATTGAAATCAGCTAATAGGAGCTCGGGATTCTTCATTGTCGGGAAGAAATTGGGACGTTAGCATTGTCGGCGAACGTCATGAATGAAACCAAAGTAAATGCGCATCGGCGATCGACGAGGCGCGCGAAGTGCAGCCAGTTTTTGTTTTCGACGAACAACGTGACGTTCGAAATATTGATCGAATGTCTAACCTGAAACTCGATTTCCACAGCAAATGAAATTATACAACAACATTTAAATTGCAGGGCGCTACAAATTGAATGGAGACGCATTAGCAAAAATTTTTAATCACTAAAAATTATTTAAAAATAAAATAAATGAGCTGAAAAACAAGAATAAAGGAAAGTTATTTTAAAAGAAAAATAACAAGAGGACGATAAAGTTACGTGAGATTTCACGGAAAAACATAAAATAAACTTAAAAATTAAATTAATGTGTGAAAATGGCAATATTAAACAATAAATAACAGTCAATGACAGAATTTAAATCTAACAAACAATTAACGAATTATTGTTTCATGATACAATTTTGAAATTGCAGAACTTTTATTCAGTAAAAACTAGCGAAGGTTCCTGAAAGGTTTATGCTAACAAATTTAGTTTAAGAAAGTAGAATGAACATTTCTAACCTCCAGTTTACGATAATATCCAGATTGTTAATTGGGAATTACAATACAATTTTATTTTTCAGAGTATGCAATAAAGTTACTTAATCCGTTAATTAATTCTCATCCGTTGAAAAATTCTCATCTCCGGATGCAATTTTTGAATTTTTATCGCGTTAAAAAGGGGGAAATTGCATTCAATACTACCGAAGTATCAAATAAACCTGATTAGTGTGAAATAATGTTCTTAACTCTGGGCACAATTTTCATCGAGTTAAAGTAGCAAAATTTTACAACAATTTCCTCGAAGACTTACTTTAATTTTTAATGACTTTAGAGAAATGAAAGGCAATTACAGTTTTCTAATTTGTCAGAAATGAAATAAAATAAAAAATAATTAATTTCATAATGTGGTTAAATGAAAAATAACCTTGAAATATGAATTTCTGTTCGGATATGTTCTTAGGTCCTGGTTCAATTTTAAATCATTTTGAATTGAGGGGTTGGGTGGAATACCGGCCTAAGTCGAAAAAGTCGATTTTGAAAAAAAACGCAAAAAACTGTTTAACTGTTCACAGGATTTACTGATGGAGCTCAGAATTAGTAAGAACTTCAACGACCGATATCTACAACAGTATACGAAGGCATTTTTCGCATATGTATAATGATACAAATTTTATCGCAATTGCAAAATTTGCAGTTAGGCCATTATTACGGAAATCAGATTCGTTTTTTATAAATATTCAACAAAATTAGGACTTATAAGAGGCTTTTCAGATAATTTTTTTTTACTGAAATATTTCTTATTACATTCACCACCGAGTGCGTGATTTTGGAGAAATTCTGATGCTGGGAAAGTCGTAAAAATACGTCGAAAAGTTCGGTATTGAGTAGTAGATTATGAAGCCTGTCAAGGGACTTAGAATTTTTCTAGCAAAGCTGAAATGAAATAATGGCAATTACGCGAATTTATTGAAACACCGAGAAATAAAAAAAAAACAGAAAAATGTGTACCGAAGCAATAAAGGTGTGTGACAATTACATTAAAATATTTGTAAAAACTGTGCTATACGTGATAATTATTGCTATAATTATTTAAAATGACACAAAAATATTATTTTTATACTCAATGAATCATTTTACGAAGAGGTTTTTTCTTCGTAAATAATATGTAAAAATATAAATTTTGTTATCCACAAATTGAATTCAAATAAATTATTTGGTATTTGTAGGTGGAGTAATTTTTTAATCAATTTTTTTGTAAATAGATGTAGAAATAAAACATCTGAAATGATTTTTATTTTACAAATCTCTTGAAATTATTTTTTGTGTACTAAATTTTTTTTTTGTAAATAAATGCAAAAATAGAAATTATCTAAAATGATTTTTATTCTTTAAAGATCTCTTCGGTGCTCTGAAAATGAACAAAATTATATTCCTTTATGTATATTTATAATGAATTAGTTATAAATATATAAACATGAGGTTCTTACCATTTTCTTCGTTTTCGCCGGCTTTCAGGACTGGAGGATGATTATCGAATGACGCAGCGAGGATGTTTATTATAGTTACCAGGGTTACCAGGGAATTAGAGTTGGTATCTTTTCATGTATCGCTCCGTCGCTTACAACATGTTCGATTTCGTTCGAGTCTGTCATTTTCAAATTTACATTCGTCGTTTGAATAACATTGGAAAATTTCCAGAGGAAAATAATTATATTTTTTGTAGGATTAGTATAATCCAGAAAAACAAATTTTATTGCAAAACTCTCTAAATATCATACAGCTAAATTTCATTCTTCTAGAACGATATTTCAGACCAAACAGGCGTTAAAATTGAGATATTATGTGCGTGATGAATTTATACTCTTGAATTTTCACTTGCAAATCTTTATCCTTTTAACAGTATTCCAATATAATGCATTAGAAAACGTAAAAAAAGCAATATTTTTTATTCGTTTCCTGTCGGAAAAGTTTGCTTTTATTTCAATTCAATACGATATTTTAGTTTTAATATAATATTTTATTTTACTAGGATACCTACTTTCGAAGTTATTCAAAAGCATTTTTTTCAGTAAGTATAAAATTTAAATGTGTAGGTTTGTTTTAATTTATCATTTTAAATCAAATTTCTTTAATTATGAACGTCTGCCAAAAAATTGACAACTTCGAAAATTTTATGTTTTTGTGATATTCTCATGTCGTTATATTTTTGTTTCGCTTTAGTAGTACATTTGTGAATAAAATTTGAAGGTTTTTTGTTGGATTTAGGAATTCAAATTTTGCTCATCTCTTTTTGTATAACGAATACTCTTTTCTACAATTTTTTATAGTAAAACTGGAATCAGTATAGTAAAATAATTTATAGGAAAATAATATGATGTACAAAAACCGAATCCCGAATTTCCTAGAGTAAAATCACGCTTTTATAGAATAAAATTGTATTTCAAACAATAGATAAAACGGACTCATTTCATAACTGATTTCTTACTCTATAAGTAAAGAGTCTCACAGAGTTTCGAGTGTTTTATCAAATTTTATTATACAAAAGGACAAAGGACAGGTTATTTCCCCCGCGTTAATGACGATTTGTCTATTTGCGGGTCGGCTCTCGGGTGGAGAGGTACAGGACAGAGACAGACAGTACAATGACAGAACTAGGCATATACAACACAACACCCACCCAGAGCCAGTCCCCCCTACCCCAATATCGGTACCACCAGCAGATTCGGCGGTCTGTGCCTTAGCGAGTACGACGCGGGGCTTATCCCATCTTTATCCGAGATAAGACCCACGACGTACCGACCGCGGATAAGACGCTGACGGTACCGATAACTGCCGACGGGGGTCGGCAGCGGTCCCAAATTCGTACCTTCGCCCAGCAAAGTTCCCCGGTTATTCCACACTGGACATAAGCAGAGAAAATTGCAGGACGGGGATTCGAACTCGGGCCCTTCGCGACGTTCAGTTCGGGCGGACTAAGACTGACGCCTTAGCCCGCACGACCATCACGCCGTCTTTTCTATAAATAAATTTTATTATACATGTATAAAACGAATGTACTTTGTCTCACAAAAAGAGATGAATAATAACATGAGTTTTCAATTCCACCATATGATCTTCAATATTTACTCAGAGGTTCGAACCAACTGCATTCGTTGGCTAATAAGTGAAGCTATTAAGAAATGAAATAATTTTAAAAACAAAACATATTGTAATATTTATGTATTTTTAAATTTAATTAAAATTAAATGTTATTTAACACTAATCTGATCTCGAGTATAGTCAGACCTTACTTTCACTTTGAAACTAAATGAAAAGTTGAAACGGTAATTATATTTTTTAGTAATACCAGATATAAACGATATCTTTCGAAAATTAGCGAATATTTTTAATAGTGCATTTATGTTTGAGATACTTAAAAATGAATCTGACACTTCTCAATATTTTTTGATATCTTTATTTTTCAAAATCTACAAAAGCATCTAATAGCTAATAAGTGTTAGTAATAATTAATAAACGCACACAAATAATAATATTAATATTAATAATAATAATAATAAAATAATAATAAATTAATCACGTGTCTCAATACGTTATACGTAGATTAGTATAGTATACGAAGATTGCCCACCCGTCAGTGCAGAAGGTGAAAAATGCCATCACAGGAGCGAGGAATTTCTCTTCGCCGGGCTGGGATGAAATTAACAACTATTGGTGGAAGAAGTTCACTTCTGTCCATCAACACCTAGCCCGAATATTCACTTCTTATATAAATGGAGACCAACCCATTCCGCACTGGCTGGTGGAGGGCCGAACGACACTGATCCCAAAATCTGGAGACTTGTCCGATCCGAAAAACCATAGACCGATCACGTGTCTCAATACGTTACACAAATTGTTCACAAACATCTTGAACGAACGTATTGAGAAATCCGTGATGCCGGTGTGGTAACGGATAGTAGAACAACGAGGCTGCAAAATGGGTGTATCCGGCTGCAAGGACAACTTGCTTATCGACAGATGTGTTTGTCAGGACGCAGTCCAGTAGGAAAAATCGCAGTACAAGCGTAACCTGTCGATAGCCTGGCTGGATTACTTGAAGGTGTATGACTCAACATCGCGCGAGCTTTTAAGATTGTTGCTCAAACGCCTCCATTTCCACCCAAACATAGTGAGAATTGTAGAAGACCTGATGCCTCTTTGGAAAACACGCTTTGTCATGACATCGAGCAAGCGTCGAACCATGTCTAGAGGTGTCTATCAGGGAGATTCTCTGTGTCCTCTGCTCTTCTGCATCTCACTATTGCCTCTATCCGTTACTCTCCGGAAATCTCAAGGGTACATGTGTGGACCGCCTGGTGAACGTGTACATAAGATCACCCATCTTTTCTATATGGACGATCTTAAATTATACGCATCAGGCGAGGGTCATTTACATCGATCTCTGAACATCGCCCTCACATACTCGAGAGATATCGACATAGAATTCGGATTGGACAAGTGTGCAGTCTTTCATTTGCACAGAGGAAGGTCAGGCTCCCATAACAACGATATGGTGCTCGTCAACAGAAATGTCATCCGCCACCTTAGCGCCGAAGAAGCCTACACATACCTGGGCGTACCTCAAAGGCATGTCCTGGATGTGCAGGCTGCTAAAACCACCACCATTAAGAAATACCGACGCATTCTCCGTCAGATCTGGTCATCAGAATTGACCGGGATTAATGAGGTGGCAGCCACGAATATGTTGGCCGTATCACCAGTGCTCTATTCATTTGGAGCACTGAAGTGGAACGTTGACGAGCTAAGGGGCCTTGACCGAAGCACACGCAAGATGATTTGTATGCAACGCAGTTTGTATTCAAGATCTTCCGTGGAACGACTGTATTTGCCCGAAATATGGAAGGTCGTGGCCTTTTAAGCCTGGAGTGTACACATGACCGATTGATCCTCGAAACAGCTTGCGACGTGATTAATCGAACGGAGGATCGTCTGATGATGGTAGTTCATCAGCATGAAATTCAGGGGAAGGGGGCGTTTTTGTACAACGCGGCGGAACGAGCGGCGCAAAGACTCGATCTGGTTTTCAAAGTGGGACGTAGTGGTGCACAGGAAGCTGAATCAGTCATCAACCTGTGCCCAGTGTGTCTCAGGGCTAACATACGGAAGGAACAACTCCGTATGTTGGAGGGAAGGCATATCAACAAACCATTGCATGGACAATTCTTTCGAAATGTCTAACAACTTGGCTTGTCGGCAGAGATGACCTTCTCGTTCTTAAGATTAACGTTAAACCTGCACTTCGTAACGTCTGTGACGTACACGTTGCCCACCATTCAGGCTGGAATTTATAGTCAGGTAAACTGAGATCGTGATCTCTAACCGAGGGAAATAGTCTTGTGATTGCTGAATTTCGTAAGATAGTACGTTTTCATTGGTTGAGTTCACTGTTCGAGATCACGATCTCAGTTTACCGCGACTATAAATTCCAGCCTCAGTGTGTACGTCACACAGACGTACGAGAGTGCTAGCTTAACGTGCTGCCGCCTGGCGGTACAGCTTCGCGTAAAACTTCCTAATACTATTAGTGAATTTCAAGCCTTGCACCGTTTCTGCACTCTTGCACCGAAAAGTGTAAACAAACACCGCCTACGTGCAAGTCGTGCGGCTAGAGATAGAGGTTAACTTATGGACTGGCCGGGTTTGTCGTTTGAAAATCAATATTTCTGAAGACATAATTTATGTATAAAAACATTTAACAAGTCTGACGAAATTTTCATGGTCATATATGGGTCATACAGGCCCTCAGTCTAAAGATTAACGGGATTTTAATAGTGAGACTATACGAGTGTTAGCGTACGAATAACTTGGCACAAACTGGGCACACACAATACTCCCGTACACACACGCACACACGCGCGCACACACGCACAGCAACACATGTGCGATTTTGATTCAATTTAAACTGGGGGCACAATTGCACATATAGTCCAAGGGCCTCACGGTCTCCAGATCCGGCATTGCACACGCCCGCATACATGTATACGTATATAAAATCGAGTATGGCTCATTTCATTTAAATTCTTTATTTATATATATAGATCTGACGTGCGGACAGAAATCGCCGATTGTTGGAAGCACAGATTCTAATGATAGTATTTTAGTCTCGCTTTCAATACATCTACGCACAATTTGTTGTAGTGGTTGATTTGGTTTTCTTAGCATTCTCTTCAGTGTTTACATGTGATTCTCAAACTTCTAGGCGCTAAAATTCTCATGCGGACCGAAAGTTTTAACGTAGCGAATAAGATATTGAAGCTGGTGAACATTTGCTGATACGTTATGAGACCCATATATTAACGCGAAAGACACAATAAAATGATCAACAAGTTCTTGTGCATAATATAACAATTCGCTATATGTTTCATTGCAGATAATTCTCACAGCCACATAAAGTGTTAAAAAATTTTTGTAAATATCGCTGCGCCATTGCTTCAACGATCTAAATATCACTGGTCCAGTATACAATAACAGTTGCCTGAACTCTGTTGCTTTCCACAGATGGCTATATTTTAGTTCTCTTGGATGTCTCGCAAATTCTAGGGGGATGTAATTTTGAACTTCATTTATTATACATGTCGATATTTTATTTACTTCGACATATGGAAGTCTATATTCTAAGTCGCCACATATTAAAAGGTTCACTATTTTTCGCATAATGCCCAAATCTAATAAATGCATAGGATCGGGTGGGACATTTGTCACTGGATTAAAATGCGGAATTTCTAATAGAGATGTGATAATTCCTTCAATGTGGTGTTATTCATAAGTTTTATTTTTAAAGTCATCATCGGTTCTCTGACAGGCAGAAATTTCCAGGAAGCATACCATATTTCTAATATATTCACCTTCGGTAATACAATATGGACAGCTTGAATATCCCGTATGTCCTTTTGTGCATAAAGCGAATGATTTTGCGGGCATGTCGCAAATTAAATTGTCGATAATGCATTGCAAGTGGACACCGTTCATATCGAATCCTTCTGTGCACAAATGCTTTGCTTCGCCAACAAAATCTGTAAAAAAGTCATTAATATTTGCAGGCTTTTCTTTCGCACTGTAGTAAACACCTACAATAAAAACACTTTTGTAAGGTTTCACTGAGCCTAATATAGGCCATAATTGCTTGTTTGGTGATGAATCTGTTAATGGTAGACCATCGATATTAATAGCTACCTTGATTGGCAGATTCGGTACAATCGACATACGTCGCACAACAGATGCGATTCCTTTTTTCAAACCTATGTGGCAATATTCCCCGGGAGGGCCAATTCTCATTTCAGTAATTCTGGGTGTTCTCATTAATGACCGTGGATTCGATGGTAAATATGCATGTACCGAATATTGTTTCAATTTCCGCAACAACGGTCGTAACGCCGTGTGTGTAATGTTATATTGAGATGCCCAATTTGCAAGAAATTTGTCCAAGTCGTCTTCTTCATGAATATCATTGCACATTCTCTGTTCTCGATCCGATTCTTCTACATTGTTCTGCTGCCCTGTAACCTCCTCATTCACTTCAATGTTTTGCTCATTTCTCATATGCTCATTCTCTCTAACGTTTTGATTCTCTTCTATATTCTCTTCAATGTTTTGCTCATTTCTCATATGCTCATTCTATGTAATATTTTGATTTTCTCGTATATTCTCAATCTCTTCAGTAAGTTGTTTATTTTGTTGCCGTATATCGTTCGCTTGCGCCACATTCTCGATAGCTATATCCAACTTCAAAATTATTGTCAGGTATTTCGTTTGAATCCACGTCAAAATACAAAGTTGCTATTGCGTTAGCTTCATGCTCGGCAAGCATAATTAGCATATGTCTTTTGAAAGATTGTAAACAAATATACAAATCCAACAGCAATTCTATGAAACAAAATAAATATATACCTATAAGAAGTCTATTTAAGAATATTACAGTGTTTAAGGAGGTTCTAAAGTGGTCCGCCGATAAAGTAGTAATTTACACTAAAAACTGTAAATAAAAAAAGACTCAAATGAGTTTTCAAAATTCGGGCTCTGTAAAAGTAATTCTAATGACTATACAGGGTGGCCGATTTATCTGAAGACATCGAAATATCTCGAGAACTATGCACAGAATCAAAAAAGTTGTCGGATGAAAGTTGTTCGACACGAAGGGGGGCATCCAGTGATAATTAAATTTACCCCCTCCCCCATCCCCTGGAGGTGGAGTGGGGGCAAAAACAATAAAACTTAAATAGGAACCCCCATTTTTTATTGCAGATTTGGATTCTCCGGAAAAAAGTACACGAATTTGACCTAGGAGCTATTGCATTTTGGTTCACAGGTGGCGCTGTAATCGATAAAAATCCAAATTTATCCGAAGACATTGAAATACCTCGAGAACTATGCACAGAATCAAAAAAGTTGTCGGATGAAAGTTGTTCGACACGAAGGGGGGCATCTAGTAATAATGAAATTTACCCCCTCCCCCATCCCCTGGGGGTGGAGTGGGGGCAAAAACAATAAAACTTAAATAGGAACCCCCAGTTTTTATTGCAGATTTGGATTCTCCAATATTGACAATTTTTGCCCGCGTAGCGGATATGGAATACGGTCATTCTAACAAAGCCGGGAAAAAAATACATTTAGCGTTACCCAGGAACAACGACGTGGACGTAGTATTTTTCTGTTCCCTTTGGGGTGCTTGTTTTACGTGAGTCCCCTTGCCTCTCACTGTCTCACTGTTCACTCCCCGCAGGGGACTTGTGGAAGAGGACGGAGCGAGTATCTCCGTCCGCAAGGAAGAGTGAGGGGTCGAAGTGCCCGAGCTCGAAGAGGAGCGACCCGCCTCTCCTAGCAAGTTTTGAGAATTGACGACCTCACGGACCCGATCGTTGGGCTGGTCTGTGCCGTCGAATGCCTGATCGTAAAACGACTCGAGATACCCACCGTACTGGGGAGCTGGGGTGCGGTGTCAAGCCCCTACCAGGTGGGTTCCACACGGGGGAGCGTTTCGGCGTGCCGTGTCCACCTGGTAGCCATCCGCAAATAGGAGTTGGATTCTGGCGGGTAGAGGCAACGCTAGAAAGGTTCTCTGAACCAATAGAAGCATCAAGGCAGGCAGCTTGTTGTTAATAATTTGGTAGCTGACTTGTTACATATTCTTGAAAGATGTGCACAACCAGCGGTGCTGGCGCATCACCAAAATTTGGCCCCATTCCCCGGTGTGGGGGGGGGGGGGGGGTGCTTTGAACCCGAACGGGAGGTAAGGTACCTAAAACAAACTATATAAGTGTCTCACTGTTCACTTACTTGAGTAAGTGTTCGAAATGTTGACCTTCCACTTCAATGCATTTATTTATTCTTTCTTCAAATGACTTGTCAAAAAAGGTCAAATTGGTGTACTTTTTTCCGGAGAATCCAAATCTGCAATAAAAACTGGGGGTTGCTATTTAAGTTTTATTGTTTTTGCCCCCACTCCACCCCCAGGGATGTCGATTCCGAGTTCTGTAAGGGCGACATCAGATAGAGCGCGCCGCGCGAAACTCGAGTATCTGTGGAACGTCTGTGATTGTCAGTGCTTCTTTCACCAAGAGCCATGAACCAATCGCATATGTTCCGGATAACTGTAAGTTCTCTTCCGTAACTCGTGTAGTTCAGTACGTACACATATACTCCGCGTTTATTTTTTAATAAAGACTTTCAAATGTGTATTGCGTGACGAATTATTTATAAGTGTATTGCGTGACGAATTATTTATAAAAAAGAATAAGTAATTGCATTATATACATAGGTAAGCAAAAAGTGTATGTACTTTGTGCAAAATTGAGAATGAGCCACAAAAAGATGGAATAGCTCCTGGGACGTGGATGTGGATATTCTGTGGATTGTTGTATAAACGAGGTTAGTCAAATCATTTTTAATATAGATTACGAAATTTCTATTTTATAGCACGTTATTCTTTTACCTAATTTCCTGTATACAGATCATCTTTAACCCCTAACCGGGTTTTTTTTTACAAAAATACTGACAAAAAACGCGATTTTTTAGCTAAACTTTTTTTTAAATGCATTTTTAACTATGATACCGGTTTCAGATCACCTTCTAATCTGTCAGAAACGTGTTTTACTTCAAAATTATACATTCACATATTTTTATTTATTTTGTTTTTCGTTTCAAAATGGCGTCTGCACGTTGAAAATTTTTGAAGGTGAAGAAAATGCTATTATTTCGGATCTGCTAGGTTTTCTTTGTAGTAAAATCGTACAAATAAGTTATTACGAGTTTTGTATGACCTATTTTGATTTACGGAAGCAATTATATCCCATAAAATCCCATTTCAAGATAGCGACTGTCATGTGCTCAGTAGAAATACGTGTATTTCGAGACAACCAAAATTGGTGTGAAATTTGCTAATTACCATCTCATAGGTTGCAGTCATCGCTAAACTCAAATCTTGAGTCAATTTACCGAAATTCAAAATGGCGTATCCAATATGGCGGACCCGTTATGTAAAATTTCACATTTCTGGAATAGGAAAAATACTATAAGTGTGGGATGCGAGTCTGAAAAGTGGGGGGTATCGTGCGACACACGGCCGCGGCGCAGCGCGGCGTGGCGAACGAACAGGGCGACATTCGAGAAGCGCGGCGAACAGTCAGTCTCATTGGCGACCGCGTGCGAACGACATGGGTTATGTAATTTTAGAATAAATCTTATCTCAAAAAGTACAACGAAGAGAGTCTTCTGATTTCCAATCCCACAATTTGGGGCTCAGCCGGGATTGACTCAAGTCTACAAGACGAGTAGTCTAAGAACGAAGACGAAAGACGAGGCTGTGTGGAAAGACGAACCACTCACGCCATGGTAGAATTGAAAAGGGGACGAGCGAAAACGACGACGCTAAAGACGTAAGAAGCAACCTTGCTAGCTTGTATGACGACGCAAAAAAAAAGATTACGTAAGTAGCGGAAATCTGCAAACCGATTAACTTCGAATAGGTTAGTGTACAAATCGAAGTAATAAGACGTAAGTGTTCGAAGAAAGAAGACCATTATGAAATTGGTAAAGACGTCGTTGAAATAATAAAGTTCGACACGTTGCAAAAAATAACGCAACAAAGGCCGCGCATTTTCGTTGGCGGTTTTTCGAATGTGACATTGTGTTCGCCAAGAACAATTGTATCAATAATCGCCGCGAGCGATAGTAGACAGTGCAAGGCTAGCGTGTAACAAAAGACGTTCAGATCCGCGAAACGCGCGGAAGCCGTTAAAAGACGAAGTTAGAAACGCGAATCGTCGGTAAAAGTGCCGTAAGAACGATTCATAAAAGGCGCATCGGGAAAAGTGCGCCATTTTCTGGAGGGAACGGTGGAAGTCCGCCATCTTGGACGGGCTCGCGGAACGCGCGCAGTCGGAAGGAGCGGGAGTGAATAACCGGAGGAGGGAGAGCGGAAGAGCGACCGCAGCAGACGTACGGTGATTAGGACTAAGAGAGAACCCCTCTCTTCCCGTTTTCTCCTTTCGCGTAGTGAGTGAATTTAAAGACGTTGGACATGGAAAACTTAGGGCAGATCGCTGCAGTGCGTGATAAATTAAAAGTGGCAACGCGACCGGCGATTCAAGCGCTGTATAAACTCGTATTCGAGGAAGATGGCGGTCGTAAGAGTCGTCAACAATTACGGGAATTCACGGGCTTTGAATTCTCAGACGAGTCGAAAGAATTTCGCGAGAAAATGGAATACGCCAGTCGACTGTCTGTAGGCGACTTAACGGCTATTTGTAACTTGCTCGGTTTGGGTTATTCTGGAACCAAAGAGCAATTGAGATCAAATATCATTCACGCACTTATGGATATCAATTCACTCGTCGAATTGAATAAAGAGAACGAGGAAAATGACGATGTTGAGAGTGATAAAGAAGAAGAAAATGAAGACGTGTTCGGGAATGAAGAAAACTTAAATGAGGCCCGCCAAGCGGATAATGGAACACGAGCTACTAAAGACAGTCTCCGATTCACCCTTCATTTTAAGGATGTCGAAGATTCGATCCGCCCATTCGATGGAAGCGATGACTATCCCATTAAGCGATGGATAGCAGATTTTGAGGATGTTTCCGCTTTGTTTGAGTGGAATGATTTGCAGAAGTTAATTTTTGCTAAGAAGATGTTGACGGGTCTAGCAAAAACATTTATCCTCAGTGAAGGCGTTATCAAGAGCTGGAATGAATTAAAAAATGCTCTGCTGGATGAATTCCAAATAAAGGTTAATAGTGCAGATTTGCATAAGATGCTTTCTGGTCGGCAAATGAGAAAGGACGAGTCGGTGCAACAATATTATTTGGCTATGAAAGAGCTTGCTTCCCGCGGATCAGTCGAAACGGAAGCACTTGTACAATACGTCATCAACGGGATAAAAGATGACGAAAACTTCAAGGTTGTTTTGTACGGAGCACGAGACCTTAAAGAGTTAAAGGAGAGACTGCACACTTACGAGCAAATAAAGAAAGCATCCTTTGGAGTCAAGAAAATAAAAGAAAAAGATGAACAACCAGCAAGATGCGAACGAGATGACAAACAAAAATGCCGACAAGACGAGAAGAAGAAGTCCTTAGGAGGCACAGTGAAATCTAAAAGTGTCAGGTGTTTTAACTGCGGTGAGATAGGTCATAGATCCATAGACTGTACAAATAAATCTAAAGGTGCAAAATGTTTCCGTTGTAATAAATTCGGTCATATCGCGTCAAAGTGTTCTGCGGGCGCAGTGAGCGAAATCGAGAGAAATACTTGCAATATTGTTCAATTAAGAAGTATCAAATGTGAAAAAGATGTGATTATCCAAGGATTCACTTTCGTTGCGATGATAGATTCCGGTAGTGATCTTAGTTTAATTCGGGAACGGGATTACAAAAAGATTGGTTCCCCACCTCTTAAAAGAGAAAAAATTCGATTTCGAGGCATAGGATCGGGGGAGTACGAGACACTAGGCGCGGTAGAAATTAAAATCTATATTGATTCAGAAATGTACAACATCGTAGTTCACATAGTTTCTGACGAGATGATCCCACGTAATTTGTTAATAGGGGCTGACTTTTTGAAAAATATTGAATTGCGTATGAAGGGAGGTGTGATAAGTATTTCCAAAGTAAAATCCGACGTACTTGAAATATATAGAATTGAAGCAATCGAGACAAAAACGGTTGATTTAACACATATTAGAGACGAGTCTGTTAAACGGGAGTTGGATCATCTTGTCAATAACTACGAACCAAAAAAATTAAAAGATGTAGGCATCACGATGAGCATCGTATTGACAGACGATATTCCAGTTTATCAACCTGCACGCAGGTTGGCGGTGAGCGAAAAGAAAGAAGTCGATTTGCAAATTCGCGAATGGCTTGATTCCGAAATAATTCGACCTTCCATTTCCGATTACGCTAGTCCGTTAGTGTTAGTAAAAAAGAAAAACGGTAAGATAAGAATTTGTGTAGATTACAGGAATCTGAACGCTAAGGCAGTAAAGGTACGTTTCCCTCAACCTGTAGTGGAAGATCAAATAGACCAATTGCAAGACGCGATATACTATACGACGCTAGATTTACAGAACGGATTTTTTCACGTTTCGATTGAGGAAAATAGTAAAAAATACACGGCGTTCAGTATTGCGGGAGGGCACTTCGAATTTAATAAAGCGCCATTCGGAATTTGCAACTCGCCAGCATATTTTGTGAAGTATGTTCATGCAGTTTTTCGGAAATTTATAGAAGATAAGACGATAATTATTTATATGGACGACATTATCATACCTTCGAAAGATTGCCAGGATGGATTATCGCGACTCCGATTAGTTTTAAGGACTGCGAGCGAACACGGTATTTTGTTCAATTGGAGTAAGTGTCAAATCCTAAAAACTCGAGTAAACTATTTAGGTTACAACGTAGAGGGGGGCAAAATATCGCCCTGCGAGGAAAAGACGGACGCGGTGAGGCATTTCCCGAAGCCGACAAATGCGCGAGCTGTACAATGTTTCCTCGGTTTAACGGGATATTTCCGTAAATTTGTACCCAAATACGCGACCATAGCACGACCATTGTCGGATCTTTTAAAAGATGGTGTCAAATTTCAGTTCAATGAGCCTCAGGAAAGTGCTTTTAACCAATTAAAAAAATCACTTACTGAAAGCCGATTTTGCGGTTATACCGATCAAACGCGGAGACGGAACTACACACGGATGCTTCATGTTTAGGCTATGGCGCGATTTTGTTTCAGCGCGACGACGAAGATAGACTCCTTCACCCGGTATACTACGCTAGCGGAAAAATGACTGCAGCAGAAGAAAAATATGACAGCTATAAGCTGGAGGTGCTAGCGATCGTCAAGGCATTAAAGAAGTTCCGTGTATATTTGATTGGAATATCGTTCACAATCATCACCGACTGCAAAGCGTTTACACAGACGATGAGAAAAAAGGATTTGAGTGCACAAATTGCAAGATGGGCTCTATTCCTTGAAGATTTCCGGTACACCATTGTGCATCGCCCCGGAAACAGCATGCGTCATGTAGACGCTCTCAGGAGGCATCCAGTGGCGTCGACGATGATAGTTCAAGAATGCGGACCCGGAATTCAAGCTAGATTACGACTGAATCAAAACGAAGATGAAGAAATTCGGACACTGCGTCGACGAGTTGAAGAGAAAGATATCGACGGGTTCAAGATAATCAACGACCTTTTATATAAAGAAGTGAATGGTGAAAATTTAGTGGTGGTTACAAAGTTGATGCAAACCTCTCTGATTAGGCAGGCTCATGAATGTGGTCATTTTTCGAGTATGAAAACAGTGCAACTTCTTCAGACCGATTATTGGTTCAGATGTATGCAGTCAAAGGTCGAAAAGGTCATTCGGAATTGCATGGCGTGCATTTTGGCAGAACGCAAGTCGGGCATAAAGGAGGGATTCCTCCATCCACTCGAGAAGAACCTTCCGTTGGATACATATCACATTGACCACATTGGACCGATGCCGTCATCAAAGAAATCATACCAGCATATCTTCGTGGTAATCGACGCGTTCACCAAATTTGTGTGGCTCTACCCGACTAAAAGAACCGGAGCGGCTGAAGTGGTAGACAGACTAAAAAAACAGTCGCTTGTATGTGGAAATCCGAGGAGAATGATTTCAGATCGCGGTCCAGCATTTAAATCGAACGAGTTTAAAGATTATTGTGATGAGGAAAAAATAGAGCACGAGCGGATTGTTACAGGTGTGCCTCGCGGAAACGGCCAAGTGGAAAGGGTAAATCGAATTGTTATTCCCTTGCTTACGAAGCTGGCTGCGCCTTATCCAGCTACATGGCACAAATTTGTAGGCCGAGCTCAACAGTTCCTCAACCACGTACCGAGCCGAAGTACTAACGCGACTCCATTTTCTCTGTTATTCGGAACCAGAATGAGACTAAAGGAGGATCTACAATTAAGGGAATTGTTAGAAGAAGAAAGGGCTTTGGAATTCCAAGAAAACAGAGATCATCTACGAGAGGACACCCGCGATGCAATTGCTAAGGTTCAAGCGGAAAACAAGAAAGGCTACGATAAAAAGCGAAAGTCTCCGCACCTTTACCAAGAAAACGATTTGGTAGCCATTCAGCGCACTCAAGGTGGAGCCGGACTTAAATTTTGTGCAAAGTTTTATGGACCATACATCGTGAGAAAAGTTCTACGAAATGATCGTTACATTGTAGAAAAGATCGGTAAAGGGGAGGGACCCCGGAAAACTTCCACCGCAGCCGACTACATGAAGCTATGATCAAACTTCCGTGAAGAAATTCCAGAAGATGATGACGACTCAACACATTAGACATGATCAGACATCTGAGGTCAGATGTCGTCGGATGGCCGAGTGTGGGATGCGAGTCTGAAAAGTGGGGGGTATCGTGCGACACACGGCCGCGGCGCAGCGCGGCGTGGCGAACGAACAGGGCGACATTCGAGAAGCGCGGCGAACAGTCCGTCTCATTGGCGACCGCGTGCGAACGACATGGGTTATGTAATTTTAGAATAAATCTTATCTCAAAAAGTACAACGAAGAGAGTCTTCTGATTACCAATCCCACATAAGTACTATACTATTCCACTAGGAAAAATAATATTCCACTCATATTTTCAAGTCAACATTATTCTTAAGATTTTTTTTTACTATATAAATGGTTTTTGTGAACAAAATTATGAGATGATGAGGCTTGCTGACATTATTCGTTTCAATTTCTTTTTATCAGCCCGTCCTTTGTCTTTGAATATAACAGTCAAAGTTGCCCGATTCTCACCGCGAGGAGATGGACAGTTGAGAGAATCTTTTTTTTTTACTTTTAATTTTTTATATTTTTTTTTTTATTTTTTATATATATTTTTTATTTTTTATATATATTTTTTATTTTTTTATATATTTTTTTATTTTTAATTTTTTATATATGTATTTTTTTCATCAAAAAAATATTAAGAATAATGTTGACTTGAAAATCTGAGTGGAATACGATAGTATTTTTCCGTCATTTTGAATTTCGGTAAATTGACTCAAGATTTGAGTTTAGCGATAACTGCAACCTATGAGATGGTAATTAGCAAATTTCACACCAATTTTGATTGTCTCGAAATACACGTATTTCTACTGAGCACATGACAGTCGACATCTTGAAATTGATTTTTATGGGACATTACTGCTTCCGTAAATCAAAATAGGTCATACAAAACTCGTAATAACTTTTTTGTACGATTTTACTACAAAGAAAACGTAGCAGATCCGAAATAATAGCATTTTCTTCACTTTCAAAAATTTTCAACGTTCAGACGCCATTTTGAAATGAAAAACAAAATAAATAAAAATATGTGAATGTATAATTTTGAAGTAAATCAATCGGTACTTAGTACACTAACACTTGCACTCATAAGTAAACTAGCACTCGTTTCCTGGTTTTGTCAATTTCTTCGCACACTGTCGATAATTAGAGCACATGGATTATGGTGCTAAACACTACACATAAGGAAACGGCCGAAAGCCCTCTTATGCTGTTGCTTTCCCCCGCTGTCGCTTTGGTTGGGGGGGGGGGGCGAAGAGCTCAGTCTCGTACAGACGATCGTGGTGTTCACATCTTTTTCTTAGATGCTAGATTGACCGTACCTTCGTGGGGACGGCTGTGCAGAGTAGGGCGCAGCGTATAGCCCGAGTGCGGATAGCCGCACAAAGAGGAGAGGCGATTACGTCCTCTTCCTCTCTTCGGCCCGCTCTTCTGGTGGTGGCTCGTGGGGATGCTTTGGAAATGCATAGAAGTTACATGTAACTGTCTTTATTTTTAATATTGTTCTTTCTTCGGGTTTTCCATTTTCGCTACACCCACTGGTACACATGATTTCGTAAATGCGCACTAAGTTTTTTGCACTTTTGATGTTCGACTTAGATTCTGACATTGCTTTTTCTACTTCTGTGCCAACGTTGGGTTTCGGCAGAACTTCATCTGTCGTTTCCGTAATATCTTTGAAATTCTGGTTTTTCTCTACTGAAGATTGCGGCGAAGGAGGATCTTTTTGCTCCATCTTTATATCCGCAACATTTGTAATATTTTCGTCAACGTCCTTTGCACCTATTCGCGTCAACACTTTTTTTATGGAGATGTGTTCCACTACACATCCCTGAATTAGTTTTTCAGGCGTCGAGTTCTCAGTGTCCGGAGCACAAACCTCATGAATTTCACTCACTTGCTTTTCATGTCTAATGAACGACAAGTTACAGACGCAAAACTCATCGTTCTCGATGACGGAGTCGCAATCCTCATCGGAGTCCTCATCATCGCTGGAGTTTGTGTCGGCTTCGTAGCCGTCATCACATTAGTCTTCTTCGTACGTTCTGTCATCTTCATTATCAGTTTCTTCGCCGTCCGATATATATATTTCGTTCGTGATAGTGGAATGAACTTCGTGCCTAAAGTGCCTAATGCATCTGACACCATGTTCAAAATCCACTGCATTTATCCAACGGTCTAAATGTGAATAGAGCTGCGTGAGATGACCGAACTTTTCTGCTTCGCCCTTTAGTTTTCGCTTTAATACTTTTCTTAATTTTTAGCTTTAATACTTTACTTTTCTTAAGCGGCGAATACTTTTCTGGGAATTCATCTAGACATTGACGTACCTTAGATGAGAATGATAATTAATTGCACTCATCTCCGTAGTACTCCGGAATATGTTTGTCGATATTTCTTTCGTCGAATTTCATCATTCTTCCACTCACGCATTCTTCCAAAAAAATTTTGTTCTTCCCTCAATCGCTCACACACTCACTCGCGGATTTCCAAGTATTTTCTTGAAAATTCTTGGGGAGGGAAAGTTTCATCCTCCCTCGGGATACGCACACAATGAAAAGGTGCATATACGCGACACGCAATTTTTTAAATTTGTTCCTTTTTGGGAGGGAAAATCGTCCTCCTCTAGGATACGCGTACTTTTAACATATAGTACGCGACGTGCGCGATTTTTTATTTTACACTCGCGATTTCCAAAGTACGCGCGTATCCCGAAAAAAAATTTGTCACCCCTCGGTAGCATTGTGAGGGGGGTTCGGACATTCCGCGTAAAGGGGGTCGACACCCCACACGATTCAATTTATTGAAAAAAAAAAATCGCGCGCGGAGCCCCACCGCTGCCACCAATTTAATCTGTTACGTTCTTAATGGCACGCAACAGTGTGAGCGGTGGGCGGGGAGGAATAAAAAATGAAATGATTAAGTCTAAAGGTCGCTCTCTGACTCTGGACTGAAGACTGACTTCTCCGATGCGGTCTCGAGACGAGAGCGCAGCGGAGCTCGTCGTCACATTTCTTTTCCAACCGTGTGAATATGCTGAGGCTGCACTTCGATTTCCGTTGGATAGAGCAGCTTGTGCATATTCACGCGTTGAAGAATTAGATTTTATTTATTAAATTATATGATACAATGTAGGTGGGACGGACGCTACGTACCACCAGTACGTAACACATAATATAATAATATGCATAATATAATTATTATATGCGTAGATATCTATTTCCTTACTTTTACATTTATTATATTGGAAACATTAAATATATTAATAAAAGGTATCATATGTTTAAAATGCAAGTGTCAAATTAATTTATCTACTGCTTGTAACCTTAGCTGGCACTTCCTAAAAGACGGATTCCAGTCGGATCAGTCGGTAAGGTAGTAATTTACTCTATAAACACCTAAGTTAAAAGTGATTGAATCAAATTTTCAAAATTTGGTCTCTGTACAGAAAATTCTATCCGATATAAATGGTCTCATAAAAAATACCAAAGAAATTGGTTGAGAATCCACAAAGTATTGTCCTCATTACATTAATTTTCCTTTTTATGAAAAATTCTCGGTGGATTCTCAACTATTATTTGTTATTTAAAATTGAGTTGGTTTGGTCACACAGACCGAAAACCTGAGTGCTTGGGTAGTCCCTTTGCACTCCTCCTATGACCTCCTTCTATGTGGCACGGCGCATAGCCATCCAGACCGCGGCCATGGTCGCAGCCTCCATGGAGGTGATATCCTGCCTTGTCAGTGCAGGTTTGCCCATCCCTTCCATTCTATGTCTAGTGGTGGCATGGCATTCACAAAGAATGTGTTCGGCAGTTTCTACCGCCTCTCCACAGTACCTACAGGCCGTCGAGTCTGACAGTCCTATTTTGTGGAGATGTCCCCGGATATCCCCGTGCCCAGTGATCATTGCCACCAGATCTTTGGCCACCGATCTTTTGGCATTCAGGAATACCGGTTTCCATCTGCAGGGCCAGCTATCGCCAATAAAAAGTTTGGCTTGTCTGCATCCCGGTGTGGAACCCCATATCCTTTGATGTTCAAGCGCAACCTTCGGAATGCTTCCCGAGCGAGGTTTTTGCACACGCCCACCACGGGTGTGGGGCCAATGAAATCCTTTTTTGCTGCCAGTTTGGCTAGCTTATCCGCCATCACTTTGCCTTTGAATCCACAGTGGCTTGGGATCCAGCGCAGCGTGACGCGGGTTTTCGCAGCTAGTCTATTCAGGGACTGGTAGCAGTCCCAGAGTAATCCTGACCGTGTGCTAAAGTTGTTGAGGGCCTCTAAGGCTCCCCTGCTATCAGCAAAAATGGTAGTATTATTACCGTTACCCTCATTTAGCGCTCTATAGGAACAGTGAATGATAGCCATTAATTCCGCTTGGAAAACAGTGGTGTAGGCTCCCAAGGGGTATGTGGACCCTTTTCCACCTCTTCCTCTGTATACCCCTGCTCCACTCCCGCGCGCCCCAACTGACCCATCTGTGAACCAGTTGTTGCCGTTGAGTAGTGTCGCATGGTTGCCTTCCCAGTCTTCTCTGGTCGGGAGACTGATGTTGTATTTTTTGTCAAAAAGATAGCGGGGCGACGTGCGATCTGCGATCTCGTCTAAGACGCTACCACGAAAGTAGGCATCCAGTGGTCCTGTTCTTTTGACAGAGCTCCTGTACCCACTCTTTGCTTTGATCCTGCGCCAGGCCTTTGCGGCTTCGGCTTTCAAAGTTATATGAAAGGGTTCTATATTCAGCAGAACACCTAGTGCCGCCGTGGGGGTTGACCTCGCAGCGTCCATGATACTCCTGAGTATGAGCCCTCTCACTTTCTCTAGGTCCTTAACAGCTGTAGCCATAGTGGACCTGTTCCACCAGGCCAGTGAAGAATAGGTTAACGTTGGCTTCAGTATAGCCTCGTATATCCATAGCATAGTTGCCGGTCTTGAGGCCCCAGCTGCTGCGTATGGTTCGTCTCATTAGCCATAGGGGAGCTGTGACTCCGGTACATTTGTCTTTCAGATGTTTCTTCCAGCTAAGCTTGCTATCTAGAGTCACCCCAAGGTATTTGGCTTTTTCCGCGTACTCTAGTCTGTGTTCAGACGGAGTGAGCGGATAGACACGGTCCCATTTGTAGTTTCTGGTGAACACCTAGGGTTAATAGAGAGCCGCATTTCCTGACACCAGTGCTCCACAAATATAAGTGCACGCTGCATTAAACTTGTCAGCGGACTCAAGAATGGCCCCCTGGCAATTATCAGAGCGTCGTCCGCGTATCCCGTGACGTGTAGTCCAAGCTCCATGATTCCGACCTGGAATTCATTCATCACCACATTCCATAGTAGTGGCGAAAGAACCCCTCCTTGTGGACATCCGGAGTCAACATAGCCCCGGATTTTCGTATCACCCTTCTCCGCTCGCAGACTACGATTCGCCAGCATGTGGTCCACCCAGTCCACGATTGGTTCCGGTGTGTTGTGCGTCCTGAGGGCTCTCCTTATCACTCCTCGCGCGGTGTGATTGAAGGCCCCCACAATGTCCAGCAGAGCGCCCACTGCGAAGCCCCTGTTCTGCAGCTGGGTCTCGATCAGTGAGACAGCCTGATGCAGTGCCGTCTCAGTGGAGAGACCCGTTCTGTAGGCATGTTGGCTCCCGAGTGGGCATCGTGCTAGGACCGTCTCCCTTGCATACCTATCCACGAGTCTTTCTACTAACTTTAGTATGAATGACGTTAGACTGATTGGTCTAAAGTCCTTGGGCGATTCATAATCGCATCTACCTGCTTTAGGTAGGAAAACCACCTTGACACCCTGCCATGCACTAGGCACGTGACCCAGGATGAGACTACCTGTAGTTAGTCTCATAAGTGGTCCTATGATCATATCGCCAGCTCTTTGAAGAAGAGCTGGATAAATTCCGTCTGGCCCCGGTGATTTATACGGACTAAAGGAGTGTACGGCCCATCTTATCCTCACGGAGGTGACGATTTCCCGAGCGATTCGGCGTCCAAGTTCTCTGCGAGCCTTGGACATCCCACCTCCCGTGCCGGGAACGGCTCGGTTCAGGTCTTCGTCTCCTCCCTTCCCACTCCCAGACCTATAAAAGCCCGGGAAGTGGGCTCGGATCAGGGAGTCCAGTGTCTCCGCGTACTGGTGCCATCTGGCAGTTTTAGTACTCCCATGATTGCAGCCGGGTCCTTCTCCAGAACCTTTCCGAGCCTGGCTGCCAGAGGTCCCTTCTCGACCTCCGAGCAGAAGGATTCCCAGCTGTCCTTCTTGGCTTTCCTGACTGCATCTCTGAAGTCATCTCTTGCTATAGTATAGCTGTCCCAGGCTTGGGGATAATTCCTCTTTCTGGCTCACCTGAAAAGCTTTTTAGTGTTAACCTTCTTGGCCTCCAGGTTGCGGTTCCACCAGGTCAGCCTCCTGTCCCTGACCGGGGTTTCCTGGCAGTTTCGCTCGAAGGCATATTTAATGCCTGCGCTGAACGCCTTGGCTGCTTTCTCTAGTGCCAGAGGATTCTTGATCCTAGCCCTTGGCACATCCTCGAGGGCTACGCATAGGTCTCTTTTGAAACCATCCCAGTCTGTACCTCTGAGGTTTCTAATAAATTTCATATTGGCGCCTACATCAGCTGCCAGATGAAATGCAATTTTGACTGACACTGAAAATTTAAGTAATAGTTACAATATCTTAGTTAACAATTTCTAAATGAGTGATTTCGTTTTATTCACTTATCTATTTATGTATGTTTATTTGTACTGTTGACTCAAGGAGTACCTGTGTAGGTGAGCTCTAATTTATGTTAATGTAAACAAATGTTTAGTACACTTCGTGCGATGCTTTTGTACGGTACGTTAGATCTTTGTTGCGTGTGTAAATACCTTTTAATTGTAATTTTATTGTATATATATATATATGATAGATGCCCCTGAGGAGGACCTCCAATAAGGTCGAAACGTCGGGCGTGAAAATAAAATTCAATACTATCGAATTTTATTGAAGTTTTTTTCTTAAACTTTGAACTGTGCAGGCCATCACTTTATAACTTTATATTTTCTATTTACAGTTTTTAGTGTAAATACAAAAAAATTTATTCGATTTTTCAAAATTCGAGTTCTGTAAAAGTAATTTTAATCACTATATACTATTTTCTAAAATATACCAAAGAAATTAGTTGAGAATTGACCGAGAATTTGATTAAATAAGTAAAAATCAGCTATTTCATAAAATTCTCAGTCGATTCTGAACTAATTTCTTTGGTATATATTGGAAAATAGTATGTAGAGATTAAAATTACTTTTACAGAACCCGAATTTTGAAAAATCAATTCAGTCTTTTTTTATTTATGGGAATCTGGCATAACTCAAGACCTCGTTATCAGGTCAGTTTCATGCAAAATTGGCGGAGATCTAACCATGACAATTTGTGTCATTTTTCTCTGATTTTAGAATAGACTTTGGTCTTTTTCAATACATGTTACATTTATTTTCTAAGGTTCAATCGACTTGAATCAATGTAAGTAAAAGTAGTAAATGCTCTTAGAAAATTAACATTAAAATTAAACAAAAATAAAATATATATATTGAAAAAGAACGAAGCCGTGTAATTTTAGTTCAAAAGGATGCGTACTTTGATTTTAGTCTATTTGGATTTTTAAATGTCGCTTGAACGCCAAAATATTTTTAAAATGAGGAATTGCCTACATTTTCAGGAGTGTTATATTTGTGTAATTATTTGTAGATAGAGATAATGGATAGCCTCAAGGAGTACGTTATCGTTGAATTTGAAAATGAGGTGCAAATCGTTCCAAAATCGTGGATTAATGAAAATTTATCGAAAGTTTGCTGGCCGACATTCATATCACAAAATAGATATGATAAAGCTGTCCAATTTTTAAAACCATGCAATCATTCCTGGCCTGAAGTGTTTGTGCAGAAAATTTTAGGAGGTTCTGGTAAGTTTCCATATATATTAATTTAATAATAATTTATCATCCCTTCAGCATCCTACACCAAAGCTCGTATAAAGCTAAAAGAATGTGAGCTTCACACAGATGTGCCTGAAAGAACTCGAAAGTTACGAACTAAGATTGCACAACAGCATTGTAGTGATAACGATAGTGTCGACGATGACGGAATACAGCAACTTCCCCCCTTTCCTAAAGTTCCAGGAAAAAGCGTAGACAGGAATGAGAGAATGAAATGTAACTACGATGTTATTCAACATACATTCCCATTACATTGAAACTAGCCACATTTTCTCCTGGCTGATTGAATGCTGAAATTTGTTTGCAGTCAAACGAGACATTTACTGTTGCTTATATGAAGCTTGAGTTGCCAGCGCCGATTGCAGCACCCTAGTAGAAATTTCAGTGTTACAAACAGGGCGCTAATTAGTGTCCCTAGTTAAAGCAAAGACGATAATTAGCGCCTAGGTTGTAACGCTAAAATTTCTACTAGAGCATCTGTATATACTGAAGATTTTTTAGTAAAAGAAAATTTTAATGTATTATAAACCAGTTTCTTACAAATAAATATTTTTATAATGATAATAGAACTGTTCTAAGTAGATAGTTTTTAGTAAAAATGTTCGATTCTCCCAGTGCGGTATAGGCTGTACTTTCGTAGCCTCTTAAGTACGCGGATACTGCAGTCAAAATTTTACAGACAATTCCAACGGGAATATTTTGCAGATTATTCTTTTGAAAAAACAATTATTGTTCACAAATAATTGCCATATGTTCTGATACGCAACAAAATCGAGTGGAGCTCTCAGCGATCTTTGGGCGTCTTGCTTTGCCAACTAGAATTATATTTATTATTTTTGTTACTTTCGATGTATGGGGTTTTATGGAAAAGGCAACGAAGACAGGGCTGCATATGAGATTAATGACCAATTTACAATTTGAATTAACTATCATATGAATTACAAAATAATCTGCAAGAAGTTTTCAATGGAATTGGCCTTAAAATCTTGACTGGGCCATTCTGTTAATAATATAATACGTATAATTGTTTGGGGTACTATAAATGTGTTTTTTAGGAAGTGGAATGCCCATGAAATCGAAGAGTTCTCATAATTCGATGACTAATGCACCTGACAGCAGCGTAATTGCATTCAACGTTGAGAAAGATAATACATGCAAAACTTTTGGTATGTCTCCCAAATACATTATGTCGAAAAAATATGTACAATTAATTATCACAATACGCTGTCTATAATTTTAATTCGCAGGCAAGAAAACTGTAAGTAAAAATACCAACAACAAGCTCTCTGATATTGATATCTTAGATGATAAATCATCAGAAGATGATGGGAATTTTGAACAGTCTGTTACTGTTATTGAAAAAGAAAAGGGTTAGTGTAGTTATTATAAACGTTATAAGTTATGGATTTTAATTACTTTATTCCCATCGCGATATACGAAAGTAGTAGAGGGGCTAGGAGCGATCTGCCGCCCCCCACCCTACCTCCCATCGAAGATAGCATGATGGAAAAATTGCGCAAATGGGCCGTCAGAAGGTCAGGAGTGAAAAGAGGTTATTATAAACAATTTCATGTATTGTTATTACAAATTTCGAAAGCTGTGAAGGTCGAAAAACATAGGTAATTTAATGCATTACATTGTCGAATGAAAAGAGAAGGTAAAGGTCAACCAATATTTATTATTTCATTAGATATTGTTATTAATAAAATGTTTTTACATTATCATTGAAAACGTCATCTTTCTAATGCTTGATCTTACAAAATTCAATCAGAGCGATTGAAAAGTGTTGACCGTTACACATTAGTATTGCCATGTGTCGAAAATCAAATTTAAAAAGTCGCCTTCATTAAGGGTCGGATATTGCTACATTATAGTCGCTTATGGAAATATATCGTATTCGGTAGGAACCGTATTGAGAGTGAAAGTAAAATGACCTTTTCCTCGTGCGTCCTACTACCATCTCTCTCGCTCTCGCATACTCTTTGTTAGTTCCATCTAGCATCTGTATATCCCGTTGATTATCGATCGATCACTTATTCACCGTACATTTGTTTTCCTGAAACTGCATACAAGATTAATGATGTCGCGTTATGTATATATCTTTCGATCTTTTAAATGCCCCTGTTGGGAAATCTCACCTTCAATATGATATACCGTTACCGACGTATTTCAGAACTTACTTATCTTTTTTGATGAATTGAAAGTTTAGATTTCCTCTAACCTACGTCACAATTAGTGTAAATACCAGTTTGAAGGTGTCTAGCCCCATTATAAAATTTGTTCCATCTAGCATCTATATTTCCCGTTGATTATCCATCGATCACTTATTTACCGTACATTTGTTTACCCGAAACTTTCGAAAATGTATACAGGTCCAGACGCGTTTAAAAGGTCATTGCACCATTTCTTAAAAACATTTTCTCTTTCCCAAATTTCGGCAATCCGTGACGTAATAGAAAGGAGGCAGCCTTATTCAAATATTTCTAAATCATCGTTTCAAAGGAAAGTCGCGTTCCTGTGTCTATGTGGATACCGTTTTTTCCCCTCTTCCGGATGGACTGTGTATAAATGCTGTGTGCTTGGGCAAATGGAAGACAGTATTTGACAGCACGTACGCAGCTATATTTCAAATATTGTGTTTCTACATCAATATGGTAGATGTTAAGAAAATTTTTTCCTCATGGGAGGGGCCTTGAAGAGGATTATTTACAATACTCTTGAAGAAGACGCTACTGCGGATCAGTTTTCCAACTTCATTCGCGAAGCCACCGAAAAGATTGAGAAAATCAACTCATTCTTAAGGACCAATCCTCACATTCCAAATGGGGTGAAGTTATCATTGGAAACGAGCATTCATCGGATCACGGTACAGAAAGTTACAGCTGCTGACAGATTAATGCAGAAGAAGGGTAAAGCACCTCAAGGAAATCTCGTTCTCGAGGAAAACGTTCAATCCGCCTTCAACAATCGCCTTCGTACTGGACTGGTTGTGAATTTAAAATATTTGGACCCCGCAATGTTTTTCGAAGCGGCAAAAACTACCATCATTAACTATGTGCGTGAGGTAGTGAAGGAATACCGCTGTGTCAAGGTGTGCACGGTATTTTCTGGGCAATTTGCACTCGGTATGCAGGAGGATGATAACAAATTCTTTTTAAATAAATACAAACAATTGTGCGAGACTACCAATTTAAATGAGTGGTATGATGACAAAGTAAAGAGTGTCATTCTACCTCAACTTGAAGAATTTCAAGAACGGGGCAGTGGTTGGACGTTATCCGTCATAAATTCACTCGCTATACAAGTAGCAAAGTACAACCCAATGCGTGCCGGATCGTGGATAGATATGCCAAAGTGGATCAAAGATAAAAAGGCCGTGATTAATGTAAAAGTATTTGGGGATGACTGCTTCGCTTGGGCGATAATGTCTGCATTATTCCCATTTAATACTAAATGTTCACAAAGACCAACATCGTATCCGGATTATGCACAACATCTTAAATTTGACGGCATCAGTTTCCCGATAGCACTCAAAGATATACCGAAGTTTGAAAAACAAAATCACATTTCGGTGAATGTCTTCATCGTACCCGATAATAAGAAAGAAGTACTACCCGTACACGTAACCATCGATGAAAAGGAGCGCCACGTGAACCTGCTTCTCGTGTCGGAAAAACAAAATAAAGTACTATGCCCATCTTCGTCTTTGGTGTCCGATGAGGTTGAAGTCGAGGAGGATGGCAGCGGTAATTATCATTACTGTTGGATTAAGAATCTATCTCGGCTAGTGGGTGCACAGTGCAGCAGAAAAAATGGGGGAAAACATGTCTGTAATCGATGTCTTCACTATTTTCATAGCGATGAGAAATTGTGTGCTCATAAAATCAATTGCTGTAAAATGAATGAATGTGCAGTTAAAGTACCGGAACAAAACACTTTAAAATTTAAAAGTTTCGGTCGTGCGATGCAGGTCCCTTTCATAATATACGCCGACACCGAGTGTCTCCTCGGGAAAGTTGAAATGGAGACAGCCCCAAAAACCGCCTACGAGCAGCACAAGATTTATAGTGTAGGATACTACCTGCATTGTAACCATTACTCATCGTTGTCCCGATACCGCTCACATCAAGGGTTCAACTCAGCTTCCTGGTTTGCTGAGGAATTGAAGGAGTTGTCCGAGGAAGTCAATCAGGTAAACACTCACTTTATATAATTGATTAGATTATTTATTCTTTTTTTTTACATCATAACGATTATACATAATTTAAAAAAATAAGTAATACAAATTAAACTTAAACTAATATAAATACATTTTATATTTTCAATTATTCGTCAATCTTAATTAATAGTGGATGACTTTTGTTTGTTCCAGATTTTGCTAGACACGAAGCTGATGAACTTGACTCCGAGAGAAGAGAATGCATTTCGGTCGGCGACGATGTGCCACATCTGCGGGGGCTCGTTTACCGACAAAGGCGTTGCAGTCAGGGATCACGATCATCTCACTGGTCAATTTCGAGGTGCTGCGCATAATAGTTGCAATATTAATTATAAATTTACTTTTAATATTCCTGTCATATTTCATAATTTAAGTGGCTACGACGCTCATTTTTTAATTCGCGAAGTTACCAATTGTTTGGAGGGAGACGTGAAAGTCATTCCTTGCAATATGGAAAAATATATATCCATTATAAAGCGTGTACAAGAGACAAAAATTAAGCTTACATTTTTAGATTCCCTTAGATTTTTAAACTACTCTCTCGAAAACTTGGCGTCTTATTTAAGTAATGAAAAAAAAACAAATTTTAAAGTCTCACTTTCCAAATGAGGAAAAATTCAATTTATTAATACGTAAAGGGGTTTTCCCTTATGATTACATAACCGAAATGAGCGTCCTAGATCAATCATATCTTCCTTCACGAGACAAATTTTTTAATAAACTGTACGAGTGCGATGTCAGTGAGAATGATTATGTGCATGCGATGAATGTGTGGAACGTATTTAAGTGTAATACTCTGGGTGAGTATTCAGACTTATATTTAAAAATAGACGTCCTTCTACTTGCGGATATCTTTGAAAATTTTCGCACAACTCTGTTAAAATCGCACGGGTTAGATCCGGCACATTATTACACTCTACCTGGATATACTTGGGACTGTGCTCTCAAGCATACTCAGTAGAGTTGGAATTACTTACCGATATAGTCATGATAATGTTTATCGAGAGCGGTATAAGGGGAGGTCTTTCTCAATGCTCAAACCGGTACGCGAAGGCAAATAACAAATACATGCCCGATTATGACCCGTCTAAAGAGCCAAAGTACCTAATGTACTTCTATGTAAACAATCTGTATGGGTGGGCAATGAGTCAATCACTGCCTACCGGAGGTTTTGAATGGGTGGAAAACGTTGACTTGGAAAATGTACCCGATGACTCGGAAATTGGATATGTTCTTGAAGTCGACTTGACCTATCCTGGAGAAATACATAATAAGCAGAAAGATCTCCCGCTATGCCCCGAGCGAGCAGTTCCACCCGGTTCAAAACAACCGAAATTACTCGCTACATTAAATGACAAGGAAAGGTATGTCATACATTACCGAAATTTAAAGCAAGCGCTCACCCACGGTATTATTTTAAATAAAATTCATAGGATACTAAAATTCAAGCAGACTCCATGGTTAAAGTCGTACATTGATTTAAATACCAAACTCCGCACAGTTGCGACAAATGATTTCGAAAAAAATTTGTATAAATTGATGAACAATGCGGTATTTGGGAAAACCCTGGAGAATGTTCGTAAAAGAGTGGATGTAAGTTTAAAATCGAGATGGGATGGAAGATATGGCGTTGAAGCGTTCATTTCGAAACCAAATTTTCATCGAATAGTAATATTTGGTGAAGACTTGGTCGCGATACAACTAAAAAAATTAGAAGTAGTTATAGATAAGCCCGTATATGTCGGAATGGCTATTTTAGATATTTCTAAGACTAAATTGTACGAGTTCCATTACGATTATGTTTTAGAAAAATTTAAAGAAAAGGCGAAATTGTTATATACCGATACCGATAGTTTAATTTATGAATTTAAGTGTGATGATGTATATGATTGTATGAAACGCGATATTAATATGTACGATACGAGCGATTATTCCAAAAATAATGAGTACGGTATGTCGCTAGTCAATAAAAAAGTTTTAGGGTTAATGAAGGATGAATGTAGTGGAAAGATAATGACCGAGTTTGTCGGACTCAGGTCAAAAATGTATGCGTTGCGTGTGTTAGGCGAAGGTGAGAAGAAGAGAGCGAAAGGTGTGAAAGAAGTCGTCGTCCGAAAAACAATCACTTTCGATGACTATCTGAACTGCCTTCAAAATACGTCTACAGTTACGCGCGAGCAAAGATGTATTCGTTCAAAATTACACAACGTATACACCGTATGTGAGAAAAAAATTGCTCTACGTCCCCATGATGATAAGCGATATTTAATTAAAAATTCTACCGACACTTTACCGTGGGGACATAATGATGTAATGGAGGTAGATGTATGATTTATGTACTTGTATATGTAAATATGTACATACATGCAAATGGATTTATGTATAATACGCATAGAAAAATATGAATGAATTAACCAATATAAGTTTATTCTTACCTTTTTTCCTTTTTCCAACCTTCTTTCTCCGTAAATCCCGACGAAGATGTGGACTTCGTAAACCACAACGACGTTGCAATATCCTTGTTGCCCTTGTACAATAATTGCATCTAATTTTATCTTAAGTAAATCCTGCTTCCATCTATTCAACCATCATTTGTCCACCATATTAGTCTTAAAGTATTATATCTTCCTTGTCGATCCAGGAGTTATGCTTATCTTCAAAGCCCAACCATTTAACAAACACTTTAGAATCTTTATGACGTAGAATTTTTTCAATCAGATAAACTACTGGATTTTTAGTACGTTGCAGTTCAAATTCATAAAATCCGCCTGATATTGCGTTTCCTGCATTGTCTTCTAGTAAATATGTTACTGGATACGTTTTTTTAACTTTTATAATTTTAAAAACTTCAGTCGTCCAATTTGGTGTATATCCCTTTTCAAATATATGTTTGAATTTACAAATGCGAACTTGTTGACCTACTTTAAACTTTGGATGAATCTTTTCGTTCACAATTACATTATACACACGGTCCAATAATTCTTTTTCATTGTCTTTATTAACATCTTGCGGCTTCATTTTAATAGTACGATATGTGCTATTGTTATAATCATTAACCAAGTCTGGTAAGATATGGAGCCATTGATAATTACCATGAAGACTAAACTGTGGCCACATTTTATTTTTCAAAGTACGATTAAAGCGTTCGCAAATTGATGCTTTTAGATTACTGTATGTAGAATATAAATTGCTATCATGTGTTTTCATTAAATTTGAAAATTTTGAATTATAAAATTCTTTTCCATGGTCGGTATGTAGATTCTTTGGAATTCGACCCATTTCAAATATCGATTTCATGGCAGCTGTGACGTTATCGCCAGTCTTTCTTTTTACTGGGTGGGCCCATGCATACTGAGAGAATACATCGATGACAGTTAACAAGTATTTGTAACCCTTATTTTCATCTGCATATGGAATCATTTCTACAAGATCAGCTTGCCAAGTTTCATCTTACCCGCAAATATCTCCTCGCCGTCTTGTATAAATTTTTCTTGCTGGTTTATGAAGCTCCTTCACGACTTCTCTCTTCTCTTTAGAAGTCATTGTTGTTAAACAGATAAGGCAACGTCTTGATTAAAACTGTTCGGTGAATTGTTGCAGATAGTCTATTTATGCACATTTTTCATAGCAACTAATTGATTCTTCCGTAAATAACATCAGTTATTTCATTAATCTTCTTTATGGCTTCACTGTTTTTATTGACATTTTGTTCTAGGAGAAAAATTAATTTCTTAGCATCGTGAGCTACAGTACTACTCTCCCTTATGTCATTGGTATGTTTTTTCAAGTCTCCTTCTATATTGGCAATATCTACCGTAAGACTATCAATCAGACCATTATTTTCATTCAAATCATCTTTATTTTAATTTACTTCCCGCTCTAAGACAGTGATATTATTCTTAAGATTGCTAAGAGTGTAATTACTTTTATTTAAATTATTGTATAGTTATTTCCTGATGTAATTCAATAGTATAATTTCCGATATCTGAAGATATAATCCGCCTCTTTTCTATTTCATTGTAATTTTTATTTATATCTTGATGCATTTTATTTATACTTTTTTCAAAATATTCAATCTTCCCATTATTTTTAATTACACCTTTACACAGTTCATCTATTTGCTGTTTAATATCGCGAATAGATGTGTGGAACATTCTCAAAGTAATGGCATCATCCGAATCTGTCGGAATTCCGATATTACATAACTTTCTTTTCTTAAAATCATAAGAACCGTCTGTAGCAATTTCAACACTTTGAAATACTTACTTCCGTGCTCGTTGAGACGAACGTCCAAATACATCGATGCTCATTATGATACTGACGTAATTATCACGCAATTAATAGATTATATTAGCTTCACGCAACTCTTCAATAATCGATAAAATTTCATTCGAAAGACTGGAATTACCGGCAGCTTGCGATGCTATTAGAAGGCGCAAACGATCGACAAGTTCATTTGGATCATCCCAATGCACGTAGTCAATTTTATGGTTTTGTTCAACAATCATGTATTCAGGCAAATTACCTTTTTCGGAACATCTTTGAACATTTCCTTGATATAGTTTCGATACTTGTGGGAAGCATTATACCGAATAGGTTTTTCCTGATTCCAATCTTTCCTATGTGCATTAGTTAAGGTTAGTATACTTTTGTAATTGTTTAAATCAGACTGTTGGATTATAGCTATATAAGCTTTTTTCTTAAATAATAACTCTAGCAAACCTTCAGTAATAGCAAATTTGTTATCCTTAACAATTACATTTTTATTCTTAAATTCTATTGTCGAATCACCGATTCTTGTAGTATCACCTTCTATGCGAACAGCATAAATTGTATCAATAATATCACTTTTCTCATGAATATTTCTCACCAGTAAAGTTAGAAACTTATTTGATAACCTTTCTTCAGTATGATATGTAGGTGTTTTAATATCACTGCTAAATGTCTGCTCTAAAGGGGTATTATATCCATCAAGCATATCATCATCATCATCATTAAAATCGTTAACATCATTAATTTCTATGCTATCTGTTACTTTATTCTGCACGTTTATATCATCAATCGCATTTTTGTTGATTGACATTGTTGTAGCGTCTGCTATTTTTTCCAATGGACTTATCAGAGGTTTGAGCGTTTCACTTATCGCAAGATCATGCGTTTCTTTACCCATTTTTAATAATCGATGTTTTCGGCGAATAGATTCGCTAGCTTTGACAATTTGACGTAAAGCGTCTTGCTGCTGCTTAAGAGGAGAAGACATGTTAATGCATGCAAGTCTCACTCTGCACTGACTTGTTACAACACTTTTTGTTTGTTCTTAAAATCATTTATGCTTATAAAACAATCAAAACCTTTTCGATACCTTCCCTCTTCTATTTCACTATCTTTATCGATTACAATAAATCCATGCTTTTCTGTCCAACATTGTGTACATATATCTTTAAAAGTGTTGTAGGGCATATCTGTATTTACATGATCATTATAGACGTGCTTAAGATTCATTTCATCCTGTCTAAAGAGAATCAAAAAGTTTACGTTATCTCGAATAAGATGCTTGGGAACGCGAGCATACGTTTGACTGAGATAAAAGCAATCGACGCAATTATGTCTACCCATACAAAAGAAGGATCTAATGTTATCTTGCTTCTCGCACGCAACATCATCAAATATAACAATAGAGTTTGGCCTGGCCTCGGCGGGTGGTAATACCTGTTCATTATCATGAAAAGGAAAGTATCCTATGCCCTCCACAGAATCGAGTAAGTTTTGTAAAAATTGATATTTCGGTTGATTTAACGATTTCGAATATACATATATATTTTCAAACTTTAATCCATTCTGATCGATGATTAGACTGAGTAGTGTATTTGTTTTTCCGCAATTAGACGGGCCACAGAAAAGTGCACGTATACTATTTGGCAGCAACTCCCCACGTCGTTTATGATTAGTTGCATTATTTTGTACAGACGATGTTAAATCATCAAAATTGATGATTGGAATTTTTGTTGGTTGTTTATGAAATCGCTTTTTGATAATAACTGATCATAAAAGTATAAGTAGCGCCTTTATATGTAATGTCTGTCATTAACTGCTTGTTACTTGAATGATGCACATCTTAAAATGATTACATATGTGGGTAAAAACAAGAAGCAAAGACGTATAAAGAGTGGGAAAGGATTGGTCAATTCTTTAATTAATAAATTACCGGTAGAACTTCATATACCCGGTTATCAGTACTGCGGACCTGGTACAAAATTAAAGCAACGATTAGCAAGAGGGGACTCAGGGATAAATCCGTTAGATAAGGCTTGCAAGGAACACGACATTGCTTATTCCAAAACTCGTGAAAATCCCACCGGTAGAAGCGAGGCCGATCGAATATTAGCGGAGCAGGCTTGGAAGCGAGTTTTAGCAAAAGACGCAAGCATTGCAGAAAAGGCGGCAGCTTGGGGTGTTGCAAACACAATGAAACTAAAAAGTAAATTAGGCATGGGACTGAAAAAGAAGAAGAAAAAAGTGCCAAAAAAGAAAACAACATCATTGAACAAGATTATTGCGGCTGCTAACATGTCAATGTCACCAAGTAATAATGTTCAAAGTGTTATATCGAGCGCTTTGAAAGGGGCACGTAAAGCCGTAAAAGAAGCAGGTGGTAAACGATTCATTCAAAAAATTCGACAGCTATCGATACCTTCAAAGGTTGGAGGATTCTTACCTTTCCTAGCACCCATATTTGCTGTATTAAGTGCTGTAGGTGCATTAGCCGGTGGCGCAGCGGGTATAACCAAGGCTGTTAATGATGCAAAAGCTGCTCAAAAGCAGTTACATGAAAGTGAGAGGCATAATCGTGCTATGGAGACAATAGCTGTAGGTAAAGGGTTATATCTTAAACCTTATAAAAATGGTCTAGGTTTGAAATTAAAACCATATAAAACGGGTTTAGGTGTTAAATGTAGAAAAAATCGAAAAAACTTGTAAAGCTACCGCATCGACCACTCACCGATGTTGATATATTGAGATATTCGAAAGAAGCTGGAATTCTGAATTTTAGAGGTGTCTTTATGCGTAATAATTTACCAAAGAATCCCCAAGTTAATGAATGTGCAGTCATAAATTTAGACGATGCAAGCGGTCCGGGGACACATTGGGTAGCATATTGAAAACGTGGTTCTAAAGTCGTTTATTTTGACAGCTTTGGAAACCTTAGCCCACCTGCTGAGTTGGGAAAATATCTCGGTGTATGTAGCATTATGTATAACCGTGAAAAATTTCAAGACTATGCCACTTTTGATTGTGGACATTTATGTCTCAAATTTTTATGCAATCAGCTGTTTTGTCCAAACAAGTATCAGTTGTATAAATATATCGCATAAAATATTATGATAATCAGTGTAATTTGAACAATCAGTATGAATGATTCTTTTACGTTGACGCTCTCGGGGCAGTCTTCAGTATTGGAAGCGCAATACTTTCCACCTATTGAACTTTCACCGCAGAAGAATTATGAATTGTTTTTGATAGAACTTTTAACGTTTAATTCAATCCCAAATGTTGACGTTAATAATAAATTTCATATTGGTAACCATGAAATTATTGTGCCGATCGGTAGCTATGAAATTGAGGATATAGCAGAATATATTAGAAACAAGCTGTCGGAGTATAGTGATATTACGCTAGATATAAAACCGAATAATAATACACTACGTAGTGAAATCAGATCTAATCGAGACATTGATTTTACACCAATCGATTCGATTGGACGAACATTGGGCTTTAATAGACGAATTTTGGAAGCAAACAAGTTGCACATTTCAGATTTGCCAGTAACCATAATTAAATTTAATGCACTTCGCGTGGAATGCAATATAACTACAGGTGCTTATATTAATAGCAGTAGAGCGCACACGATTCATGAATTTTTTCCTACTGTGGCACCCGGATATGAGATTGTGGAAGTGCCGAATCACGTCATTTATCTACCTGTTGCCGTCAGATTAATAGATCATATTCAATTGCGTATTGTTGATTAGAACCGTGAATTGGTAAATTTTCGTGGTGAAACAATTACAATACGACTCCATCTTAAATCTACGTAACAATGGGTATTATGTACAATGGTCAGAACCTTAATAGTTACTATAATAATAACCCATCATGGAGAAAACATATCAGTCGTCGTCAAATTCGCAAGACGTTAACACGTCGGAATGCTCTATTTCTGAAAAGCTTGGGACTCAAGTTACATTATCATCACAATATCAAACAGTGAATAATAAAAATTGTTGTTGCCGTTGTTGTATTTGCATACTTATCGCACGTTATCATAATAGCAATAATGGAGGATCCAATACTCAGCATTCAAAACCCAGTCGTTTTCGACGAATCTGTCGCTCATTACGAGCTGCATTCACATCAATCTTACAATACAAGTTCTTTTGGTAAAAATGATGAAATTCGCATTGCTGTGCAAAATCAAGATTTATGTATTTTACCATGTAAAAGTTTGATACATGTTTGTGGAAGGTTGACGAAAACCGACCAACTAAAGCAAATAATACTAATCTAACATCTAAGGCAATCTGTCATTTATTTGATGAGGCGCGATATAAATTGAATGGTGTTGAAATTGATCGAAATAGAAATGTTGGTATTACTAGCTTGATGAAGGGGTATCCTTCTTACACACCAAATGATGAACCCGTTTTAATCAATGCAGGTTGGATATCTAGTTCAAATCTAAAGATAACAAATGATAATGGTTATTTTGATGTGATCATGCCTCTGAGTATGATTCTCGGATTTGCGGAAGATTATCGTAAGATAATTGTAAACGCGAAGCACGAACTTGTTTTAACAAGATCTAAACATGATGATAATGCAATTATGCAAAATGCAGAAGAACATTACAAAATTAAGATGAATAAAATAGAATGTTTAGTTCCATATGTGACGTTGGCTGATAGGGAAAGGATACAGCTGTTACGTTTCATTGAAAAAGATCCCTGTATATCTTTAAGTTTCCGTACATGGGAACTTTATGAATATCCTCTATTACCGGTAACATCATCCCACGTGTGGTCCGTGAAAACAGCGACACAACTAGAAAAGCCACGATATATTATTATCGGCTTACAAACAGTACGAAAAAATGACAAGGCGAAAAATGCTAGCCTGTTTGATCACTATAACATTAGTAATGTTAAAGTATTTCTGAATTCAAAATATTATCCGTATGGTAATTTAAACCTTGATATTGCAAATAATCAATTTTCTTTATTATACGATATGTATATCAATTTTCAAGCTAATTACTATAATAAAAATGTTAATGGTAAACCTATATTGAATAAATCAATATTTTTAGAGAAAGCTCCATTAATCATTATTGATTGCTCTAAGCAGAATGAAGCTTTAAAACACGCACCTGTCGATGTGCGGCTCGAATTTGAATCAAAAGAAATAGTCCAGTCATTATGTACATTTAAAAAAGTAATAATTTGAAGCAGCAATTTTATTTTTGGGGCATGTTGGGGGAGTCAAGAAAAGCTTAACTTCAAGTTTTCGACCTCTGAGGTGGCTTGCTTTTTTTTATAACCTAAAAAATGTAATAAAATCGTATTTTTTAAATAACTCGGCTTCTAATGAAGTTAGAAGGTTCACTTAGGGCTCATTTTAAAGATTTTTTTGCGCTTTACAACTTTTTCTAAGAAAATTGTTTTATCCGATCGATAGTTTTCGATATATCGAAGGATAAATGAAAAAAAGACGTACTTTATTTAGTTTTTTGCTTTTTACGTGGAATTGGAAACGGAAAATAAAAAAGTAATGTAAGACAAAGTTGTAGAGAATTAAATAACGAACAATTTCTTTTTTTAATCGTTTCGTTTCGATGAAAATTGCGCCTTGTAGAGCGTCACAAAGTAGACAGTCGGCGTCAGCGTGTAAGCAGCGAGTTGTTCATATCGATATGCTGCGACGGAGCGTTTTCGCTGAAATAAAAGACTTTATTCAAGCATAATTATTATGTAATATGTATTTTTTGAAGGTTTTTTTGTGAGCTACACGTTACAAAAAAAGGAAAAATAAAAATTGAGCAGTTTAGTACATGCGTTTAAAATAAAACGGGAAAGGCAATAAAATAGTTATTTAGAAAGTACGTTTTGCACGTAAGTAATATTATTTAACGATGGAAGATTATTTGTTAAGTACAAGGTGTGCGAATGAAAACATTTTATATGAAAAAGTGATATTTATTTTTGTCGACATTTATTTTTACATTTTCTCGTTTTTCATTAAAAAATGGATTAAAAAATTAAATCTTTCTTGAACGCTTTGCTTGTGGTTCATGTTCGTAGTCGTCATCTTCGCAGAATACGCCATTGTTGGCCTCTCGCGTGTCAAGTAGATCGTCGGAATCGTCATCCATGTCGTCATCTAATAAGTGAAAAGTGCCTCGTCCGTCCAAAGTGTTTGTGTTGAAGTCCGCGTTATCGAAAACGAATTGCGAAAACCCGTTGTTCAAAACGTTGTCTTTTTTTCCTTGTATGCTGGAGTTCTCGAAAGATAATACTTCCCCGTACGACGCGCTGAATCCCATTTTCGATAAGATGTTAATGAGCGTTTTAGATGCAAATTTCTTATACAAAAACGCCCCTACGCCAATTTGAAGAGGCGAGAGAAATGAACGCGGTCGTACGGCTGCGATGATAGCGTGCGCAATGGAGATGACTTTTCTCTCCCAAGGAATCAGCAAACCACGTTTATCTTTTAAAATAATTTCAGACAAAAACACTTGCAGTGTTTCAGGCACGGCAGATTTTACGTCTTTTACGAAATCGTCGGATGGTGGATACGTATCTGTTTCGTAAACTTCGGAGCGAATATCACGACGAAGTATAGCCGCGGCTTCGCGTAAAACTCTCAGCTTTTCTTCTGTGGGGTCTGTTCTTTTCTTTCGGTACCAATTATCTTCAAGTAATTTGTAGCCAATATTTCGAAAGCAAATCATAGTACCGCGCTTTTGCCTTTCGACTATTATGATGTCATCGCCGTACTTTTCGAGTAGTCGCGCTTTTATGGTTTTCAGGTGAGGAATGTGGTCTGTTTTTACTTGTTCCAGTAAGAATTCCAGTGAAAATTGACATTCATTGGAATTCTCCTCGAGATATGCATAAATTTGCGACATACCTTCATCGATGACGTTAGAAAATGGTCTTCCGGTTTGAACGTGCGTTACCTCTCTAACCACGTGTTTATAACATTTTCTGTGGTAGCGAGCTTTCGCGGCAACCAGATCCGTAACGCGATTCATGCGGTTCTTTATTGCAACAGCAATTTCATCTTTTCGACCACCAAGTTTGGTCACAATTTCTTGTTTCGATGAAGCGTGCTGAATCAATGAAATTCTGGATCGGTATTTCTGAGGAACTTTCGAGGAAGATTCTTTAGCTTCTTCGCCGCAGAACAGGCATTTTTTTTCAAAATCGAAATCTGGATGACGCTGAACTTCTCGTGATGTTGATGGCGATTCGACATTGCTACTTCGTCGAGAAGCTACAGCAGCTAATCGTTTATTGGAATAATTTTTATAACATGCACCGTGTAAAGTAACTTCAGTCAATGCCTGCAACTGTGTTTTCTTTTCCGTGTCTCCTCTTGACTCGCACACAGATAAAAGAGATTTAATGCCTCTCGATTTTACCACTACAATGTCTTGAACCATAGATTGCTCACATATCAAACACTTAGAGTCACTCATTGTCCCGTTAAGTATATTAAAATGTATCCTGATATTGTAAAATGTTCACTTCACTTCTATATTAAAACGCATCCATTCATTGCGATACACACAGCATAACTGACAAGTGTGTTAAGCATAATTTTCCAGCCGACAGATGTTTGCTACGTCCCGGAATTTCTATGACCCTCGAATTCCAATACCACATTGTCTTCCGCCGCCCGGGTCGTTTTTCAGGTTTCAGGTAGAAGAGTGTTTGTTGGAAAGGTACAGAAACATCACGGTCACTGCAACTGAAAAATATTTGAAATGTTAATGTTAGCCTGCGTTTATTTTTATTATTATTTTTATCATTAATATTATCATTGTCGTAATTATTATTATTATCATAACCCGGAAAAAAAACCAAGACTCAATATTGAGTATTAATATTGCACAAATTAAATGTAAATTAAATAGGATTTAATTAAATTAGGCTCACAAAAATTTCGAATATTTAATTATTTAAATAAAAAATTCATATTTAATTGAAAACAAATTTAAAATAATATTAATTTCATCACAATACGTATCATACATTTCCGAATAACTTCTTAATTTATGTAGAATTTAAAGTTTATTTTATATTTTCTGCAAATTATTCTTCAGTATAAACCTAGTTTTAATTTTAATTAAATAGGTTTCAAATGAATAGCAACTGATTATCATTACTATTATTATTATTATTATTCTTACGGCATCGTATATCAACGTGATCAATTCATTGTTGACGGTACACTCTACTTTTTCATATGAATAACCGATTTTAAACTCGTAATTGTTGAGTGCATTGAAATTAATATATTAGTTTATTTTTAGATTTTCTGTCGACCATTCGTCTATTTTACTTACTTTATAACAAACACTTAAGTGTATTAACTTCGAGTCAACAAAATAAAATTTTGAGGTTAGAAAATCTAAAATTGCAATTCATACCGTTTACGAAAGAGAAAGTATCGATAATTACACTTACCGAAGTTGAAGATTTTGATGTAAACGAAATGAACGTTCGTTGCAAAGTACGACACACTTTTTTCACTGATTATTCGTTAAAACTTGAACACGTGCACGCTCGTACAGTGAAAGAATCGCGTCTACCACGTTCCCGCGGCTTCTCGGGCCGAAGACAGCTGTTCGGTCGTCATTTGGCAACGCAGCAAAGCAAAGGTTTTGGCAATACAGGAATTCCATCCGAACACCACAATTATTTATCATTACAATTACTACTGTAAGTATCAAAATTTACTATTAAATTTTACTATTTATATTGCTATTTAAGTTTTATTTCAATCACATGTACAGTCTTATGAAAAAATTTATAAAACAGAAAAAACGAATAAAATTGCTCAATTTTTATTTTTCCTTTTTTTGTAACGTGTAGCTCACAAAAAAACCTTCAAAAAATACATATTACATAATAATTATGCTTGAATAAAGTCTTTTATTTCAGCGAAAACGCTCCGTCGCAGCATATCGATATGAACAACTCGCTGCTTACACGCTGACGCCGACTGTCTACTTTGTGACGCTCTACAAGGCGCAATTTTCATCGAAACGAAACGATTAAAAAAAGAAATTGTTCGTTATTTAATTCTCTACAACTTTGTCTTACATTACTTTTTTATTTTCCGTTTCCAATTCCACGTAAAAAGCAAAAAACTATATAAAGTACGTCTTTTTTTTCATTTATCCTTCGATATATCGAAAACTATCGATCGGATAAAAAAATTTTCTGAAAAAAAGTTGTAAAGCGCAAAAAAATCTTTAAAATGAGCCCTAAGTGAACCTTCTAACTTCATTAGAGGCCGAGTTATTTAAAAAATACGATTTTATTACATTTTTTAGGTTATAAAAAAAAGCAAGCCACCTCAGAGGTCGAAAACTTGAAGTTAAGCTTTTCTTGACCCCCCCAACATGCCCCAAAAATAAAATTGCTGCTTCAAATTATTACTTTTTTATCCCAAATTTTTGTACATAATGACCGGACTAAAAATTTTCCTGCAAACACTTCTGCTTATTGTTTAATTCTACATGATCGTATTGTAGAATATAATCCCATAAGTGGAAATGTAAAGAAGTTGGTTTGAGAAGGGTTTAGCCATTATTGCGCAAGCGCTAATTAATGAATAAAATATAGTCATACTTTAATTGCTAGTGAATCAGTATCATACGAAATGGAATACATTGTAGACGTGCAGGGATTCCGCGGGCCTGGTAATCGCTTCATACCGAAGGAAATGTCTATAATGAATATTTTCGTCGGTGAAATTGAGACTTGTGTCTTTAAAGCGCCATAAAAGAGTGAATAACTGGTTAATGCATAATTACCACGGCTAACCATGGCAATCTGGTGACGTTCCCTTTGATGCTATAGATGAGACTTTGGAGGATATCATTAAATGTGCCAACAAAATTTATGTAAAAGGAGTCGATAAAACATGTTGGTTGGAGGATATATTAAACGTTGAAAATGTTATTGATCTCGACGTTTTGGACTGCCCATCTCTGAAAAAACTGAAGCAACAGCAGCAATATGAATTGTTGGAGAAGTGTGAAAATCATTCGCTTAATGGAACTTGCACTAAAGAAAATGTACAAATACTTAAAAATTGGGTATTGGGAAATCTACTTGAACAGCCTGCATCACTTCAACGTTCATTAAGGATTTATTACGAGGTGAAACGTCTCGCATTGATGGAAACAAAAGATATAGAATGTCTACCGATCGATTTCATCTGCATGTTTGCTGAACGACAAATTGAAGAAGCATGGACCTGACTGCCACCTGCTATGCAAATGCATCCTGATATAAGAGAATGTCGAAGATGCTACACACATTTTGAGGCCAGCGGCGACGTGCCAGATGGACAACCTCCTATGATTAAGGATTGCGTCAAGTGTCATTTTCAATGAGAGGAAACGTCTTTTTAATTTTACGAATAATAATATGTATTTTCAATATATTCATTAACTATTGTAATGTTTAATTATGAAATATGAAAATAAAGTTTATTGAATATAGTCCACGAGTACTTATTACATAAATGTCCCAAACACCCTAAAATGGAAGGTTAATAAAATAGTAAACTTTTATTAGCATTTTTTTTTTATCCTATATTGTTTTTTATTTTTTCTATTTTTAAACCGTTTTATAATATAGTAATGACAATAATAATAATAATAATAATAATAATAATAATAATAGCACTCTATTTTACACGAGCTTTTAAGCTTGTTGCTCAAACGCCTTCATGTCCACCCAAACATAGTGAGAATTGTAGAAGACCTGATGCCTCTTTGGAAAACACGCTTTGTCATGACATCGGGCAAGCGTCGAACCATGTCTAGACTGGTTCAATTCCAAAGAGGTGTCTACCAGGGAGATTCTCTGAGTCCTCTGCTCTTCTGCATCTCACTATTGCCTCTATCCGTTGCTCTCCGGAAATCTCAAGGTTACATGTGTGGACCGCCTGAATAGAAGATTGATCCTTGTGTAATCGCCGTGTTCTCGAAGATGTCTAATGACGTGAAACAGACCAATCACCAACCTATGGTAATAAGAGTAATAAATTATAAAAATATTACATTATATGGATTACTTAATCATTGAAGACAAATATAAAGTAAGAATATATATATATATATTTTTTTTTTAATATTTATGTAATATGTAATATAACGAACGTATTGAGAAATCCGTGAAACCGGTGTGGCAACGGATAGTAGAACAACGAGGCTGCAAAATGGGTGTATCCGGCTGCAAGGACAACTTGCTTATCGACAGGTGTGTTTGTCAGGACGCAGTCCAGTACAAGCGTAACCTGTCGATAGCCTGGCTGGATTACATGAAGGCGTATGACTCAACATCGCACGGTGAACGTGTACATAAGATCACCCATCTTTTCTATATGGACGATCTTAAATTATACGCATCAGGCGAAGATCAATTACATCGATCTCTGAACATCGCCCTCACATACTCGAGAGATATCGGCATGGAATTCGGATTGGACAAGTGTGCAGTCGTTCATTTGCACAGAGGAAGGTCAGGCTCCCATAACAACGATATGGAGCTCGCCAACGGGAATGTCATCCGCCACCTTAGCACCGAAGAAGCCTACACATACCTGGGCGTACCTCAAAGGCATGTCCAGGATGTGCAGGCTGCTAAAACCACCATCATTAAGAAATACCGGCGCATTCTCCGTCAGATCTGGTCATCAGAATTGACTGGGAGAAATAAGGTGGCAGCCACGAATATGTTGGCCGTATCACCAGTGCTCTATTCTTTTGGAGCACTGAAGTGGAACGTTGACGAGCTAAGGGATCTTGACCGAAGCACACGGAAGATGATTTGTATGCAACGCAGTTTGCATCCAAGATCTTCCGTGGAACGACTGTATTTGCCCCGAAATATGGGAGGTCGTGGCCTTTTAAGCCTGGAGTGTATGCATGACCGATTGGTCCTCGAAACAGCTTGCGACGTGATTGTAAAAACATTTTATTAATAACAATATCTAATGAAATAATAAATATTGGTTGACCTTTACCTTCTCTTTTCATTCGACAATGTATTGCATTAAATTACCTATGTTTTTCGACCTTCACAGCTTTCGAAATTTGTAATAACAGTACATGAAATTGTTTATAATAACATCCTTTCACTCCTGACCTACTGACGGCCCATTTGCGCAATTTTTCCATCATGCTATCATCGATGGGAGGTAGGGTGGGGGGCCGCAGATCGCTCCTAGCCCCTCTACTTACAAAACGTGTGATACAAACTTTGTATGAAGTTATATTGGAGAACTTATCGCATAGTATTTATATATTTCTTATTGGTTACACATAAGATTTTTACATAAGAAAGGAAGTCGATTAAAAGTTAGCATTTTAAACGTAATTAAAACTTTTTAAATTAAATTCTTTTTTCTACTATAATATACGAAAATAACTTTTTTAAGTGAAAACTGCATTAATTTTAAATAAGAAAAGCATGCTTGTAAGCATTCTTCCCGGTTTACAATGACAATCTTATTAACTAGAAAGTTTGTTCTTCGTACTGAAGAAACGCAAAACAAAAGTGCAATATAATTCTAGTATAATTCCGCAATAAATTTGTTGATTTCAATGATTTTGTAATTTTCAAAAACTAAGGTCAAATAAATTGCAGATTGACTTTAAGATGAGTGATATTTTCTCCAGTTATTCTTTGTATTCAGAAATATCACGATACTTGAAGTTTTCCTAATGTATTCAATTTTACAGACAAATCTGGGACGAAATCAATCAAATCTATCTCTGATAATATGAATGATGCTTCGTATGTTACTTCAAAAGAAGGTGGAAAATAAAATTAAATTACTTAAACTAGATAAAATACATGCACTTTTTACTGTAATGTTTCATTTTGCAGATACCGTTCTATTGGTCAAATACGTAGCTCGAAGGATAGTCGCCTTAGAACTCAAAATAAAGTCATTTGAAGGCATTCAAAAAGAAATTCTCGAACAGATTATTGTTTTGCTGAACAAAAATTCAGAAATTTTCGATGGTGAAATTGAAAACATCGATATTTGGCATAATCTGCCAATTGGTACTGAAGAAAGTTTAAATCAGATAGAAGCTGAGTTGAAAAAAATGAAAAGTATAGGAAAAAAATGGAAAATATTAATCTATAAATAAAATATTTCATTACTATTTTAGGGGATATCCTTATAAGTAGATCACATCTAGAAATTGACTACACTAAACACCAATGGCCGCGAATATTACGTCATTATTAGATTCGATAAATTAATTGAAATTGAAATATTTAATGTTCAGACAATCACGTTTATGTAAATTTTGTATCACAGTAGTAGCATTCTTATGATGTATTACCATTACATATTTATAGCAAATCTGCCCCCATTCGATGCACTTTTATGAAAATTTGATATTTTATATCAGTCGATTAAGAATGGAAAGCTGCATTGAATTGTGCTGGTGAAAATTTAAATTTCGTTGTTTATTGTAAAAAAATAATATTAAAAAATGATGAAACCCAAGAAATTAGAGAAATACAAATGGGACTATGGAATTTATAAAATATGTTCTACTCGTCATCACATCTGAAAAAAAAACATAACCAAAATTTCAGTTTAACACAATTTTCTTGGTGAAAATAGTTTTTCGTAATTTTCTCGAATCTGTCGGATTTGCATTTACGTGTTCTTTTACATGGTACGACAGAAATGTGGTCATATAACTATGAGGCCTGTGGTACGTCACAATTACACAAAAGTATAGGCTCTCAATTTGTAGAATTAATAATTTTTTTTAATATAATTACGTTGCGTTTTTCTGTAGATTTCAGAATTAATCCGAATTGGGGGCAACGGCGTCAAAATTCTCGAATTAACTATTATGCGACGGACACTTTCCGATCATATTGCCAATGAATACAGTTGGATCGAAGGAAAGAAAAAAAAAATTTTGGATTTAACAATGAGGAGAGTTATAAATGGTAAGTTACAAATATTGCGATAAATTAAGTGACTTTAATTAAGCGATAAATTAAGTCTTTTTAAAATTTGTTCTCAAAATCTTTCTTAGCGTTAAAAATACTTCAAATACAAATGTACACATCAAATACAAACTCCAATATATGTGTAGACTAGTTAAATCCCCACAACTACCTCGAGAGATATATTAGGCCGAAGTACAATGAGGCTTCGAACCTGAAATCTGAGTTCGAACAATGTGCTGTCTTTGCACGAAATATTAAAATAATAGAACGATGTTCGAATTTGAGTTGCCTGTTCGGAACCTGATTGTGTTTCCGCCTCATATTCTGTACATACGCTCACACGTATACATATTGAATAATAAAAACAATATTTTTTAGCTGCGGTAAGAAATGCTTTTCCAAAATGCACTGATGATGAAATCTCCGCACCAATACAGATATGGCTAGCACACGCGAAAGAGCGTCTATCGAGGAACGGTGCATGAGTGGATGCATAATTTTTTCGTTTACGTAATATATATTGTTTTTTAAATATCTGCATGAAATTAATTGTTTAAATTTATTCATCAACTTTACTTTTCCATTTCAGTTTCTATTGGAATTAAAGTACTAGAGTCCTTGGAAGATCACTACAATCTGGTCATATTTTCGATTGGAATAGTGTTATTTCCATTTTATAAATGAATAAGAATACTAGTTGTTAAATATATATATATCGTATACATCACTCAAGGTCAGTTATTAATAAAAGTAATAGTTGAACTGTGATCGAATTGCGGTTGAGATATTATTTACATGTTGAACTATAATACATATTTTTCAACGTTACGAATAAGTGTCGAATTATTTATGAAAATAAAATAAAAATATGTTGAAAGTGTGAAAAAAAAAACATAAATATAAATATTCCTGTGCAACCAAACAATTGTATGACATTAAAAACGTTTTTGGAAGTAATAAATATAACTCAATTAACCATGTTTTAAAATGATTTTTTAAATATAATTTTCATATCGTCAGGTAAATATATATAAACATCCCAGTAGTTGAACAGACTGAATAAGGCGATAAAACTCATAGAATTCAACTTATTCCAGAATTTAGAGTTAAATATTTGGTTCTGAATAGTGTTTAAGCCCATTTTTATTCGAAGACTGGGACATTAACTTAACAGTATAATGTGCAAGTAGATTTAATTATAGAAGTAAATCATCATTTGTCACGTAATTGATTGTACCTCGGCGTAACATTATTGTATACACACGCCAGCTTGTATATACAATTATATATAACACATATTTTCATTACATAATAAAACAAATATTATTGTAGTAGAAGTAGCTGTACCCATAAATGTTCTGACAATATTGTAGATGCTGCACTAACCATACTGGAAGTACATGACTTCAGAGTAATGCGACAAATATCCTCGTAATATACTGGCAGAATTATATCCAATATTAGTAAGATATACGGGACATTTATATGATATCTTTGAAAATGCTTAGAATATTAATATATCAGGACATTTTATGAGCTATTATATGATATATTAAGAATATTCTCCACGATATTATAAAAATATGCTGAATATAGATATACTCCAAATATTCGAAATATATTCTGAGTATATTTTGAGAATTCATCATATTGAAATATAATATACTACGTACGTCAGAAATTATATTATACTATATCGTGAGGATATTTTACGAATATCAGCGGATGATATACCCATAATATTCTTAGTATATACTGAGAATATCATGCAGAATATCCTGGTAATGTTCTGAGTACATGAAAAGGGCGGACATAGGGTTATTGTGAGTATATACTGAGAATATCATCGTATGAAAATATGATATCTTACGTATATCCAATGCCGGATTAAGGGGGGGGGGGGGCTAGAGGGGCTTCAGCCCCGCGGCCGCAGGAGTCTGGGGGCACCATAATCTATTGTATAAGGCATTTTTAATTTTACTTTTTAAAAAAGCCAGTTTATAAAAAAATTAAATTTTAATTGAAAGTGGTTGATTTATGCCAAATCGCTTTATTTACAGATGAAATTAATAACAACAGTACTTTTATAGTAATAATTATAACAATAATGATAATAAACAGGTGTCCCGGGACAACAACGCACAAATGCTCACGGATGATTTCAGTGGACGGAGGATCTTAGGCAAGATCTAATGCTACGAGGAGAGTTGTCCGCAACAGAGAGGCTACATGGCGCGAATGCATAGTCAGTTTGCAGTGATGCATCCCGAACTGGCAGATCGCTTTTCTCAACAACAACTGAGAGATTATGTGTCCTATCTGAGGCGGATAGGTTTCGTTGTCCTAGCTGTCAACCGGTACCGGATGTGCGGGCAATAACAACTGAGCCCGTACACGGTGCTGAGAGAGATGCTCCACGTTATGAAAGCACGACACTCGTGTTTAGGCAAAATTTGACAACGAAAATTTTGCCTAAACAACGAGAAATAGACAGAGCAAATAGCCTACTTCTGGATGCTCTTCCAGATGACTGCGACATGTGGCAAGTCAATTGTGCCGTTTACGAGTCTGCAAGTAATCTGGTGGCTCCGCGAAATCTGACACAGATATCGGGGAGTCGGCAGATTACAAAATGCATGTCTCAATTGAACGGCAAGATTCGACTGACACGGAAACTGGCTTCCCGAATTCAGTGTGTGATCGACTATTTAACATCTGGCCGTTCATTTACGGCTAAAGTCAAGAAGTTCGCACAACAACTGCGGACGTACTATCACACACTGAACAAGCTGAAGTTGCTCAACATCAAGCAACATTTGACGGATAAAATTCGGGTTTTGGCCGATGCCAAAAAGAGGCTGCAAAGACGGGAAGATGGAATTCGACAAAGCGCAATATTTTGGACGAATCCTTCCAACCTCTTCAAACATCGTATCGCAGCCTCAAGCGAGTTTCCGTCGATGGCCGCAGTTGAGGAATTCTGGGGGAGCATCTACGAGAAAACATCTAGACTTAATGCAGACACTCCAGGTATTGAAATCTTCACCGAGTTGTGCGACGAAGTCACACAACAAAGTGAAGATTGCCTACCCGTCAGTGCATTAGAGGTGAAAAATGCCATCACAGGAGCGAGGAATTTCTCCTCGCCGGACTGGGATGGAATTAACAACTATTGGTGAAAGAAGTTCACTTCTGACCATCAACACCTAGCCCGAATATTCACCTCTTATATAATTGGAGACCAACCCATTCCGCACTGGCTGATGGAGGACCGAACCACACTGATCCCAAAATCGGGAGACTTGTCCGATCCGAAAAACCATAGACCCATCATGTGTCTCAATACGTTATACAAATTGTTCACTAACATCTTGAACGAACGTGTTGAGAAATCCGTGAAACCGGTGTGGCAAGGGATAGTAGAACAACGAGGCTGCAAAATGGGTGTATCCGGCTGCAAGGACAACTTGCTTATCGACAGGTGTGTTTGTCAGGACGCCGTCCAGTACAAGCGTAACCTGTGGATAGCCTGGCTGGATTACATGAAGGCGTATGACTCAACATCGCACGAGCTTTTAAGCTTCTGAGTCAGAGTCCTGATGCCTCTTTGGAAAACACGCTTTGTCATGACATTGGGCAAGCGTCGAACCATGTCTAGACTGGTTCAATTCCAAAGAGGTGTCTATCAGGGAGATTCTCTGAGTCCTCTGCTCTTCTGCATCTCACTATTGCCGCTATCCGTTGCTCTCCGGAAATCTCAAGGGTACATGTGTGGACCGCCTGGTGAGCCTGTACATAAGATCACCCAACTTTTCTATATGGACGAACTTAAATTATACGCATCAGGCGGGGATCAATTACATCGATCTCTGAACGTCGCCCTCACATACTCGAGAGATATCGGCATGGAATTCGGATTGGACAAATGTGCAGTCGTTCATTTGCACACCTGAGTGCAGTTATTTAAGGTGTCTTGCCTCCCGTTCGGGTTTAAAACACCCCCCCCCCCCCATGGGGGAATGGGGCCAAATTTTAGTGATGCGCCAGCACCGCTGGTTGTGCACACTTAAAAAAGATATACAACAAGTCAGCTACCACATTTATTAGCAACAAGCTGCCTGCCTTGATGCTTCTGTTGGTTCAGAGAACCTTTCTAACGTTGCCACGGCCCGCTAGAGGCCAACCCTTTCTGCGGTTACTGCCTGCACGGACACGGCACGCCGTAGCGCTCCCCCGTGTGGAACCCGCCGGCAGGGGCTTGACACCGCACCCTAGCTCCCCAGTACGGTGGGTCTCTCGAGTCGTTTCACGATCAGGCATTCGTCGGCACAGACCAGCCGAACGATCGGGTCCGTGAGGTCGTCAATTCTCAAAACTTGCTAAGAGAAGCGGATCTTTCAAAAGCATTGCTCCTCTTCGAGCTCGGGCACTTCGACCCCTCACTCTTCCACAATAAAATTGTGGACGGAGATAACCCGCTCCGCTCTCTTCCACAAGTCCCCTGCGGGGCCACAAGTCCCCTGCGGGGCGTTCATTTGCACAGAGGAAGGTCAGGCTCCCATAATAATGGGATTATAATTCCGTTGATATGGAGCTCGTCAACGGAAATGTCATCCGCCACCTTAGCGCCGAAGAAGCCTACACATACTTGGACATACCTCAAAGGCATGTCCAGGATGTGCATGCTGCTAAAACCACCATCATTAAGAAATACCGGCGCATTCTCCGTCAGATCTTTTCATCAGAATTGACCGGGAGAAATAAGGTGGCAACCACGAATATGTTGGCCGTATCACCAGTGCTCTATTCATTTGGAGCACTGAAGTGGAACGTTGACGAGCTAAGGGGCCTTGACCGAAGCACACGGAAGATGATTTGTATGCAACGCAGTTTGCATCCAAGATCTTCCGTGGAACGACTGTATTTGCCCCGAAATATGGGAGGTCGTGGCCTTTTAAGACTGGAGTGTATGCATGACCGATTGATCCTCGAAACAGCTTGCGACGTGATTAATCGAACGGAGGATCCCCTGATGATGCTAGTTCATCAGCATGAAATTCAGAGGAAGGGGGCGTTTTTGTACAACGTGGCGGAACGAGCGGCGCAACGACTCGGTCTGGTTTTCAACGTGGGACGTAGTGGTGCACAGGAAGCTGAATCAGTCATAAACCTGTGCCCAGTGCGTCTCAGGGCTAACATACGGAAGGAACGACTCCGTATATTGGAGGGAAGGCATATCGACAAGCCATTGCATGGACAATTCTTTCGAAATGTCCAACAACTTGGCTTGTCGGCAGAGATGACCTTCTCGTTCTTAAGATCAGCCGGCTTGATATCCGAGACCGAGGGTTTTATCTTCGCATGCCAGAATGGGGTCATCAATACCTTAGCGTATCGCCAGAACGTCTTACACCAGGCGGTACAGAGTACGCTTTGTAGATTGTGTAGATGTCATCCTGAGACACTAATGTATCTTTTGGCAGCATGCCCAATATATGCCGTTTCAACATACATCGAACGTCACAATGCGGCTCTTCGAGTGCTGTATTACCATCTTCTCAGCACTTATGGTATTGATGCAACCCTAATTTGCCGTACGTCCCCACTGATATTGAATCCGTAGTCGGGAATGAGTCGTGTCGAATATACTGGAATTTCTTATTCCCGACGAGCAGGCAAATATCAGCCAATAAGCCCGACATCGTCCTTGTTGACTTCGATGACAAATCCATCTTCGTCATCGAGTTTTCTGCAGAAACAAATATAGTCAGTAAAGAGGACGAAAAACGGATGAAATATCACGAACTCCTGTTCGCGATTCGCAAGCTGTATCGCGGATTCAAAATCAAGCTCGTCGTGCTGATAATTGGAGTGCTGGGAGGAATGAGATCAACTTTCCTCCAAAACATCAAAAGCATTCCGGCCTGTCGAGAACATGCAAATTCCATCGCACGCCGAATGCAGAAAGCAGTGCTGCTGGGATCTCTCCGTCTACTGAGGTCAGACGAGATCCTGTAACCACTTACCCGATGGTAGAGGGAGTGGTTACAGTTCCAAAAGAAATGGCCCGGTGCAGTTTGCAGCGGAGGAGATGGATATTGGAGCCACTTTTCTGCTGCAGACTGCACAAGTGGATTATGGAGGGCCAAAGGAGGTTAGGGTTTTAATCGGTAAACCTTGCCCCGAACACCATGGACAAGGGAGTCCGACACACGGGGGGTTAACCAACGTCTTCAACCCCCTGTGGTGCCCAACGCATTTCCCCCCTTCGTCAAAAAAAAAAAATAATACAATCCTTCGCCTTCGGCTCGGTTTTGTTCATCGCCGTGTAACGAGCCGTTTAACTCGATCGCGCGCGGAAGACAAAGAGCGACGGAGAGAAAGAGGGCCGTTACGACATTTGTATGGACGTGCTTAGTAAAGGAAATAACATTTCCAAGCTTGGAGCTGCATGTGTCGCCGCAATGGGGCGCATGCGCTCCAAATTTAAATGAGGGGCGGGCTGTCTAACTCAAGTCGAGCAATGACATTCAAATGTTTGACAGTTCCCGTCCCGATTCTTAGGAAAAGAGGAACTCGGCGACATTACTGGACATAGGGATACGTACCGAGGTATTATAAGACCTGGTAAGTATACCTCAATCTCTTCTTCTTCACGGACTTCCTGGTGCCAACCTCGACGACTCGCTGCCTCAGCAACCATCCGGAGAACCTGGTTGCTCCGGAACCAAAGGTGGGCCCACACCGTCTACAGCCAGCACCAAATTCAAAATACCAATGGAGGCGGCGAGGATACCAAATTGACACAGAAGACACCAGAAACCAACGACGGAGCTCCATTCGTCAACGTTACAGGAGGCTGCTGGTCCTCTCCCTAGTGGTCGCGAGGGAGTGCGACATCACAATTGACTCACGAGGTGACAGCAGCCGAAACCAAGAAATATTTAGACGGATGGAGAACCCGAAAATTAAACAAGAGGAACGACGCCGGAACAAGAAAGAAGATAAAAGTAATCCTCTTTCTCTTCCGTTCGATAATCAATAAAAATGAATATGTGTATAAATTATTATTGTGAAACGTCATAAAATATTTATATTATATATGTTAATTGATGTATGTATTGTAACATTCGTCACGTCCGGTTTTCGCCGCTGCCCTCTCCGAACGGTCGCGCCACTATCGTGACAGCTACGCACGTTTGCCGTGCAGAGCGCGCCTGGGAACCTTGCAGTCCCCGACTGCCGGGGTTCTGCGCAAGCCCGCAAGAGGGCCGCGAAAAAGGCGCGCTGCCGGCCAACGGCGCGGCTGCTCGCCAGATAGCCTGCGAAAGCCAAAGACAGCGGTCCTAGGTTATATAGCGCGATACAGTCGACAGCGAGCGACCGCGAACAAGCGCGTCCTTCAGACGCCACATTTCCTCGTCGGAAATAATATCCGCGCTGCGCTTCCAGCATTATATATATTGTAACCTGGTGACTTGTACCAGCGCGTCACCGAACGCGCAATAAAGTGTTTCAAAGCGACTACTGGGATTATTTTCCTCGCGAAGCACTCATCTGCCCCTGGACGAAAGCGCCGCTCAAGGCAATTAGCCCGGAGACGCCCTCCTACGAATCGGTCGCCAACGAGAGCGCAAACAGGTGAGTTCGCTGGCCTTGGCCCTTTTCGCTTCGCTCTCTTATGTTCTTCCTTCTCCTATCGCACTTTTTTCAATATACTTGCTGCTGCCTCAGAATTTGTCTGTAAATTCATTTACACCAGTGTACCTTCCGGCGCGGGTCGAACCCGGACACGCGATTCACAGTATTCACCTCGAGAATCAAATCCCGCGTCAGCGAAGGCCACAGTATGTGTGAGCGTATGCTTTGAATGTGTGTTCGCGTCCTAATTTATTTCACCCGCGTAATTTATCCGGTTGACTAAATTAATAACAATTTATTTTATCGACATTGAGTCCACACACTTACCAACGACTTGATAACGTTTTTATTTTGGATATGACTCTTATTTTATTTATATTCGCGTTGGACTTCGAGTATGTTGGTATGTGTGGTAACTATTATTTTAATGACGAGATCAATTGTATAAAATTCAAAGCGTTAAATATATGTGTAATTGAATGACGAGAAATAATCATGAGTTTTATTATTTCAGCACCTAACGATTCCGATCTATAATTTTAATAATGATTTACTATAATTGACTTTTAATTTTTATATGTTTGGACGATTCCTTAAAGATTTTAGTAAACAAGTCTCCGAATCGTTTCAGCCGCCTCGTCTCGGGCTCTCGCGGCGCCATGATACTGGCAGTCAGCAAACCGACCGACGCCCGTTTGGCTTCTTGTATCGAAATATTAGGAAGTTTTACGCGAAGCTGTACCGCCAGGCGGCAGCACGTTAAGCCTGCACTTCGTAATGTCTGTGACGTACACGTTGCCCACCATTCAGGCTAGAATTTATAGTCAGGTAAACTGAGATCCTGATCTCTAACCGAGGGAAATAGTCTTGTGATTGCTGAATTCCGTAAGATAGTTTATTGGTTGATTTCACTGTTCGAGATCACGATCTCAGTTTACCGCGACTATAAATTCCAGCCTCAGTGTGTACGTCACACAGACGTACGAGAGTGCTAGCTTAACGTGCTGCCGCCTGGCGGTACAGCTTCTAGTAGAACTTCATAATACTATTAGCGAATTTCAAGCCTTGCACCGTTTCTGCACTCTTGCACCGAAAAGTGTAAACAAACACCGTCTACGTGCAATTCGTGCGGCTAGAGATAGAGATTAACCTATGGACTGGCCGGGTTTGTCGTTTGAAAATCAATATTTCTGAAGACAATATTTATGTATAAAAACATTTAACAAGTTTGACGAAATTTTCATGGTCATATAGATAGGCAGTCTAAAGATTAACAGGATTTCAAAAGTGAGACGATAATAGTGTTAGCGTACGAATAACTTGGCACAAACTGGGCAAACACAATAGTCCCGTATACACACGCACACACGCGCACACACACGCATAGCAACACATGTGCGAGTCGATTCAATTTAAACTGGGGGCACAATTGCACATATAGTCCAAGGGCCTCACGGTCTCCAGATCCGACATTGCGTATATCAGAAAGTATATTATAGTATATCGTGAGGATATTTTCAGTATATATTGTGGGTTAATCACATCAAAGTTACAATAATACTCTAAAATTCTCAGATATCATTCCACCAGGGAATGGCTTCATTGACAATTAATTGGAAAGAGGACCATTCTGTTTGCAAAAAAAAAATCAAATGTTGGCGAAAATTTTATTCAAATTGGCGAGAAGGCGAAAATTAACCTAGAAAATAAACTTAAAAAAATCGGAACTTTTCGAAATTTACTTAATTAACGACTGTCATTTAATTACTGAGATTATCTTTATGTTCCAGTGTACGTAAAATGGTATTCCACAATCTTTTGGCAATTATCTGGCGCATTGCATACACACTTACAACTTATACGAATGTTATTGCCACTTTTGCAGAGAAAACTTTTACGCACTTTTATCGAACACTAATCTTACAAATAACAGTTAAAACTTTTGTAATAATTAAATCAATGGGGGTTTACTCATTTATTTTATTCAGGATTTAATTAGTAAGAAGAAATGATGGAAAAAATCTTTTAAAAAGTTTTTTAAAAAATGTGATTTTAGAATATGTTTAAACGCAGGCACTGAAATTTGAATTTTCTTTACAGACACACTGCACGAAATCCAAACATGAGAAATCATAACCTTATTAATTGAAATCCGTTGATTATTAAATTTTTTTTTACTATTTCTTGAGAACAAAATGTAATTAGTAAATAACTGATATTAAAATAATGAATTTTGCCATAATTAATACAATTAGAACGCCGTCCGTTTGAATATTAGTAGCAATTCGACATGTTGGAGTTAAATCCTCCCTTTTTCACGTGTAAGGGAATGTTGAAAATCTAGGTAGTGACACTCCTGGGGCGAGAAATGGAATAACATCAACACAAATAGTTTTTTGGAAAAATTTAAATGACATTATAAGCAGCCCCAATCATGGGAGTTGAAACTACCGCTTGCAACTAGTAAGGGAATGTTCAATATGCAGATAACGACACTGAAATCGAATAATATCACCACAGATCATTTCTTTGAAAAATTGGAGATTAAAAGCAATTCCACAGCAAGAGGTTATTCCACCCTTGGCCAAGAGTACTGGAATGTGCACAATCCTGTGAACGTCTCGCCTGGTACGTGAAACTGAATAATATCGCCACAGATCGTTTATTTTTGAAAAATGTAAATGATATTAGAAGCAGCCCCGATCATGTAACTTGAGGCGCCGGTTTTCAAAGAGTAATGGAATGTTCAATATTCAGTTAACGACTCTGCTGGGTCTTGAAATCGAATAATATCACCACAGATCATTTCTTTGAAAAATTAAGTGCAGATTAAAAGCAATCCAGCACGCAGGAGGTTATTCCTCCAATTGCCAAGAGTACTGGAATGTACACAATCCAGATTCCGACACTCCTGGAACGTGACACTGAAAAATATCACCACAGATCATTTAATTGGAAAATGTAGATGATATTAGAAGCAGCCCCCATCACGTAAGTTGGGACCCGCTTTTGCAAAGATTAAGGAAATGTTGAATATTCAGGCAACGCCACTTCTGGGAGTTTAAATCGAATAATATCACCACAGATTATTTACTGGAAAAGATTTTTTCCATTAAAAATGGAGAGAACCTCTCTCTGGCGTTTCATCCCGGTCTGTATCAGCTGGAATCATCAGCAGGGCTTTGTGATACACATACCTTCCCTGTACGCCGATGTTATATTTATGAGATCTTAAGTCATTTAAACGAAGTAATCTGAATTTCGCTAATTGCGAAAATCCAGTATCCGTAATTGGGACATCCATCAGAGAACTCACCAAGTACGAAGTACAAAGTACTACCCACTCGATAAGGTAGATGAAAGTTTTCATCGTCTGATGACAAATTTTTTCGAAATTAGATGACAGGGTGCGCCTTACGTAGCCAGGCGGGAGATTTAAATCTATTGTAACACGAAGTTACAACATCCACACACAATACTCACTTGTCGACATTGGTGTCACGCCTTATTAAAATTTCATCAAGCATTATGTATCTCTGTAAAAATAATTGCGATTAATATTATAATATTATTATAATTAGTAAATAAGGATTTATATTACTTTATTGCGAAGCCTGGAGTTGACGTCCCTAAGTCCTCCCATGGCTAGTGGTCATGTCCGGGCCCAGTCTGGATCCTGGCGTGAACCTGGAACGTAAACAAAGAGGAATCCACAAAGAAAATAGTTCTTATTAAAAGTATTTACAAAAACCAATACTCACCGTGATCCGGATGACAGCTATCAAGAGGTCGTTCCCCAGGAGGTTCCACTGGTTGCGTTCCGTGTTGGTGTTCACGTGAACCCGACGTAATCACGATATCATTGCGCATTCAGCACTTCAAACAAAAACTCGCGAAAATCTCACAATCGCGATACATCCATTTGACGATGACATGTCAACATCGTCGCCATATTTGACACTGACTCGTGCGCATCTATTACGCGCAGCATTCCGCCGTTCCGGCTAGTCAGTAGCGGTATTGCCTCTCTTCATGCGTATCCTGCATCCCTGTCCCACGCCTTGTGTATGGCATCGCCGACCTTTGTCGCACGTATGCGCAACGTGGTGAACAAGGGAATGCAAACTCTGCGATGATAGTCGCTCACGCACGCGCAATATGGAGAGAGGAAGGTTAATTGTAACTGGGAGCGAACCTGATTGGTACTCCCTTAGAGGTACCATGTAGCTCTTCCCCCCCCCCCCCGGATACGAACAGAGCAAAGAAAATCAACCATCCAGTGCTACCAAACTTGGGAATGTTCGATTACCGTCCCTAGGCTGTCATAAAGTTTACTTTTTATTATTAATGTTGGTAATTGTTCCCCCTTTGTTTTCCTTATGTTTCCCGGTTCACGCAAGGTGGCGCAGAACTACCGGACATGACCAAAACTCGAAGAAGAAGCTGCCATTTTGGTCATTCTTCCCTTGGACAGCGACTGTAGCGTGCGAGCGAACTGAAGTCTTTCTTTTGAAATAGTGTTAAGAGGCCATCGGGTGTTACCCCAAAAATTAAGAATATCTCTGAACAGCGATCCAGGTACTGTGCACAGTGCGCGTTTTTTGTTCTATATGAATTTAATGAAACCCTTCTTTGTACGATTACAATTCTCCTTTGTCGTTTCCCTCGTGTCAAACGGTCGACCCCGAGATCGTGGTAAATTAACTGTAACCAATCTAAATTAATAATCACAAAGTATTTTCACAAATCGATAGTGTTTTTTATTGAATATTATTTTCCCTTTTTTTTATTAATCCTTAAGTATATACCAGAGTTCGCGTTTCGTCCGAACTCAACGGTTATACTATAAATAGCTTATGCTCACTTTTTTACTATAAAGTAATCAGATATTTCAAGGCTTATAGTGAACAAATATGATGGAATTTTTTGCAACTTATTATTAAAAATCTTTCGGTTCTTTTGCCCCCTGACGTCAGAAACTTGTCTGCCACATCAGAGGAGTTGCGAAATTCACCGAAAGATTATATTTCTTTAAACGATGGAAAGCTTTTTTTCCGAAAAATTATTTTTGTCATCAGACGAGCGAGAAAGATTTTTTCCATTAAACGCCAGAGAGAGGTTCTCTCCCTTTTTAGTGGAAAAGACTTCCAATAATCTTGGCATATGCAAGAATAACCTTCTGCGCGTAGGATTGCTTTTAATATTCGATTAATCTTTCCAGTGAATGATCTGTGGTGATATTACTCGATTTCAAGTCCCAGGAGTGGCGTTGACGGAATATTGAACATTTCCTTTATCTTTACAAAAGCGGGTCTCAATTTACATGATCGGGACTGCTTCTAATATAATTTTGCATTTTCCAAATAAATGATCTGTTGTGATATTTTTCAATTTCTCGTCCCAGGAGAGACGGAATCTGGATTGTGCACAATCCTGTAATCTTGGCATATGGAGGAAAAACCTCCTGTGCGTGGGATTGCGTTAAATATTCGATTAATTTTTCAAAGAAATGATCTGTGGTGATATTATTCGATTTCAAGTCCCAGGAGAGTCGTTAACTGAATATTGAACATTCCATTATTCTTTGAAAACGGGCGGCTCAAGTTACATGATCGGGGCTACTTCTAATGTCATTTACATTTTTCAAATAAACGATCTGTGGTGATATTATTCAGTTTCACGCCCCTGGGGAGACGTTCACTGGATTATGCACATTCCAGTAATCTTGGCATATGGGAGGAATAACCTCCTGCGCGTGGGATTGCTTTTAAATATTCGATTAATTTTTCCAGTAAATAATCTGTGGTGATATTATTCGATTTAATCTCCCAGAAGTGGCGTTGCCTGAATATTCAACATTTCCTTAATCTTTGCAAAAGCGGGTCCCAACTTACGTGATCGGGGCTGCTTCTAATATCATTTACATTTTCAAAATAAATGATCTGTGGTGATATTTTTCAGTGTCACGTTCCAGGAGTGCCGGAATCTGGATTGTGCACATTCCAGTACTCTTGGCAAATGGAGAAATAACCTCCTGCATGCTGGATTGCTTTTAATCTTCACTTAATTTTTCACAGTAATGATCTGTGGTGATATTATTCGATTTCACGCACCAGGAGTTTCTTTATCTGGATATTGAACATTCCCTTACTCGTTGCAAACGGTGGTCTCAACTCCCATGATCGGGGCTGCTTCTAATATCATTTAAATTTGTCCAATAAACTATTTGTGTTGATGTTATTCCATTTCTCGCCCCAGGAGTGTCACTACCTAGATTTTCAACATTCCCTTACACGTGAAAAAGGGAGGATTTAACTCCAACATGTCGAATTGCTACTAATATTCAAACGGACGGCGTTCTAATTGTATTAATTATGGCAAAATTAATTTAATTAATATCGGTTATTTACTAATTACATTTTGTTCTGTTACATCCTAACGAAAATCGTAAATAGGTTATGCCATGAAACGCCGGCTTTTCTCCATCGATAAAAATACAACAGATAAGAAAGGAACAAAGACGTTTTCTAAAAGAAAGATATTAGTGCACAAATATGAACATTAATAATGAACATTAAGTGAACCTAGTGATTAGTGAATAGCGTTAAGAACTAGATCATAAATTTAAGTTAAGAATAAAAATGAAATATGATTAAATAATACTCAAAACAGTAATTAATTTTTGTTTCAAACTAAACCAAACTATTAAGTGTTTGGACTTTATTTAACGCTAAATTCATATATAATCAAATGAAGTTAATTAAATTTCATTTTTTTATTTATACAATAAATTAGAAATTAATTTTTAGATGCCTTTGGTCGAACAGAGAAGCCGCCCAATGCACACACGATACTTGAGAGTTGTATGGCCTACCCAATAAAACTACTGCACTCGGCGGAAATTCATTTTTAACGAATAGGAAAATTTAAAAGATAGACTTCCGTTAGACAACCCTTGCCGCCAAAAGTTTTTAACCAATAAGCTCATTCTACAAATATGTATTTCCTATCTCATCTTCTCTTTTCGTCCAACGCATGCAAGTATACGTAAAAATTCTGTATAAATGCAGGCTCCTCGAACCAGATCTTCACTGCACTTAAAACGCTAACCAGCGGTTGAGATCGTTCCTAACACAACCCTAAATATTCCTTTCCGTAAAACAAATAAAAAGAGAAATAAAATATATATATTTATATATAAAAAAATGTTTTATTCACAATCTCCCTTCCCTACAGTTAATTCCCCTCGACCTGACATCCCTATAAATCCTCTCCAATAGCCGATTATGACGAAACGAGCAAAAAGGGATATGATATCCACAAAATTAATCAATTACCGATTAAATAAAAAAGTTCAATACTGAGGTTATTTTCCTCTTCCTTCCTTTCCTTAAACTCCTGATCATAGGCAGCTCCCAGGTAAAGGGCTTAAGTGCCTTGACCAAAAAAATGGCCAACTAAATATGTTCCAGATCTGCTTCTCAGATTTGGGATATAACAGTTCTCAAGAAATAGTAAAAAAAAGTTTTAATAATCAACGGATTTCAATTAATAAGGTTATGATTTCTCATATTTGGATTTCGTGCAATGTCTCTGTAAAGAAAATTCAAATTTCAGTGCCTACGTTTAAACATTTTTTAAAATCACATTTTTTTAAAAATTGTAATGATTTTTTCTATCATTTCTTCTTACTAATTAAATCCTGAATAAAATAAATGAGTAAACCCCCATTGATTTAATTATTACAAATTTTTAACTGTTATTTGTAACATTAGTGTTCGATAAAAGTGCGTAAAAGTTTTCTCTGCAAAAGTGGCAATAACATTCGTATAAGTTGTAAGTGTGTATGCAATGCGCCAGACAATTGCCAAAAGATTGTGAAATAGCAGTTTACGTACACTGGAACAAAAACATAATCTCAGTAATTAAATGACAGTCGTTAATTACGTAAATTTCCAAAAGTTATTTTTTAGGTTAATTTTCGCCTTCTCTCCAATTTGAATAAAATTTTCGCCAACAGTTTTTTTTTGCAAACAGAATGGTCCTCTTTCCAATTAATTGTCAATAAAGCCATTTCCTGATGGAATGATATCTGAGAATTTTAGAGTATTTTTGTAACTTTTATGTGATTAATTTTTAGGCTTTTGTCGATTTGTTTGCCTTAAGCTCTGTTATAGCGTTTGTTTATTCTTTCTTATTAGGTTCTTTTTTGTTAATTATCTTAAATATTTATGACTTTCTGGTAATAAATTCTTTTTGCCGCAGAAATCTTTAATCAACTTCCACAAATTTGACTGAATAAAAATTGCACAAAGGGTCGAGAATATCTTATCACTGAGATACGATGACAGCCCTCTTCGACTTCCTGATCGGAGGAGGGAGCCTTAGCGATTGATGTTTCTACCGCGGAAGTTCACTACTAGAGCGCGCTGCATACAACCCGCTCAAATTTAGTCGAATGGAATTCAACAAAAGGAATAGAAAAATACATTATAAAGTCGATAAGATTTTTTTTACTTACGAAGTGCAACGTCAAAATGTGTTTATGAGACATTTATTTTTATATAATATATACATTGAATATGTACATAATATAAATAAATAAATAATATAAATAGTCAATTCCCAACGAATGGAAAATAATTAAACTAAGTAATAATATATATGAATGTAAACAATGTCTCACATGGACGTAAGATTTGTTTTTCTTTGTAATAAAAGAAATATATATAATAAAACCCAACGCATTAAAACAAATTTTTCCGAATTCAAATATTCAAAAATCCACATGAACGTATTAGATCGATGAACATCGAATTGGGTTGTGACGTTTCTCAATTCAATATGTCAAGAAACCGGATTGAAAATGTAATTTCTGGATTCGATCTTATTCTTTTTCGTTTGTTGGGTTCTGAAACATTGTATCGATATAATATTTTTGTTCAAAACTATTTTAATTTTATCATTTCCATTGAGGTGTATTTTCCATTAATGATTGATTACAGAGATATACAATCAAAGGAAAAAGCACATATATTTAACTATATTTTGCATAACAGTTTTATTTACATATATTTTTAGTTGCAAATTCAGAACATTCTTTGTAATATGACGTTTTATTCAATTGTGCGTTTATGTTTATAGTTATTTTTATTTTATGTTTTATAAATATTTGTGCGAAAAATGTTAGAATAATCGTAACTGAAATGACATATTTAAAATAATAAGATCAAAATTAATCCATTACTAGCGACGTATGAATTCCAAAATATAAATAAAATTATAATTGAATCCGATTTTCAGAATTTTTTTTATAAATATAGATTCTTTATTATTTTTTTCCATTTTAATTAAATAATTTATTAATTTCATAATCATATTTTGCAAATCTCATTTAAACAAAAATCTAATTTTGCCGTAATTAAATATTGTACGCAAAATTTAAAAAAATACGACTCATTGCATGAACTTTTCATCTTCTCTAACAAGAGTATTTCCATTATATATATTTTTTATCATAGAAACATTTTAATTCTAATGACATTTTATCAATTCGTAAATATCGTCGAATACAAATTTCTTTTTATATAGCAATAAATAATATTGACAAGACCTTCATTGTTACAATTACGACCTATTTGTATTCTTATTCTATTTCCGAAATTTTTCCTATTTTTCTTAATTTTCTGTAATTTTAATTATTGAATTCAATTACTTCATTATCGTATTCATGTTTTACCAGCGTCCTTATTAACTATTATATCATCATTTGAGAAATGAAATCATATTATTGATTATATTATTGCAAAAGGAAAAGGTGGTTGAAAAAAATCGTTGCACGCGAAAAATATTCCTATAACATCTTAATTGACGACAGTTTTGTATAATAAGGAAATTAGCATTGTAAATATAATAAAAATAGAAATATTGATGAGTTTTAAGTCATTATCTTGATCGTATTAATCGTTAAATATTAAGGATATTAGTAGTATAGGGCCCCCGATAGCCAGACGTAAACACCCCCCACTTCTCCACCTTGAGGTAGGTCTGACGCCAGACGGCACGCACGACTTGAGATATGTCAGGGGTTAATGACCTCATAAATAGATGATAATGGTTATTAATGGGCAATTAATGTCAAAACAAGCAATAAAATTGTCAATAAATAATGTTAATAGGGTCATTAATGTCAAATAAATATTAATTTATGATCGTAAATAACGCCATGGCCGCCATGTGAGGTAGGTCAGTAGTCTGACGTAAACAAAAACGTACGGGCACCCTTTGGCACGACGGTGAGGTAGGTCATGGTTCAGCTACCTGATACACGAGTGCTTCGTGGTTAATTGTTATATAAACAAATAATAAAGACGATAATAAATATCGATAATTGGGTAATTAAAGTCAGATGAGTGTTGGTAATGATGATTAATTGATAGTTTGCGTATAAACAAACAATCAAGACGGTAATAAATAACGAGAATGACCTTGCGATAAACACATAGGTACGTGGGTCCCTTTGGCGAAAAGTTGAGGTAGATCATGGTTCAACGACCTTTCAAAGTCTATGTATTAGTTTTCGTTTTTTGTTATGATGAATACACGGTAGAGCCGACATCCCACTTCCTCCGTATTGTGTATTATATTAATATTTACCTACCCAATACTCCAATGACCTTTAAATATATACATGTTGGGCACGTGTCACTCCACTTGCAGGTCGAAACAAGAAACTGAAATTTCTTACGCCGTCGTTGAAACGCACATGTGGCTTATATTCGAGAGACCCGGTTTTCTAGGAAAATCTTGAAGACGAGGGTTAACGCGACGATCGTGTATCGGTAAAAAAATATGTAAGGAGAGAAGGCCGGGAGAGAAGGAAACTATAAATAAAAACACGTGCGCGACCGGTGACAACTGTATGCCGCCATTAGTGGAACTAACCAAACCCGAATTTCGATCGCCGCGCAGAAACGGGAGCGACCGCCGCGCACCAGCGATTAAACGACGTAGCGCGACGGTATCAAAGTTGGCCGCAGGGAAGGAGCGCCACGGGAAATTCGAACGAACGGGACGGGCTGTCAATTCAAACGCGCAAATAACATTTAAATGATTGACAGTTCCCGTCCCGTTCCAAGTAAAAATTTGATGCGGTCGCTCCAATTGGGGTTCCGCGGGGTATATAAGCGAGTTCCAGGGTGGAACTCGCCCTCTGTTTCTTCCCGATCTTGGAAGACCCGGCACGTCACTTGAAGACGGCAGCCACACCAGGATCCAGGGTGCCCACAAAGGACAAAAGGAAATAGATCCGGTGCCGGGGACTATTTTACACTACACGCTGTGGATTCCATCGACTTGGGCCCACGGGTCGAAGTCCTAGGTGAACGACTTCAAGTTCCTTAATTTTTATATCCCATTTTGAACGATTAATCTGCCGCACTCTCCCCCCCCCCCCCCGCGAGGTCGTCGAAGGTCGAAGAAACGACACAGCGGCGGATTCAAATGGCGCCAAGGAGGAACTTGCTCGCCTCACGATCCCGGACTTTGCCCGCCGACAAGGAAGCATTGACGGAATCCACCAGGGCCGGCCCAAGAATACCTGGGGCCCCAGACAGTAGACGATGGAAGCAAGAGGAAGAAAACCCCGACGACGAGGAAGATCTGAGGAAAAAATCCTTCTCTCCCGCGGTGTGGTAATGTGCAAATTTTTGTGTATTGACTATTGACATTTGTGTGTTCGCGATATAAATATGTGTATGTGTGTGTGTTCGCGTAATTTATTTTGTATGTGATTAAATTTTATCCGCGTAATTTAACCGCATTAGATGTTTGTTGTGAAAGTTGATGAAAATATGACGTGTTAATTTTAAATGACAATTTGTATTTGAGTGATAATGTTTGTTGTGTTATGGGATATAATGAAATATGAATTACGACAATTTAATGCAATGAGATGTATGCGATTGCCCAACTCTAGTTTTTTTATTGTGAAAATAAATGTGTCTAATATATTCAATCCTTCTTTCCATGCAGTGACCTATAATTTTATATTATCGGACGAAAAAGTATAGACAATAATTTAACAAATTGACATATATACATCAGCAATATTTACAAGGGGGAGATAAGGTTCTAGAAGTAAGCTAGAATAAGTTATGTGTGAAAAATTAAAAAGATTGTAATAAATTACGATAGCGGTTTTACGACAATCAGATTTGTTCGAGGCCCTTTGGCGAAAAGTTGAGGTAGGTCACGCAGTATTATATTTTTCTTGGAAATCACTCAAAATACGAAAGAGGCGATACGATATCTTCCTATGAACTTCGAATGGGATGAGCGACTGAAGAGATTACGTAATATTATGTGCTTACCTTGTTGTCTTAAATTAGTAATTACACAAAGGACATAATTATTTTTATTTGTATTATTATTTTTATTATTATCATCAATAAATGGAATATCAAAAACAATTTCGCTTACATTGCTAATTTTTCTTAAGTAAAGAGAAAACTATTCTTTTTTACAAAAATTTACATTTTTACAGCTTTGTTACACTTTATGCTTTGTATCCAAAAGGAAGCGAATATCTAGTCGAAATGTGACGCATTTTTTTTAAATTATTTTACACGTTTTTTCTTCTTTACGCGTTACAACTTCATGAATTTCTGTTCGCCGTATCGCACTGAATCGAATTTGTATTTTTGGTGGTGTAGTAGCAGTAGTAGTAGTAGTAGTACTAGTATAAGTATCATTTGCCGTAATTAGCTGATAAATCGAGTCGAAATTGATTTTATGTTCATTTTCGTAATTTAACGAAATTCCCGTATTCCCGTAACGTATTTCCCGTTATTAGTTTGTACGCGATAACCATAAAATTTAGGACCTCCCGAGATAAAAGTCTGAATGTAAGAACCTGGACCGTAAACCGCTAATTCATCAGTCAAATCTCCGAGAAAATTCCCGAGCTGTCGGTCGTATTCTTTGCCTGATGTGTGTCCGCCCGATAAGTAAATTACCGAGTCGGTATCAAAATAAAGTACGCGACGGTCCAATTTTTCTAGGTAGCTGTAGAGTTTCAGTTGAGCTTGAGCTTGTAAGCCGCTAACACGACGTTTGTGCAGTTTGACGATGACGATGTTTTAAGCCTGTCAACCCAATTTAGAAACAAGACTTTTTCGTTAACGGGGAGAATACGCGTGACCTCTTTCGTAACATCTGAAAAACTGTCGAGTAACTCTTCTCGAGTAGTAATGATCTCGGTTCGCTGCAAATTTTCGCGCTGACCAAATTTCCCCCAAAATGAATTTAAGTATAACTTGGCGACCGAACGTAACCCCGGGTTTTTTAAAATATTATTTTTGTCCAGTTTTATTCCTTCAGCCCGTTCATACGATTCTATGTACAAGTTTTTTGACGTTTCGTCTGTACACTCTGCCGGCCATCCGCTTGCTTCCTGTTTGATTTTTAAAAATGTATCCATGTAATCTTTATACAGGCCACCTTTTTGTGTTTGTGGATTATACTGTGTTATTTTGTACTGCCAAATTTCTAATATTTCACAAACGCGGTATTCTTTTTGAATGGCTTTTTTTTAACTCGTCGGCTACCCATGTCCCTGTCAATATTCGGTCTGTTTCAGCATCGTGTGTACAGTCGGTTTGCGATTAATTTTCGCAGCAGCTTCTACAAAAGGGGGAACAACAAGCGAGAATTCATCTTTACCGGAAGGACTGCATGATAAAGATTTCTAGGTTGTAGTATTCTACACGTAACAAGTCCTTCGACACCATCTAAACTAATAGGCTCTTGCAGACTCGTGATTGTCGCGCATTCCTGTCCGACATAAATGGTAGGATGACCTACGGGAAAACGACCGGTGTTACAATTGTAAGGGTACAGTGAACAGACAGCTACGTATTTGATTTTTTGGTCATTTTTTACGGTATAGTACGTTGCTGAATTACCCGTCCGTCCGCCAAAAAAATGCGTCTCGTGGATCTAAGATTTTGTACGTTGCCATAGGATGGTTATTGACATAAGCAGCAAGTTCCGCACCTATTCGGTTTTCATGATTGAAATCACACTCCCATTTTTCGATGAGAGTATAACCACTTGACCGAATTAAACGCGATATGGATTGTGTATTTGCGTACACTTTGTTAAAACTTTCGCCTGTAGCGAAATTTGGTTTGTCTCTCAACTCTGAGAAACACCGTCGACAACCGTGATAAAAACAACCATGGAATTGAAATACGCATCCTTTTGTGGTTTCAAATGTATGTTAGCGTCTGGTTGTAAAAAAATAGCCATCTACCAGTGGACCTTCGGGTAGACTATATTCCTGACCACGACCTGCATGCACAATTTCACGACCGTATAACTTCTCGCACCAAAGAAGCGACTCTATCACGACCTTTGATTGGTGATTACACCTCCTATAGTCATTACGCGGAGGTAAAAGACCAATCGTGTTTAGTTTAAAAAATTTTTTCGATATACTCGAGAACACGCGGACGCAATGGTTGCGGCTTCACTAAAGGGACAAACGTTACCTTTCTGGATAACTATTTTGCGGATAGCAAAACACACGCTCTATGCAAAATAACTACATACATCTTACAGTACGCTTCTATATCGCGTTTCAAGTCGAATACGTCACCTCGCCTAGCACAAGTGTTGTACCACTTATAAAAGTTGTCCCTTTCGTCAGGCGACATTTGTTCGGGCGCGTAAAACTTAGATCGAAAAACGGGCCTACGTAATCTTTATTTTTTAATGTGTTAAAAAGATGTGAGAAGTACCCCTATTTCGCTACTGTCGGAGGACCAAATGCTTTCGGTAAAGCACTTAATTTCATTTGAAAATAATTTAAACTATCTATGAATAGTGTATTTTAAAATTCAATTTTTATAATGCTTTTACCGTTCAAGATGACGTTTGGCTTACACTTTTTATTAAAGACGTTCTCTCGTTCGACTAAATGCCGAAGAAGAAACTGGGAATCAAAACCTTTTGCGTTATGCGCTATACAGACGATTTTAGAAAAAGCAGATTTCTCACGAATCGGTATTTCCAACAATTCCTTAACGGGGTCATGTTTAAATATGCATTCGTGCATTCCACAAAAATTGCATATTTGGTCGATATTTGGAGAATTTATGCACTCCTCGTATACTTGATGCGCTACGCAAAGATTTACGATGTGGAGATTGACCTCAGAAGTACCCCGATATGCTTCGTCTTGACGAGTTTCAAAATCGTAAAAAATAAATAATATTCGAGGACGATTCCTATCTTTTGACTGTATTATATTACTTCTACTAATACTACTAATACTACTACTACTACTTCTCTACTACTACTATTACTACTACTAACACTATTAACGTGACTGTTTGTTTTGCTCCTACCTGCGGAGGATAAAAAATAAGAAGAATTGGCTAATGATGCTGACGTTTGTTTTTGTAACAATTTGCTGCATGAAGCAATGCTGGTTCAGATCGTGATGAATTTTGTAGAGTCTGCATTTTCCAAGCCCGCACACATGACGCCCATATTTAGAATTTATACATTTGTGACAATACATACAAATTTTTATATAATCGCATATGGTGCGCAGCCCTTTCCCTAATTTCGAATAAGATCCAGGAGCGCGATGTCTACGGAAACAGTATGCACTATAAAAATCTCGATTGCAACTATTACAGTGAAACGAATTATCGGATTTTTCACATGCGGACTGTGCGAAACACATGTTGTACGTTCGCGGACACTGATGGGAAGTTGGTCGCGTATATCGCTTGTTGCAATGATTACAATATCTTTTATATTTCTCCACTATCCCCATCAAATTTGTAATCATTGAGAAGTGATTCACTTCTGCATGGTACAATATATTTATTGTATCACCGGTGAACACATCGAATTCTCGTCGACCGTCAAATATTAGATCTTCAGACTCTCCGATGCCGTTGCTGTCGTATATTACGAGTGCTATATTTTTATGTTTATAATAACGTTGAAATTCCTGAAATTGGAGAGTTGAATATCCACTTTCAGGAATTTGCACGTTAGCTTCGCGTCTAATTCTTTGTGCTTGTTCTAATAGAGAACTTGCATGGTATGGAATTTTCATATATTAAGAGTTAAAATTGATAAATTAGGACTAAACGAGAAAAGTTACAACACAGTTTTGTAATTTTCAAAGTAATTATTTAGATATAAATTATTAAAATTTGCCGAAAACTGAAGGTCGGTTTGAATCGATATCACGTGACTATAACGATATAGTCGGTAAGGTGGCGTCGCTGACGGCAATGCAGTGGAACTACATTGCATATATATAGATATACATATACGTTATATGAATGTACAAAACGTCAAATAAAGTTATGTTTACATTTTGAAATACGTAAACAGATTTTTTACAATGTAATTGTTTAAAAGTGTCGGCAACTGAGTTAAACATTTTAAATATAAAAGGAGAATTATAAAAGGGAAAAGAAATTTTACAAATGAGAGCAGACATCGACAAAAAACAACAATTATTGAATAAGTATAGACAATTAGTTTGATAACCAGAACAAGGTTATAATAATTTTTAATGCTAAAATATATTATAAAAGTGTATATACTTTGTGTAAATTTCATTTTTTTTTAGGAGCGGTTAAAGGAAAAATTGAAATTATTTTGCTTATATTAAACGTGAGCGTTCTATTTCTATCTTATATATATATACATACATGTAATACATGATATTATGCTTGTTTACTCTACTAACCTTCTCAGGTGGATAGCCTACAGCTTCGCACCAGACTTTTCTTTTCAATTCAATGTGAAGAACACAAATGAATTCTTTTTTCGGAGTTGAACTCGAGGTTGATTTACACTTAGGAATAATGCTGTATTTGTAGCTATTCAAAGATGGATTTCTTTTCTTTAACATTTTTATTGATTTCTCTCTTATTGCAGTGAATTTGTACCTGATGGTTAATGGAAACTCCACTTCTCACTGCGGTTGTTTCGAAAATAATAAAACAGAATTAATTAAAGAAATTGTAAACATGGTTTAAAATTTGAAATATACATTTGCATGCACTTAAACATAGTGTTTATATGTACGTTTGTGTACTACACACGTACAAGAAATCTGAAAAATCTCTTCGGTTCAAATTCATAAATCTGTTTTACTTTATTTGAAGTGGAACGTGTTCTACAAATCAGTGTTGAGATGCTACAAGAAAATAAATAGTTTGCCACAAAATACATCTAGTGTATTATTGCAGTATTAAAAAAAATATTATAAAACAAATAACCGTGTGCATGTTATTTGAAAAATATCATGTATTACATGTATGTATATATGTAAGATTAGAACGCTCACGTTTAGATTTGTATAAGCAAAACAAATCCAATTTTTCCTGTAACCGCTCCTAAAACATATGAAATTTACACAAAGTATATACACTTTTATAATATATTTTAGCATTAAAAATTATTATAAACTATTATAACCTTGTTCTGGTTATCAGACTAATTGTGTATACTTATATAATAATTGTTGTTTTCTGTCGATGTCTCCTCTCATTTGTAAAATTTCTTTTCCCTTTTATAATTCTCCTTTCATATTTAAAATGTTTAATTCAGTTCCCGACACTTTTAAACAATTATATTGTAAAAAATCTGTTTACGTATTTCAAAATGTAAACATAACTTTATTTGACGTTTTGTACATTCGTATAACGTATATGTATATCTACATATATGCAATGTAGTTCCACTGCATTGCCGTCAGCGACGCCACCTTACCGACTATATCGTTATAGTCACGTGATATCGATTCAAACCGACCTTCAGTTTTCGGCAAATTTTAATAATTTATATCTAAATAATTACTTTGAAAATTGCAAAACTGTGTTGTAACTTTTCATTTCTAATAATTATCTTTCGATTTAAATTAAATTTAAAAGTCATGCAAGTTCTCTATTGGAGGGTATTGTGGCTGCAAATCCTTTTCCATATTCTCCGCCACTCATCGGCAGAAATTATCTTCTTTTGCAAAAACCATTCACCCACTGCAAGCAGTCTTGCAAAACAGATGTTGTTACTATTGCTAATAGTAACGATTGATTTGCTTCGAAAAACCGCTTCACTAATAATGCTATTGTTACCGCGACCACGAGGAATACGTACATGATGTACCTCGATTTGAAGAATGTCATTTATATTAAAATTGGAAGCGCTTTGCGCTATGGAGTTTATTACATCGAATACGTCTGCGGCGTTAAATTTGTTATTGTACGAAAGGACATACCGACAGGATTTGAGAATGTATCGGAATTAAACGTTAACCGTATCAAGTCGGAATGACTATCCAATTTATTATTAAGAATATGGTCCGTTACAATTTTATACAGTTCATTTATCGCGTCCTCAAAATAAATGACGGGGTTCACATTATCTGTAGGTGGTATTATCCGAAACTGAATTTCGCGACCCGATAGTAGAAAACGTTTATAAAAACGTTCAGAATTATATAGGATATGCAGTTTACTTGTATTGTGCGCTGACGCTGTTGAATACGCTGATGCTGATAATGGTGATGATGATGATGATGACAATATAACCCTCTACCTGGAATCGGATTATTCTCTTCTTCTTCTTCTCTCTCGTCGTCAGCATCAGCAATATATGGTGCATTGAAGTTGTTATTGTAACTATTTTGGCTGTCCTCCCTATCATCATCGTTGTCCTCCTCCTCATTATCAGCTTCGTAAGTCCCGATACTACTTGTATCATCACTAGTAGTGCTTATGCTGCTGGAACCACGACCGCTAAGGTTTGGAGTCTGTTCTGCATCTAAAATCAATATTCATTATTTATATGATCAGAAAATTAATGAAAATTAATGAAAAAAAGATGTGAAGAGTTTAGAGTAAAACTTATACTTTTTACTCTTCTAATGTATCGAAGCATGTAGCGTCGATATACCTCATTACCAGAGGTATACTGACGGGTGGGTATACCTCCCCCTGCGAATTTTCATAAGTGGAGGCAAGCCACTTTACAACTCTCTGCATCTTGTTACCGTAATCGGTATCATTTTCCACGAGATGCATACTCAGTCGCTTATAATAATCTAAAAAAAAATATAAAAAAAAGTAATAAATATTAAATACATTTTTAATCATCAAATTAATCTTTAAAAGATAATATTAAATTTACCATTGTTAATTTCGTTGACGTAGGTCATACACCTTTGCTCCGGCTCATGGTGGATGAAGTCTTGAAGGGTGGGCTATCGAAACGTTGCATTTTCCCCCCTCAGGTTACCTTGCATCAGGTCATCCGCTCTGATGCTGCGTTCGTCGTCTGCTGTAAGCGACGAACCAAGATCGTTCGTATTGACAGATGGCGAGTCATCCCAGAAACGCTCCAAATTTGTGTAAAAGAATAGAAAAAACGTACAAATGCACGAAACGAGAAGCGAGTATATAAATTATTTCACTTACCTATAACTGCTTGGCATTCATCCAGGATGCTTCGAAAGCGCCGACTATTTCGGTACTCTCGCGAAATCAAAACATCCCCCGTGAGCCGTCACACCGCACAATCACTTTATCGTAGAGGTTTTGCAAAACGTCGTACTCTAGATCATACCGTACTATCTGCGGAAATCATGGTACAATCGATCAAACTATTTCCGATGGGCACTCGCACCATATCGAATCCCGAACAGGTCAATTATCGTCGGATGGGTTGTATCAATGAACGATATCATTAGGCAAATTATTTTTCTTAAACCCGTTGTACGCGAATCCATTTTATACTTTAAACGAACACACCAACTAAAGACAAGTGAGAATTGGTAACTATGTTCATCAGCTTTATACATCTATGATGATTTCGTCGCTGTACTAAAAGACATATTTTTCTCACATAAACCTTTAAATTATTAAAAAAACACTAGTGAAAACAGGCCACTCTTCCTCAAAACTCATGAGAAATCATTCTATCTCATGTGTTTCCAATAACTTACGTACTTTATAGTATTTCTTTCTTTTTTCTTACATAATGTACAAAACTAATGTGGAAATGTTCCCAGAAAACTTAAAAAATTATTGCAAGCAGCAGATGGAATAGTTCGCTTTTGCCACAAAACGAATTTTACCCCCTCACGTGTACTTGACTAAGTTATTCGGAGATTGTGACTATTTATGAGATAGAAGTAAATTACATACTTTATAATTTCCTTCTTCCCTTTTTTAGAAGGATTTCCAAAAACTGATAATTTTTCTAGATGAAATAAGATATTTTAATATCAAACGTTTGATACATGATTCTACTTACCCATATGTACACATCGTTGACCAAAACTTCCTATAGCTCTCTCTCTCTCTCTCTCTCTCTCTCTCTCTCTCTCTCTCTCTCTCTCTCTCTCTTGGAACTTGTGAGTAATCGCACGCTTATTTTGTTCGCTCCAGTTATTAATTAATTTACTCATCAATTATCACTCTCCCGAGCGAGAACTTATTCCAGAAGGCGCACGGGTCGTAGACCAACACTCTGCAGTGAAATATTTTGCATTACCTACACTGTTTGGTCCACGGTGTGCCTTTTTGGAATTCCAAGAGTGAAAATTCAACACGTTTTCTTCCACGTCTGTCAACGGCGCATTCACGCCGGCAAGGCTAACCACGCATGCGCGGCTTCCATGTGACCGCACTACTACTACTCCGCCGTCTACACCTGGTACATGTCTACGTGCGTCACCGCCTAAAGGAAAATCAAAGTCGAAACATGCGTAAGTTAAATGCCTAAATTTATGAGGCCAATCTCGAAGAAAACCAACGCAGCCGGACATCCGATCTGTGCAAAATGCCATAAAGTAGTTGTCAGGGAAAATCTATCGTGCGATATTTGCAAATCAGTTTTTCATCCATCGTGTGCGCGGTTATACACAGACGGTAAGCCCGACTCTGTTTGCTGTGTGCGTTCGCTTTCGCACACACTCGTACCGATCTGACGTACGTTCAGTGCCATAGCCACGTGCAGTTCGCCCCTCTCTTTGCCACCTACTCCTAACACGCAGGGGAACTCGCTGTCTTTACGATTGAACCCATTAGCAACGTCTCTCGCGACTACGGCAAGCTTCTCTCCGCTGTCGACCCAGTGTATTACGATGGGCGAAAACATAGGAAATCAGCAACAGTTTTCGCAATTTGTAGATGCGATGAATGCTCTCAGAGCTGCATTGCAATCAGACATCGCGGCGATAAAAAATGATACTAGTGCCATCCGTAACGAGCTCGCTAATATGGCGGCTGCGGTGCAGCAAAATACAGCTACCTGTCAAGCACTGTCAGCTGATATGGCCTATGTCAAACACGCAATGGCATTATCTAGACCGACTGCCGAACTAATTATTAATGGCATTCCTAATCGATGTACGTTAGGTTAACATGACATTTTTATCCGCGTTTTAACCTATTTAAAATTAGCCGGTCTTCATAACGATTATATCACGATAAGTAAAGTTGATTTTAGACGCCCAACAACCTCGAGCCAACCTATCGAAACCGCTAACCGGCAATATTTTGCACTTAAGGTATTATGTAAATCCGTCGCAATACGTAATGCCATAATCGATGTCAAACGCAAAACAGGGACAATTACCGTCTCCCAACTTTTTCCGGAACTCCAGGTTGGAGGGAATGACAGTAAAACTGTCTATGTCAGCGAATTTTTGCCTGCATCTTCTTATGTGCTCTTAAAGAAGACCAAAGAGGCTACAAAAACTGCCGGTTATAAGCGCGTTTGGGCACGTGATGGCAATATTTTTGCTCGGAAAGATGGCAGCATCCAAGAGCTACTTATCGCTACTGAACGCGATTTGGAAAATATTAAGTGACAATCGTTGCACCCAGCATCTTCTCAGTCAAATGTTTCGTCCTCAAGACATTCTTCGTCCGTGTTGAAAATTTCATGTGTAAATATAAATTCACTTTGGGCCCATCTGCACGATGTGGAAATTGGGCTTTCCGATGGTGCAACCCACATCTTAGCATTAACTGAAACATGGCTCACCCCGAATGTTGAGTCATCCTGCGTATCTATTGCAAATTACAATCTTGTTAGAAACGATCGCGCACTTCGTGCAGATGGCCACTCGCGTTATATTCAAGGTGAAGGTATAGCATGTTACCTCGATAAATCGCTTGTCTATTCAGTCTTAGAATGCTCAAATAATACGTCTATAAACGATCCTGAGTATATTTTTCTTGATGTGAAGGCATCTCCTCATAGCATCTTAATCATTGTTATATACCGACGTCCTGAGGGCCATTTACTTTGCGATTTTTTAGTAAAGCTTCATTCGTATATCTCCGTATTTAAAAATATTATTGTTACAGGCGATTTCAATTGTAAACTATTAAATAACTCGTTCGAATCGAAATATTTGCAAAACTTTGTCTCTGATTACTCACTGTTTTCAGTACCGTTTGGCCCTACCCATTACTCAGGATCAACCCGCTCGCAGTTAGATGTCATGATTGCTGATTCTAGTGATAAAATCAAAGCCTTTTCAAAATCGTCTTCGCCCCTTGCGGCCGGTCATAGTCTCATTTCCATTGAATACGAATTTAATAATCTTAATCGTGCCCCGCAAACAGTTACTTACCGTAATTTCGCTAATTGCGACTTTAGTTCACTTACCAATGATCTTATTATGCAGCTTAATCTCAAATTTCTGAACTTAGTTGCACTTGAATCTACCTATCATGAATCTCACATAGATCCGAGCGAATTTGTGCAGAGCCTCACTACACTGTATGACTGTATATCGGATGCTTTAGATACTCACGCGCCTTTTTTAACCAAAAGAATTACGCATCGTTCTTTCCCTTGACTTACCACCGAACTGCGAGCCAGAATTCGGGAACGTGATAAACTGTTTACTCGAGCGAAGCGAACGAAAAATTTGTTAATCTTAGAGCAGTATAGGAAACTGCGCCGCGAAATTAAAAACGCACTCAAAATCGGGAAAAATCGCTACTTAGCTAATTTGGTGCTTCAGCAAACCAATCCGAATAAGCTTTGGTCGTGCCTCAGAAACCTAGGACTTGCCAATCAACGATCGCAATCGGCCCTTAATCATTTCACTCCATCCATACTCAATCAGTATTTTGCTCAAGTCGCATCTCATCACCCACCGTGTAATTGAGTTTCACTCGATATCATTTTACATCGGCCCTTACCAAGCACCCATCCCTATTTTACCTTTTCTCCCACAAATTGCCAAGAAGTTCTAAACAGTCTTAATGCCATCTCACAGAAATCACGTGGGTTAAGCCCCGACCATCTCTGTTTAACTCACTTGAAACCACTCTTTCATATTATTTCCCCATACCTAACCCATATCTTTAACCTCTCATTTTCTACCGGTGTCTTCCCATCTCTTTGGAAATTATCCTATATCATACCACTGAAGAAAACCGTAAATCCCCAAAATCCATCTGATACTCGTCCAATCGCGAACCCACCCCATCTTTCTAAGGTCATCGATGCATTAGCTACCCGGCAAATTATTTCCTTCTTGGAGAATAACCAACTGCTTCATCCTATGCAATGTGGATTTCGTAGGTTTCATAGCACACAATCAGCTTTGCTATACCTATAAGATGACATCAGATCGGGTATCGACAGAGGCTGCATCACCATTCTAGTTCTGTTTGATTTTTCGTAGGCCTTCGATTCCCTTAGTCATACAGTCATCCTGGCATGTTTACGTGACCTTGGTTTTGAGGACTCTGCGCTCAAATGGATGCACTCATTCCTGTCGGGTCGATCTCAATCGATCATCGGATTGGATGGACAAGCATCCCAGCAAGAGTACACTACATCCGGAGTTCCGCAAGGCACTAGTCTCGGACCGATTCTCTTCATCACCGTCATCAACACACTTTTTTCCAGACTCCGTTACTGTCAAGATACTACCATCATCTTCGCTGATGACACCCAGTTCTATCTATCTACCCCAATTAGTCGACTTAGTGAAACTATTAGGTGTATAAACGCCGATATTGTAGAATTGGTCAGGTGGTCGCAAGATTATGGGCTTACGCTTAACACCCGTAAAACGCAAGCCATCATCATCCGTTCTTCCCAAAATCTTGCCACAATCAAGAATCTAACCTTACCCCATATTGTAGTTGGTAATGATGTAATACCATATGCCACCGAGGTGAAGGGTCTGGGCGTCATAATTGCAGCAGACTTGTCATGGAATAAGCATGTTAATCCACCTCATCTAAAATTCATAATGTCATTTACCGATTAAAATATCGCGGATCATTCCTCCCACCTTCTATAAAATTATCACTTGTAAACTCACTAGTCATTCCACATCTTGATTATGCCACGCTCGTCACTGCCGATCTGTCGAGCTACCTTAACACCAAACTACAACGCTTACAGAACATTGCTCTCAGGTTCATCTATCGACTACGACGTGACGATAGGCTCGCACCCTTTAGACGTAAGGCAAATTGGTTGTCCGTTTCATCCAGAAGACTGTACTTCCTTGGTAGTCTTACTCCCCAGATCATCACTACTAACCAGCCGTCATATTTGTCATCCAGATTCATTCCAATTGATAATTTGTTACGCCGTTCAACACGTGTTCAATCCTCCCGATATATGCTACCAACCCCTCGTACAAACACCTTTGCACATTCTTTCTGGATAACTGCTATCCAATTCTGGAATTCATTACCACGCCACCTGCAAAACATTTCATCGCCAGCTTCCTTTGGATTGCATCTTCACACATTCCTAGCGATGGCAGACCAAGCTTAGTGATTAAATTCCGTACAATTTTGTAAGCTAGGCAACGAAATTCTTTTAATTCTATTAAATGTTTTTAAAATAGTTAATGCGTTCGATTACAAAACTCTACTATTGTTATTCGTAATCTTTTTCGAGAAAAATATAGATATAAGTATCCAATTATGTAAATACTCATCCTGGCCGCCCCATTGTAACGGCAGGATGCATTGTGGTTTGTCCACGGCTCTTAGAGGCCAGGACAATAATAAACTTGTTGTCAGTCAGTCAGTCAGTCTCTCTCTCTCTCTCTCTCTCTCTCTCTCTCTCTCTCTCTCTCTCTCTCTCTCTCTCTCTCTCTCTCTCTCTATGTGTATGCGTGTGTGTATGTGCACGATTTACTTATTGTTGTCGATGTAATGGGTAGTTTACTTAAGCATGAGGAACCGTAAGAAAAGTCCCAGTCGCTTACGCATAGTTAAAAGGGAGGTTTCGGTGAAAAATTGTGTAGTAGCAAGCTTTTGATAAAAATAGTGCACGTGCTCGGAGTAGTGTGTCGATTGATTGACTGACGTTTTTAATAAAAAAAGTGAGTGAAAAATTGGGAGAAATATGGAAACTCATCAAAAGCAAATGCCAACTATAGACCAAAATGGTGAAAATACGGATGACATACACTCCCTCGCTACTCAGATTGTGTATCAAGAAACTCAACATTTTGACGAAGAGACTGATAATGAAGATGAGGTGTCAAGTGAAAAGCGTGCTCACATGTCGCCTATAGTGCACACAGGTATTCTCAATACACCAGCGTTGCTTTTGTCAACGACGTACTCATTGATCAAATCATCGAGTAAAATACTCTGTGTTGGTATGGCACCTATGGATGCAGGTTTATTCATACCCGTTGCAAAAATTTATAACAACCAATCATCAACTGGACTAACTATACAGACGGATAGCTGGTTAATGTTCACGAAAGTCATCGACACCGTGTCATCGTATTTTGACGTTTCGTATTTCAAACGCTCGGCTGCCTTACGCGATACAAAAATAAATGTCAAAGAGTTTAACATACTCTTAACAACGTCGTACGGTGCGAAAGCGATTCTGTTCGAACAAGTCGCCAGCGATAATAATAATGATGAAAATGGGGTTAGCGATAATGGTAAGAAAGCAGCAGCAGCAGCAGCAGCAGCAGTGGCCGAGAATAAGTTTCCCGAAGATAAAAATATGTTGAAAACACCTGAAAAACATATCGATGTAGAGAGTGCTAACCAGCCACCACCAAGGAATAAACAAAAGAAGTATCTGACACAAGAATATTGAGAAGGAAAACTTTTACCCTCTTGATCGTAATGCACAAATCTACATTTGACGGTTTGAAAAGAATAGTGATCTATGTCGAAGACCGAATGAAAATGCTCAATGAAATTTTCGATCATAGATAGATGTACAAAAATGTAGATTTCGAATCGAGGATGAAATTCTGAGGGTACGATACATTTTGCTCAAGCCGATTCGAGATTTCTACATGTCAATTTCGAAAGTATAGTACATGTACTACAATGTGAATGTGTGTGTGTGTGCATCATCCATATCGTAAGGGAGGGTGTAACAGTGACATATGTCTGTCTTTTTCTTTCCGCACGCGTTCTCTCTACAAATTGTATACGCACACACATATGGCACACATGTGTAATCTTACATGTGCGACATATGTGTGTACTCAAAATGGAGCAAGCCATGTGAACTGAAAGCGAGGGCGGAATCCGGGAGTTTCACCACCAGGAGTTATCCCAGGAGGTGCTTGCAGTCAGGTTAGTTTGAAAATTTAATACTAATTTAAATTAAAATTTAAAAATATGATTCTTTGTGGTGTTTTCCATTTACAGCACCCAGGAAGAGAAGCTCACCAGCGTGTGACCATTCTCTGGCCAGTTCCAACCACAGAGAAACTGGAGAGTGATCCTCCAGGTGCAAACACCAGGATGATGCCGCAGTTAAGTTTCCCAGCTTGGTGTATGCATGCAGATTTCGCCAGGTAAATGCAAGCGCACCAGTGCGGCTCATGGTGCATCATAGTGCGACCACCCCTCGGAAGTTTAATTTTCAAAAGGCGGAGCTGGCATAATAGGTTCCTCATAACCTATTCAACTATTTAGCATAGTGAACTCAACTTAGACAAAGAAATGGGAAGATTCACGCCCAAAATTACCGAAATAGACGCGACGGGAAGCCCAAGAGACGAATAGTGGTTCGGATTCCACTTAAAGCAATAGGTCCAGCAACATATTTCCTAGATCCCCGGTCTGGTTTTGTGTTAAACATAATGCCAATTATGTAAGAATGAGATAATTAACGTAACTTCTAAAGGATGTAAGAACTATGTTGTCATCACTGGTGTGCAGAAATGCGGTGGACGGTGGGTTGGTCTAGTTCCATCAGAAATAGACAAGAGGGGCATTTCTCTTTTTTTTTTACCTTCTGTTTAGAAAATATATGCAAGTATTGTTATACTGTTTAGAAAATATATACTAGTTCACTATGCTGAATTGTTGAATATGTTATGCGGAACCTATCATGCCAGCTTCGCCTTTTGAAAATATTGAATCATAATGTCGTGTAATTAAAATTAATACCAGTAGGACACTGTGCTCTTAAGTATTGCAATAACAATACTGCATATATTTTCTAAAACGAACATAAAGTTATTGAAAATTCAATACAGATTATGGTTCCTTCTAGGGAACCTGGCTCGTCTTTTCATAACATTCAATAACAAAGTAGCACGCATCATGGTAAATGAATGAAAATTCATTACGTGCTTGCACATTATGTAATTTGTGCTTTTAATTTGCATTATGTAGTTCACTATGCTATATTGTTGAATATGTTATGCGGAACCTATCATGCCAGCTCCGCCTTTTGAAAATATTGTATTATAATGTGGGGTAATTAAAATTAATGCAAGTAGACAATGTTCTCTTAAACATTACAATAACAAGTTGCCTTTTTATAATATTTAATAGCAAAGGAGCACGCATCATGGCAAATGAATGAAAATTCATTACGTGCTTGCACATTATGTAATTTGTGCTTTTAATTTGCATTATGCAGTTCACTATGCTATATTGTTGAATATGTTATGCGGAACCTATCATGCCAGCTCCGTCTTTTGAAAATATTGTATTATAATGTGGGGTAATTAAAATTAATGCAAGAAGGACAATGTCCTCTTAAGTATTGCAATAACATGTTGCCTTTTTATAATATTCAATAGCAAAGGAGCACGCATCACCATGAATCAATAAAAATTAAGTTCCATTTTGTACGATAAAAAAAGGCGAATTTACTTCCAAAATTGCAATGTGCCTTCGGTTCTTTTGAGATAAACAAATTTTGATCGTAATAATATAATACAAATTATTTGCAGGCCATTAAATTTCTTTAACCCATTAGCGCATACGGCGGACCAGTGGCGTGATTTTGGACACACGCAATTTTAACCGTAAGAATCAAACTTTTTCTTTATGGAAACTATGTACCGTATGGGTTTAAGGGTTATAAATGTTATGAAGGTATGTATGTCGCTGATCGCGAATCCGAAGTCAGAATTGCAAATTTACATCAGATGATCCAATATGGCGGTTCAAACATAGAACTACTGTTTTTCAAAGAACCTGTTGGACAAATCGACCTTCTGATCGTTCGATATAAACGACAGTTGGTTTCCATACGTTTCTGGGGTCGCTGAATACGAATTTGATATCATAATTGCAAAATTCAAAATGGCTGACTCAAAATGGCGGACATCAAGAAGTTACCTATTACACTGTCAAATCGGAATTTCACAAAAATCGATGTATGTAAGTTTTTGAGGTCGCTAATTACGAATATAAAGTCAGAATTGAAAAAATCAAAATAGCTGATTCAAAATAGCAGATATGAAGAGGCTAATTCTTACATTGCCAACATGTAATTCGTAAAAGTTGATGATGTAAGTTCTTGAGGACACTGTCGTATCTCAAATTTATAAACGGGATGTAATTTTGTGTCGTCCGTTAGCCGTCGAATACGTTTCCCAGCTCTCACCGCGTGGAGGTGGACGAATACAGAGCCTTTTTAGTTTTTTTTAGTTTTTTATATTTTAAAAATTTTGTATTATTTGTTATATTTTTAAAATTTTTTCTGATTTTGGATTCCTGATCAGCCCCTTCAAAAACTTACATACATCGATATTTGTGCAATTCCGATTGACAATGTGATAGGTAACTTCTTGATGTCCGCCATTTTGAGTCAGCCATTTTGAATTTTGTAATTATGATATCAAATTCGTATTCAGCGACCTCAAAAACCTATGGAAACCAACTGTCGTTTATATCGAACGATCAGAAGGTCGATTTGTCCAACTGGTTCATTGAAAAACAGTATTTCTATGTTTGAACCGCCATATTGGATCATCTGATGTAAATTTTGCAATTCTGACTTCGGATTCGCGATCAGCGACCCTTAAAACCATACGGTACATAGTTTCGATAAAGAAAAAGTTTGATTCTAACGGTTAAAATTGCGTGTGTCCAAAATCGCATTGCTGGTCCGCCGCAGGCGCACAGTGTTTAACGGTTAGAACGTTGACGTCAAATATGTTTCGACAATTTTCCTGTCGATTAAAAAATACAAATTTTTTTTTAAAATACTCTGGAGGGATTGTACTTTGGAAGGTAGCTGCTATTGGAAGGTCACAAACGACCATAACCTCAAAATTGTACTCTCTATGTAAAACATAGGTTTTGGTAACCACTAAATTTGTTCGAGTGACAAGAAACGAATGATTTGTGCTTTAGGAATACATGATTATGTGCAGTTGAGTTACATTTAAGTAGAAATTATGCATATATGCATATATATATACAGGGTGATCCAAAAGTCCCGGAACAGCAAAATATCTCAGCGAGAGGACATTTTCGGGAAAAATGTTTTAGACAAAAGTTTTAGGATTTTTCACGGGCTATTTAATGGTAGCATAGAATTTGACCTTGAACATGACCTTGAAGGTTATTTCAAAGTTAAGTTTATTTTTTTTAATGCGAACCTCTATTTTTTTCATGGTTTCGGAAAAAGCGGGAAATTTTACGTCCGATTATGATATGAACGATATTTTGGTCAAGGTCATTTAAAGGTGAAACTTGAAAGTCCCGGAACGGGGAAATATCTCAGAGGGAGTTCATTTTCTGTGAAAATGTTAAAGATAAGAGTTTAAGGATTTTCTGCTATCGATCTAATGGTGATATTAATTTTGACCTTCACTATTATTTTGAAGGTCATTTCAAGGTCAAGTTCAATTTTTCAAATGGGAACCACTATTTTTTTGAGCGGAAAGGCTTACGTCAGAACACGACTTCACTTCACGATTTTCACAGAAAATAGACTCCCGCTGAGATATTTCGCAGTTCCGGAACTTTTAAGTTTCACCTTGAAATGACCTTGACCAAAATATCGTTCATAATATATGCGTGCGTGCGTGCGTGCGTGCGTGTGTGTGTGTGTGTGTGTGTGTGTGTGTGTGTGTGTGGGTGTGTTTGTGTGTGTTTGTGTGTGTATGTGTGTGTGTGTGTGTGTGTGTGTGTGTGTGTGTGTGTGTGTGTGTGTGTGTGTGTGTGTGTGTGTGTCTGTGTGTGTGTGTAGGGTGGCCGTTACTTTGGTCATTTTTGAATTTCTTCGGTCTCACCCCCGAAAAGTGTTCATGTTTATGAAAAAAAATATCAGATAAAATTTGGATCAATTCGACCAGATCAACACGAGCCACCCGAGGATTAAATGTAACATTGTTTTTAAATGGGGAAAAGAGGTCTCTTAGTTTTTTTTCACGTAACTTCGACCCGTTGAGTCTTATTTCTTTTTAAATTGACATATTTCACTTACAGGGGTTCTTGGATAACAGAATACGCCAAAAATGTTTTTTTTTTTTAATTTTAAACCAACACCCGATTATCTTAGAAGATACGCATTTATTGAAAAAATGCTTGACACAAAAGTTGCACGGTTGAAAGAGGGTCAATCAAGGTTATTTTAAGGGCAATTATGCAAGTACTGAACAAACTGTAACATCTTTGACTATTTTGTAGCGCTCTCGATCTAGGCTGAAAAAATATGTAATAAAAGATAATGGTTTCGTTAGGAAAAATTGAAGGTAAACTTCACGTGACCAACGCGTGACTATTGACAGTCAAACGCATGACATTTTACATTTCCCAAGATCATTAAACAGTGTTTTATAAATCTTGCGATTCCTCCAATGTGTGTGCAGTAATCCAAGTTTCTTTTTCGTAATTGCTGTATATTACGTCATTAGCCAGTACTGTATCGGTGACTGTTACCGATTCTTACCGCGGGGAGGTAGACGTATATCAAGAATCATGTTTTTTTTAATTGATTTTTTTTTTTATTATTTTTTTTAATATTTTTTCTGGTTTTATTGATTTTTTTTTGATTTTTTGATTTTATTGATTTTTTTGGATTTTCTGATTTTATAGATTTTTTCACTGTTGAAGATCAGGAATTTAAGAAACTAGCATTTCTTCAGCTTCGGGGGAAAGCTCAATGAATTTCTTTTCTAATTTGAGGCTCAACGATGTTAGTACTGGATCAGAATACATTAGTAGGTAATGTATTATGTCTTCATTAGTGTTTTGGCGTGAAGACATGCGACTATTGGATGCCCGAGCTTTGCGGAAAATTTTGTTCGTTGCCTCTTGTGCCTCTTCTGACAACCATCCTATCGGAACACGAAAACAGTCAATTATCTTGCTACCATGACATAGTACTTTATGCACAGAAGGAGCCATTTTGTACCAAGGATATACCGCTACGCACAATTCCGCTGTTTCGTTACAGTACTTTTCAAATTGCGGAACATTGACAGGTTTACCACACGTCAGAACTTGCAGAATGTTATGGAAGCGTTTTATTATGTTGACGTCTAATCCTGTGACCTCCGCAACCGAGTCTGCTTGGGCAAAAAATGAACGAGCGACATTGCCTGTATTGCTTGTCCCAAACCCTTGTTTGACTATATCCACATAAATATTTATTTTCCTTAGGGATTCTTGAACTCTACGTTTTGTGATCTTTTGAGTTTCTTTATCAATTGGCAACTTCACCTCGGGTTTTTTAACGTCCATGTTGTACGCAATATGTAAAAGGTATTCCATGAAACGAATCCAGCAATGCAACGTGGATAAACCATATTCGTAATACTCATGATACCACTTAGTTGTTTTTATGTAATCTAGATTGTTCATGAGTTTAGGCCCGACTTTGCAAATATTGCAACTCCTAGTAGATCTTTGATCCGTAAAGAAATTGCAGACTTTGCCGTCAATCATCGTGCAGTGTAAGTGAAATTTAATGTCATACGTCGAATTCGCCATTTCAAAGGAATATGTCTCTACTTTCTCTAACAGTTTTTTATAGCGATCATATAATTTTTTAGCCAGAGATTCAGTTTCCTTGACAAATTGAAAACGAACTGGTCTACAGTAGCGAACTGAGGACGGAGTTGGATTAGTCCAAATGATTGATGATTTGCATTTCAGTTGCAGAGGGACGAATGAAACCGTAAAAACAGCTGCATCTCGATTTGCACGAGTTACATTATTATCACAATTTGCAGCCTTTTTAGGTTCTGCTCCTTTTGGAGGATTACCGTTAACATATGAGTCAACCCGCCTTCTTCTTCTTCGAAGCTGTCACCATCACTGTGTTCTTGAGAGCCATTATGCATTCTTCCTTCACTCCAATTCTGCCTCGTTGTCTGTTGACCACCAGCACCATCCATGCCCCATTTCCCAATGAGAGTTAAAGTTTCACTACCAATTTCAGATACTTTATCATCACCAACAACCAAAAGTATTCTCTTAGCAGTGTGCACTAATAAAGATATAAAATGCACACTTGCTTTTGTTTCAGAAATTGTGATATGTTCTGGATAGCAATCTGCTTTAGCTCTTTGCAAATGGTGATAAGGTGGGAAATGGCCTGAATCACTAAACAATGAATGATGTTTTCTTGCCATCTCATACATTCTTTTACTATATCCTACATCCATATACATTGCAAGAACTCTGTTTAAGTCGACGGCATTTTCTTCCTCGCTAATATCAACCTCCATTGTATCATCCATGTTTCGTAGTTCCTCTTTTTCTTTTAATTTTAATGCTTTCTGCAATTCTTCCTTACTGTGAGTAGAAGCTAAGTCTCCAATTCGTCTTTGCTTCGTTCGTAAAGATGAGTTATCATAGGTTAGCCGTGGACGACCTTTTTTGAGGGAGTTACGATCTGTGATTATGGCAGCATCAGTGCTAGTAGTAGCAATTTGGCTGGTACAAAGGTCGACCTCAAAAAGTCTTTTCAAATAATTGTCGTATTTTTGTTTAAAATAATCTTTATGTCTTTTGACTTGTTGCCACATTTTATTGTACTGTGGTAAGAAATTATTGAGAATTTTATGCGAGATCATAGCGTATTGCTGATCTGAAAACGTAGTACATCTACGTATTTCATTCATCACAGCTTCAACTTTTTGATTATTCGAAGTCGCACCTGCATTCCATATCATGTCACAAATTATGAAATTTTCGACACTATACTTCATTTTAAATTTAAAAATAAAAATAAAATACAGAAATAATTTGAAACTATAAACCAAGTAAAATGCAACGAATCAAGTATATAGAATGAAAAAATACCTGAATGTAACTGACGGATTTTATTAAGCAAATAGTAGACACGCAATTTCATACATTTCTGCCAAGAACATTTTAAAAAAGTGGGTAGTCATGTTCGTTCCTCCCATCCTCTTAATATTGAAACGGAATGCGGTTCTACTTTCGTATTCGCTTCCACCTAGCGGACGCGGACGAAGGCCAAATTATATATTCGAAGAGATCATGTGTTTCTTTCTATTGTACTGTTTTAAAGTAGCATATGTACTTTCAAACTCCTTAAAAATGTTAGTCAGCGTTGTAGTTGTGAATGTTTAGAAATTTATCCACATAAGGTAAAATAACGGTGTGAAATGATTAAATAATTAATAGAATAAGTTTAAAAAATACGTAAGGAATGCATTTATAGTCGTAATACTGTAAATCATAAAACGATTCTCATTATATTTCGTTTGGAATGTTGAAACGTATGTCAGTTTACTGTTTATATCATTTGATGCAGACAAATTGTTAAGCAAGAGTTCTTAAATAGTTGAAATCAGATTAAGTTTAAAAATATTGTTGTAGAAAAATAATGAAGGTCCGAAATCTATTTCCCTTGGGAAAATAACGAAAAATAACCAATAAAAATCTCTTATGATTTATCATATATGATTTTACGGAAATTTTCACCAGGGTAAATAATATGGCACTCAATTCTGTCAAAAGCAATGGCTCCAACAATGTAACTGAGATATGAAGTAAGTTACAGCAAAATATTATAAATTACAAATAAATAGCAGAATTTATATTGATTGATTTATGTATATAATTGATTGCATAACGCATTAACATATTTACATATATGCGAATCTAAGCAATTATTTTGAAACTAAATGAAATATAATATTAACGAAAATAGTATTAACAATAGAATGAAATTTTGAGTGAGACTGAAGTCTTCATAGAGTGGATATTTTGGTACTTTTGTCACAGAGTGAATTATGATTTTGAACTTTTTGAAATAAGTTTTCACTCGTGAGAGAGAGGAGGTTCGCCAATAAGGAATGAAAATTCACTCTTTCATAAGAGTATTTCAATTTAAATGATATATATATATATATATATATATATATATATATATATATATATATATATATATATATATACACACATATATATTTCTAAATTTACCAACTTTTGTGGAGGAATTTTACAAAATATATCTGGCATTATCACAATTACCAACTAACATTTTACCTATACATTTTTGCATTTTATATGCATGGGTCATTCTCTCAATAAGTACAAATTACGTCTTTAAAAAATATTTTCAATCAAATGATTAAAGCGAATAAAAGTGGTGCTAACCATACCCAATGAGAACATGGTTGTTTCATATACGTATATCAGAGGTATAAAAACGGTGTACGTATTCGGCATATACGTTTTCGAGATATACGTCTATACAACGGTAGTTTAAAATACGTCTAAGATTAACGTTTTTTTCTAATTATTTGCGTTTAGAAAAATTGCATAAAGTTAAATAACGTAATGCAAAAAATGTAAAAAATTAAAAAAAGGATATTTTAATATTTTTAATGTTTTTGTACTAAACGTATATATACGACTGTAATACTTTTAAGATTAACGTTTACAGCGCGTTTAAAAAATGGCATATTATTATGACGTTTTATAGACTGTCATCGAAACGAGAATTATACGTAACTTATAAACGTGTTATATTCCAGAATTATACTATAAATTAAACATCTATTGAACTATCGAGTTCTTATTATGTATTATAGCAGTTAAGATTATTCAATATTTACTTGATTCTTGAAAATAGATTTCACAAAATATTGTATTGTGTATGTATTTTTCACCATTAAAACAATTTTGTATGGCAATCTAAACTTCACTCTGTTAATACAGTAAAATTTGATTTTTTATTAGTAAATGATAAATATTATTGATTATTCTTACAAAAATCTTTTATTTGAATTAATGCCTACAAATCCTATTTACTATTTGATTATATAATTAATTATTTTGAAAGCAATAACTGTTTGAATAAGATTTGCTTTGTGAACGGTTACAGAGTGCAGTTTTTCCACCATGTGAACATGGAGTAGAAAATTAGGGTTTCCATCTATAATTTTCAATTTACACTTTCAATAACCTTCAAATTTGACTCCAAAGGCAAAAGCAAGGTCAAGATTGATCGACCCCTTTAAACCCTGCGATTTTTGTCTCAGATATGTTTTTACTTTTCGCATACCATAAAATGTATTAATGTTTAAACGTTTTGAATTTGAATATTTGTCACAGGAAATCGTTACCTTTGCATGACTAGACATCTAAACCTGAAATTCTCCGCTCTTATCATATCCAGAGTAAAAAAGTACGGTTTCCGTTTAAAAATTTCGTTTCGCCCTGGAAATAACCTTGATTGACCCTCTTTCAACCGTGTAACTTTTGTGTCAAGCATTTTTTCAATAAATGCGTATCTTCGAAGATAATCAGGTGTTGGTTTAAAATTAAAAAAAAAACATTTTTGGCGTATTCTGTTATCCAAGAACCCCTGTAAGTGAAATATGTCAATTTAAAAAGAAATAAGACTCAACGGGTCGAAGTTACGTGAAAAAAAACTAAGAGACCTCTTTTCCCCATTTAAAAACAATGTTACATTTAATCATCGGGTGGCTCGTGTTGATCTGGTCGAATTGATCCAAATTTTATCTGATATTTTTTTTCATAAACATGAACACTTTTCGGGGGTGAGACCGAAGAAATTCAAAAATGACCAAAGTAACGGCCACCCTACACACACACACACACACACACACACACACACACACACACACACACACACACACACACACACACACACACACACACACACACACACACACACACACACACACACACACACACACACACACACACACACACACACACACACACACACACACACACACACACACACACACACACACACACACACACACACGCACGCACGCACGCACGCATATATTATGAACGATATTTTGGTCAAGGTCATTTCAAGGTGAAACTTAAAAGTTCCGGAACTGCGAAATACCTCAGCGGGAGTCTATTTTCTGTGAAAGTCGTGAAGTGAAGTCGTGTTCTGACGTAAGCCTTTCCGCTCAAAAAAAATAGTGGTTTCCATTTGAAAAATTGAACTTGACCTTGAAATGACCTTCAAAATAATAGTGAAGGTCAAAATTAATATCACCATTAGATCGATAGCAGAAAATCCTTAAACTCTTATCTTTAACATTTTCACAGAAAATTAACTCCCTCTGAGATATTTCCCCGTTCCGGGACTTTCAAGTTTCACCTTTAAATGACCTTGACCAAAATATCGTTCATATCATAATCGGACGTAAAATTTCCCGCTTTTTCCGAAACCATGAAAAAAATAGAGGTTCGCATTAAAAAAAATAAACTTAACTTTGAAATAACCTTCAAGGTCATGTTCAAGGTCAAATTCTATGCTACCATTAAATAGCCCGTGAAAAATCCTAAAACTTTTGTCTAAAACATTTTTCCCGAAAATGTCCTCTCGCTGAGATATTTTGCTGTTCCGGGACTTTTGGATCACCCTGTATATATATATGCATATATGCATAATTTCTACTTAAATGTAACTCAACTGCACATAATCATGTATTCCTAAAGCACAAATCATTCATTTCTTGTCACTCGAACAAATTTAGTGGTTACCAAAACCTATGTTTTACATAGAGAGTACAATTTTGAGGTTATGGTCGTTTGTGACCTTCCAATAGCAGCTACCTTCCAAAGTACAATCCCTCCAGAGTATTTTAAAAAAAAATTTGTATTTTTTAATCGACAGGAAAATTGTCGAAACATATTTGACGTCAACGTTCTAACCGTTAAACACTGTGCGACGATTAGGAGCTTTAGGAATAGTGGTGGACGATCTTGGAGCTTAAGAAATACTGGTGAACGATGTACACATTAGTAACCTAAAATAATCATGGTATAAATGCAGCTCGCGAAATGACGTTCACAGAGCCATGATTTGCCAATCCCATATAATGCACAGGCGGGTCACGGGCAGCACTCTCCACAATTAGTAGAGCTTTAAAAAGAGGTTGAGTGGGTATGTCTGGCATTTACCTCCAGGAAGTCCAACACACGGGGGCCCATACGGTACCCTTGTAGTGTTCAACAGCATTCCCCCCTTTTCGGAAAAATAAATTATTATTTATTTATTTATTTTATTTAATGATTTTTATTCAACTGGCGGACTCACCCTTTTGACAGAAATTTTACAGAATCATTAGAAACTTTTTATTGTACAAAACGCGTTGTACAAAAATGCCTCATTCCCCTGAATTTCATGCCGATGAACTAGCATCATCAGGGGATCCTCCGTTCGATTAATTACTTCGCAAGCCGTTTCGACGACTAATCGGTGATGCATACACACTAGGCTCAAAAGGCCACGACCTCTCATATTACGGTGTAAATACAGTCGTTCCACGGATGATCTTGGATGCAAACTGCTTTGCATACAAATTATCTTCCGTATGCATCCGTCAAGACCCCTTAGCTCGTCAACGTCCCACTTAAGTGCCCCAAATAAGTAGAGCACTGGTTAAATGGCCATCATATTCGTGGCTGCCACCTTATTTTTCCCCGTCAATACTGATGACCAGATCTGGCGAAGAAGGCATCGGCATATCTTAATGACGGTCGTTTTAGCAGTCTGTACATCCTGGACTTCGTAAACGATACAATTGACTTGTCACCGGTTGCGGTCATCTGGAAGAGCATCCAGAAGTAGGCTATTTGCTCTATATATTTCTCGTTCTTTAGGCAAAATTTTCGTTGTCAGATTTCGCCTAAACACGAGTGTCGTGCTTTCATAATGTGGAGCATCTCTTCAGGTACCGCGTACGGGCTCAGTTGTTATTGCCCGCATATCTGGTACCGGTTGATAGCTGGGAAAAACGAAACCTATCTGCCTCAGATAGGCCCCATAATGTCTCAGATGTTGATGAGAAAAGCGATCTGCCAGTTCGGGATACCAGTTACTGCAAACCGACTATGCATTCGCGCCATATAGCCTCGCTGCTGCGGTCAGCTCTCCTCTTAGCAGGGCATATGATCTTGTCTGAGACGCTCTATCCACTGAAATCGTCCGTGGGCATTTGTGTATCGTGGTCCTGGGACATCAGTTTCGGCCCCTCCACCTCGGGCCTGCCCGATGGTCAGGGGCCCTGCGCGTTGCATTACTTGTAACCGCATTTAAAGGAGGTAGGGTGGTTGGCCCTACTCCCCGTTGTTATGCCTCTCTCGTTTGTCTCTTATCTCGCCATCCTCTGGGTTTAGTTACCCAATCTCTGGCAATGTTGCTAAGTCCAGGGCCCACCGGCTTTAATAAGCACACGTGGAGGCGAGAGTAGGCCATTTTGGGAAGATAGGATGGGATGCTTTTTGCATAGCCGCATTGTGTTACGCATCATTCCCTTTGAGGCTCTGATTATTATTACTGTTATTGTTGTTGATAGTGATATTATTATTATTTTAATAATAATTTTTAACAACATGTTGCTATGTTGCTCAATCTATCAGAAAAGCGAGACATCTTTAGCACAAATCTCTACCAGATCAGCGTGGAATTTCATTGCAACAACGCCCCAAACCAGGACTCTGCAAACGACGTCTGTTTATACGACTCGCGGAATCTATGATACTCTACGGAGGCTCGTGTGCGCATTAGGGCTACCTTCGGGATAATTCCCACTATACATTATTTGAATGGGGGATGTGGAGGGAGTTAGGCCGGGAGCTGGAAGAAAGTTAGAAGGACTCGGGTGGACAACATTATGGACCTGATGCTGCATTTTAGAGTAAAAATTACAATCGCAAACCGATTTTAATGAATTGATTTATTAACCCATTAACGCCTCAAAATACAAATTTTTTGTCTTCAATTCAGTGTCAGGTTTTGTATGCTAAAAGTTAAATATTTAACGGACACTTGGTAGTAGGGGGTTTTCGGGTATCCTCTTTCAGATTCCGGGGTCAAAATGGCTTTTAGACCGGAAAGCCAATATGGCGGATGAAATAGAAAAAATACCAGTGTGACGAAACCCGTCACAGATCGGCACGCTGGCCGAACCCCGCCTTGAAGTTCCGCCCCTCCCTGAGGGGGAACGGGTTTTTACCGGAGCGCGCCTCCACTCGTTCTCCCCCACTGGTCGTGCCGCAGTGCGCCTCGAGAGTTCCCGAGGAATGGGCCTCGGCCACCGCCGCCGACCTCTCCCTCTTTCTCTCTTGCTCTCTCTCGCTGTGGCGACATCGAACCCGAGACGAGTCGGGGACGCACGAAGCACTTTTCAGCGATCCGCGTCGTCCCCTCTAACCACGAAGACCCCGAGGACGGTGCTCGTCATCACCCCGACGAGTACGTCCCCACGTAGGAGCCCGATGACGAGCCCGTCTCTCGCGTGGGTCGCTCGAGCGCGCACGCGCCGGCTCGACGGCGTACCGCCGCGGAAGAGAAGAGCACGACAGTAGTCCTTTAGCCTCGAGCAGTCTCTCGATCTAGGAGTCTGTAAGAGGAATCTACCCGCTATTTCGAAGTCTTCGAATTGGTGACCGAGCCATCGCCCCGAAGACGGACGAGACCGAGGACCCCAGGAAGCGAGCCGTCCATCGTCGCCACAACCGACCGAGGTTCCTGCTCCAAGAGCATCGCTTGTAAGTGCTCTTTTCCCACTAAGTGACTTATAGTGTATCCGCGAGTAAATTCACGAACCCCCGGTCATCTCAAAAGAAGTTCCGTCGTCGCGAGATTAGAACACATCCCCCTCCCCTTTTTTATATTCACGGTAATTTGGAAGAAATCTGCCTCGTCCTTTTCAGGACCTTTTACAAATGGCATCCCTGGTGGGAAAATCTATTTAGACTTTCCCATTTTAATAAAAAGTTAAAAAGGAAGTGTCGTTACGAGTTTCCCTTAATTTTGAATTTCCCTTTATTTTTGAAATTCCCTCGATTTTGAAGTTCCCTTTATTTTTGAATTTCTCTTTATTTTTTAATTTCCCTTTATTTTTGAATTTCCCTTTATTTTTGAATTTCCCTTGTTTCCGATTTCATTTGTTTTTGGATCTCACTTAATTTTTTATTTCCCCTGTTTGATTTTGGGTTTATTTAAGGAATGAGTTTAAATAAGGAACATTAGATTTTGATTTGCGGATACCAGAATTTTTTTTGGTATTAACGTGATAGCGCGCCGCCTTTGCGTCGGACACTGCGGATATCCGGTTCGAAGCAATTCCGGGAAATTTGATTTTTTTTGGGGTTTTGCATTATTTTGCTTTACGCCAGACAGCAGGTCGCTCAAGAAACGACCCTGGTAGCTCGAAGTAGAACCTCGAGTTGCATCGCGTCCTTGAGGAGCGCCCGATCTTTTAGCGTCCCTCTCTTGATTATTTGAGTATTTCCGGTAGGACTTAGCGATTAGATTCTGATATCTACACCTACCCTTTCGTAGTTTTCCTAATTGCATTCGTATTGGTTGTGTTAATTTCGATCAAATGGATTCTTTCGAATATACCCCCGTTACATCTCCCGTAATGCGAATAGCCACGTTAACGGTGGTAACGCCAACCACCGCAACCGAATATTTCCCCATCACGACCGCGCCCGTGTCGTATACGGCAACCGCTACACACGTTGCGCCCTCTCGTGCGGTGGAGCGACGAGTAGCCAGTCCGGAGCAAATTTCGGCAATTCGGGCAGAAATCGACCGGGTAGTCGATTTACGCGTCCTTTTCGGCCGGTGCGATAGAGCCGAACTATTGATATCCGGACCGATAGAGGTGGTCGGGGATCGGCTCGTAAGATATATGATCTTACAGCGGTTCCCGGACACCCCGGTCGAGTGGGATCGACAAGCAGATGGACGTGGCGACCACCCCCATATACGTTGTCCGAAGCGGTGAGTTGCCCCGTTTATGGGAACATGTTAAGTGGTTCCCGGCAGACTACACACCTTGATCCAATCGAACCCCAACGGTCAACTCGGTTCGGAACCGCGGAGTTGCATAACTACGGTCTTCCGTCCGATCAATCGCGCGCCCATTATCGGGACCCGATCTCGTTTGGGGAGAAGAGCTTCCGATTCTCAGTGGCAAATGCGACCACCTACCAGGTCGATCGATCCAATGAGGGGTCAATAGCCTCCCCTCGTGACGCACGACCAGAAAATGTGCCTCGACGGGAGGTACTGGCCAGCATCTGCCACAATCCGCCCAGCGCGCTAACGAGGGGTAATCACCCTACAATTTCGGCTCCCGAATCATATCGGCGCGACGCCGTCAACTACGGAGTACGGGAAACACCCCATCCCCAATGGTCAGGGGAGATCGACACCCAAAATCGCGACGATTCCTACCTGCGACCGGTGAACCCCCCTCGTCCGGTAATGGCGGGACAACGCCCCCCCCCTGTCGTCCGAACGCGCACATGTCCCCGCTTCAACCCCCCTACAACAGTACGCGGCTCGGTCAACCCCAAACCTCGCATCGCCCTGACGGTAGCGCGTCCACTGCTGGAGGGCCATTCAGCCCCAGCCTTTCGATGTCCGGTGTCCGATGGCAGAAGACTGCCATTAAGCATTGGAGGACACACGGACCCCGTTACTCCGGCGAGGAAGGGGAGGGCGCGGAGGAGTTCCTCGTCAAACTGGGGGAATACGTCACGAGTCGGGACATGACGGAAGAGGACCTCCTGCGCGCCCTACCTGAGGCGTTCAAGGGATCCGCCCTCAACTGGTACCGAGTTGAGAAGTCAAGCTGGCATACGTATCCCGGCTTTGTACGTTACTTTCTTGACGCGTTCGGTCAACGCCATCTAGAAGCCAGTATCAAGAGGGAGATCACCTTACGCACACAGGGAACTGAAGAGCCCATCCGCGAGTATTTAGTGGCCCTACGGAGTCTTTTCAACCTGCTTGCTTCCCCCCTTCTCAGGAAGAGCAGCTGGACATTGCGGTCCAAAACTTGAGTCCGGGTCTAGCAAGAAAAATCGAGGGAGACGCCGTTCTCGATTTTGCGGACTTACTGCGAATCGGTCGACAGGTGGAGGGGGCCGCAAATCAAGAGAGGGTCTACCCCCCCCCCTCCAACGGCTAATCAGTCCGCCTTCCCCGCCTTCGCCTATACGCCAAAGACGAGGCGAGGCAAGGAAAAGCTGGCCCTCGCGACGCCCGCGGTGAAGCCGGCCAAAGTCAGCGTCGTAACCCCACCCCCTCTGTCGCCAGCCCCCTACGAGGAAGAGAAGACTGCGCCGGTAGCCCGCGTAGAGCGGAACAGAGGTCGTAACCCCACACGCTCGGTACCGTCATACCAGCAGCGCCAACCACAAGTTTCCACCCCTACCAACCCGCGACTGTCAAGAGTACCTCGCCTCCTGGATGTGGCGCCGAGAGAGCGCCCACCTTCCGAGACTAGGTCGCCGCCGAATCGGAACCCCGTCCGGTGTTATAACTGTAAGCAGACGGGTCACATATACCGAGAGTGCCCCCACTTCTTAGGTCATTTTTGTCGGGTCTGTGGCTATCCAGGCCGTGATGCGAATAACTGTCCCGTTTGCGCGCGTAAACGGTCGGGAAACTGTTAAGGGGGGGGAAGGAAGCCCCTAGACCCCCCCTAACAACCCCATCCACGAGGATCCCTACGTCGAGTCGTATGATAGCAAAAATTGAGAATAGAAGGATCGCTTCTGCAACACCTAAGCCCAGTGGGCTCAATATCGAGTCTTGTGAAGCCAATCAATGGACATTAGATTCAGACCCTCGTCCCCACTTTCGCGTAGCTTTGAATGGGAAGATTATTAGGGCACTCGTTGACACCGGAGCTTCGCATTCGTATTTAGGCCTCGCGTGTCAGGAGGTATTATCGCCCTTCCTGAGGTCAAGTGAAGAACAAGTAGGAGTTGCAAACGGCGCGCTAGTCCAATTAGATGGTGTCGTTATCCTCGCGATGACAGTCGGTAGCCATACGCGAAATTTGGAGATAAGAGTTGCTCCCCTCCACTATGCATGCGTGTTGGGGATGGATTTCATGTGCCTATTCGGTCTTAAAATAGATACGGAGAATAATGCGTGGAGTAGCCGCCACGGCATCCGATGAAATGCTGAGTAGTGGCATCATCGAACGCTCCGCGAGCCCCTGGATGAGTAACCCCGTTATCGTCCGGAAGTCGAATGGGACTTTTAGGTTCTGTGTCGACTCCGGAAACGTAAACAAAATAACAAAGAAGAATGCATACCCGTTCCCCTCGATGGATAGAATTCTGTCTGGGTTAAGTCGGGCCCAATGCATCACCACACTCGATCTGAGCCAGGCCTACTTTCAGGTGCCCGTAGGACCTAACAGTCGACCCGTTACCGCTTTCGCTGTCCCCGGTCGCGGTTTATTTCAATTTAAACGGATGCCTTTCGGGCTCACCAACGCGCCGGCGACATTTCAGCGATTAGTGGACCACCTCATCACCACCTCACCACGTCTTCGCGTACTTGGATGACATCATCATCGCCACGGACGATGAGGAGGACCACTTTCGCTACTTGAGACTTGTCTGCGCAACGCCGGATTGGAACTAAACCTGGAAAAGAGTGAATTCTTCCAGGACGAGGTAAAATACCTCGGTTTTGTATTAAATAGAGATGGTTTGAAGACGTATCCGGACAAGGTCGCTCCCGTTCTCGAATTTCGGCCCCCCCCCCCCAACCTCAAACAGCTAAGGCACTTTTTCGCGTGATCGCGTTCATTTGACCAAATTGTTAACAAAGAATACTCCCTGGATCTGCGGCCCGGCGCAGCAATCTGCTTTCGAGGCCCTCCGCGACTCCCTCACCCATACCCCCGTTTTGGCACGCTCAAATTTTGTCGTCCCCTTCACAATTCAGACGGATGCGAGCGACTTTGCTATCGGGGCGGTAATAACACAAGAGATAGCCGGTAATGAGCACCCGATTAGATTTGCTAGTCGCGTGCTCACCAAGTTTGAACGAAGGTAAACCGTCACAGAGAAAGAGTGCCTCGCCATCCTCTGGGCCGTGAAGAAGTATCGACCCTATGTCGAGGGGATCGGGTGATCACCGATCATAGTAGTCTGCAGTGGCTCAGGAATTTGCGAGACCCGACCGGGAGATTGGCGCGGTGGGCCCTAGCCTTGCAGACCTATGATATGAAAATCGAGCATAGAAAAGGCACGCTCAACGTGGTGCCCGATGCCCACTCGAGGATGTACGAGAATGTCGATACCGCCCTTTGCGCCCTGGGGGATACCGCGGACCCGTGGTACACCCAGAAAATGGAAAATATTCGGAAATTTCCTTCGAAATATCCCGATTGGAGAATCGAGGATGACCGGATATATTTCCATAAGCCCCACCCGCTAATAGAGTCTGCCCTCACCGACCTCGACGCCTGGAAACTCGTCCTCCCCGCGATAGCCCGCAAGCCGGCCACTTAGGAGTAGATAAGACGTATCACCGTCTCATCCAAGACTTCTATTGGCTCGGTGTTTTCCAGGACGTCACTGCCTTCGTCGAGCGCTGTCCCGCCTGTCAGAAGCAAAAAATCTCTCAGCAGGCCCCGGCCGGACTCATGCGCGAAAGAACTACGGAAGATCCCTGGATGACGGTCAGTTCTGATGTCATGGGCATTCCCCCCAGCAAGCGTCAAAACCAGTTCGTAGTAGTTTTCCAGGACATGTTTACCAAATATGTGGAAGTGAAACCCCTTCGAGCGGCTACAGGCGCTGCCATTATGGCCGCCTTCGATAGCCTAGTTATCAATCGATGGGGCCCAAGGTATTTTTTATCGGACAATGCCAAGCAGTATGATAACTCATAAGTGCAGGCCCATCTAAACCAGTTAGGTATAACCCCCGATCGTCCCCCCCCCCCCATCACGCCCAAGCGAACCCAGTCGAGAGGGTGAACAGGACTCTCAAAACGATGATGTGCACCTTCGTGTCACACAACCATCGCGACTGGGACGTGCACCTAGAGCACTGACGTTCGCCCTGAATACGGCTGTCCAGTCGTCCACTAACATCACCCCGGCGTTTCTGAATTACGGCCACAACCCAGTAGCCATTAGAAATTTACGTACCGACCTCCCCCCTCCCCCACTTGCACGACCCAAGGATCCTGAATTCTGGCGTGATCGAATGAGGAGGCTACCTCTCATTCACGACTGGGTACATCGCAACCTGCAGCGCGCCGCGACGCGCCAAGCCGAGTACTATAATCGCTCCCATCGTGAGGTAGAATACAAGGTGGGCGATTTAGTGCTACGACGCATACGGGTCCTATCGTCGGGAGCTCAAAATTTTGCGGCTAAACTTGCGCCTAAATTCAGTGGCCCGTATCGAATAGTACGAGTAATATCCCCCGTCGTTTTCGAACTTAGCGACCCGGATAGTCGTCGGAACCCAAGGGCGCATATCAAGGACTTGAAGCCCTATCGCGCCCCCGTCGCCGAGGAGAGTTCGAGAAGGGAACTAACCGCTTCACCTACGACACCCGAAAACCCTGCGGACTCCCAATTGAAAATGAGGAGTCGGAATTCGTTGGGAGTGGAACCATTGCCGCGTCGCCGCGGCCGACCACCGAAACAACCCCGACAAGACACCCAAGGTCCAAACGAGGGTACCCACATGCCACGCCGCAGCGAGGTGTCCCGAGCGATAAGGCCAGCGGAGACGGCCAAACCGACCCCACCCCGTAGGCGCCCGGGTCGTCCACGCAAGATGTCAACGCCGCATGTCTCCTTTTCGCCGGCGCACTCGTGCGGAAGTCGTCCCGGTCTACGGCCTCGAAGTGCCAACCTGCTACACTGGTACCTCTATTGTTGAGGGACCCCCCCCCCCGACACCTTTTTCTTTTGTTTTTTTTTGGGTCAATTGATGTTAAACTGTTTTATTGTCTTATTAATTATGTTTTCAATATGTTAGTCGGTTACATCGTTGGGATAAAAGAGTATGAGGTAGTCCCAACTCCTAAAGTAGACCCAACCAATGTAGGGTCATTACCCTTTGTTACAGGTACCAAAAGGACATCATTGTGAAAGTGGCACCCGAACGGAGGAAGAGGACCCGTTGGGCAAGGGTGCCCTGCCAGGTCACCCTCGTCCGGCCCGGAGGAGCCACCGCTCAACAGCCACCGACACTGGAGCCAGCAACGGTGGTGCCGCCTCTCACGCAGGCGGACTTCCCGCCTCTGCCGACCATCTGCTGGGAGGGTTGTATTCGCGCGTCCAACTGCAGATAATCCGATTCTCCCGTGCCACGCCGGCCCCTGCAGTTGGGGACGGCGTCAGACGGGCCGGAAGAGCCGTCGGGGCTACTGCGCCTACGTCGTCCCTATGAGGCCCCCCGACAACCACCGCCCCCCGGACGGGGACCCCTCCCTTCTGGAGGAGATAGAGGAAGGAGGAGTCGGAGCGGCGCCCGAAAATAACAACGACCAACAACAGATCGGGCAACCGGGGGAAAATCTCCTCGTTCGCCCCCCCCCCCTTCCCTCCTCTCCCAGTCGCCGGTCCCGGTCTACGCCTTGGTCTGGGAAGAGGAGCGGAGGGGTCGGCGAGGGCAGTTCCTGATGGGACCCCCCGAGGTGTCGAATCCGCAACCGTGGGCCCCGTCGCCGGAGCGGGAATACGTTTGGGCCCATCCGTCGCAGCCGCGCCCTCCCTCCCCCCTCTAATTCGTGAGGGCGGAGCCCCCCCCCCCCCCTTAACACCACCGACTCGCCTGACCACCACAGCGGGGCCGGTGTGCGAAGAATCCCGCCGGGCTGGCGCCTCTCGTCGACGCCGACGAACCCGCAGGGGGAATCGCACCCGGCCACTCTACGGGGTAGTGCATCGCGACCCCTCTCGTCACCATGGGGTCAGCCAGCCGCAGCGACCGGCCTCCCCGGTAATAATTAACATCTCCCCGATTAGGATCGCGTATTCGTTAAGATGACTTGTGATACCGCTTGAAATCGCGCAGTCAAGTAGTTCAATTCTGTTTGCCGCTAATTCGCGCCCACAATGGATTTCAGTGGCCTTTTGTTCAATCACACACTTAAATAATATGTCTACATCGCAATAAAGCTGTAATCCATTTAAGGAACTAAGTTCCGCTAAACAGCACCCTCCTTGAGAGGTGCTGGTCGCCCCGTTGCGATTCAGTTGGCCCGAATACCAAAGAAACCTCCCTACCTACCCCCCCCCCCCCCCCCAAAGAACCCGAACGTCGGCATATGACATACAGTACCCAAGGGGTAGGGGTTTGTGACGAGACCCGTCACAGATCGGCACGCTGGCCGAACCCCGCGCCATCCCTTGAGGCCGGGCGTAACCCCGCCATGAAGTTCCGCCCCTCCCGGAGGAGGAACGGGTTTTTACCGGAGCGCGCCTCCACTCGTTCTCCCCCCACTGGTTGTGCCGCAGTGCGCCTCAAAGTTCCCGAGGAACGGGCCTCGGCCACCGCCGCCGACCTCTCTCTCTTTCTCTCGTGCTCTCTATCACAGTGGCGACATCGAGCCCGAGACGAGTCGGGGACGCACAAAGCACTTTTCAGCGCTCCGCGTCGTCCCCTCCCACCGCGAAGACCCCGATGACGGTGCTCGTCATCACCCCGACGAGTACGTCCCCACGTAGGAGCCCGATGACGAGCCCCTCTCCCGCGCGGGTCGCTCGAGCGCGCACGCGCCGGCTCGACGGCGCATCGCGGGGAAAGAGAAGAGCACGACAGTAGTCAGTTAGTCTCGAGCAGTCTCTCGATCTAGGAGTCTGTAAGAGGAATCTACCCGCGATTTCGAAGTCTTCGTGCGTTAAAGTACACACCCCGCGCCACCCAGCCTCACGAGTGCCCAGGACGTCTTCACCGCCACCCACAGCCGAGAGGATTGGTGGCCGAGCCATCGCCCCGAAGACGGACGAGACCGAGGACCCCAGGAAGCGAGCCGTCCCGAGCAGCCGTCCATCGTCGCCACGACCGACCGAGGTTCCTGCTCCAAGAGCATCGCTTGTAAGTACTCTTTTTCCACTAAGTGACTTATAGTGTATCCGCGAGTAAATTCACGAACCCCCGGTCATCTCAAAAGAAGTTCCAGCGTCGCAAGATTGGAACCCTTCCCCCCCCCTTTTTATATTCACGGTAAATTTGGAAGAAATCTGCCTCGTCCTTTTCAGGGCGAGGTTACACCAGAAATTTCGCAAATTTTTTGTATTAATATATCAAAAACATTTTTTCTAACCTACACAATGTATGCCATGAGCGGCGGTGGCTCAGTTGGTAGTGTATCGGCTTCGTAATCAGAAAACCCTGGTTCGATCCCGGCCTCTGCAATCTGTCATCGGGACACCTCTATATTTGTTTATAAGTGTCTAATAACGCCAAAGCTCGGGTGGTTCGGATTCCACCTTCATAAACTGTAGGTCCCGTCGCGATTTAGTCCCATTTGGGTTCACAAAAGTCGGCGTAAAATAATATAAAAAAAATGTATGCCATCAATGCATAACATAGTTGTACTTTCGAACTGTGCTAATTAGAAATTCTAAAATTGCGAAACAAACACTTCACAACACGCCAATTACTGAAATCTATCTAACAATGGTTATTAAGGTCGTTGATGACGAATATGGAGTCCACATTTCAAAATTCGTAATGGCGGATCCAATATGGCCAATCAAAATTTTGAAATCTTTCGAAAATAGCATGAACATCACTACTTGGGAATATTTCGTGTCTCTAATATTGTGGATATAAAACCCAATTTCAATTTTCAAAATGGAGAATGCAATAAAATTCCCCAAATAAGAATAATCACTGTTTGAAATATGTGAACGATTTCTTTCGTTAGCTGTAGTTCTGACGTTGTACATTTCTCACCTCGTGGAGGTGGTGAGACTTTTTATTTTTTTATTTTTTTATTTTCTAATAACTTTTTGTATATTTTTTTGATATTTTTCGAAATTTTCTAGATTTTTTTGTATTTTTTGAAATTTTTTAGATTTTTTTGTGTATTTGTAATATTTTTTAAAATTTTGTTTAGTTGCACATGTACGCTAACATAGTAAAATTTACAAAAATATTTTCGGCAAAAAATGCAAATTTTTACGTTTTGACAGTTTTTGGACAAACAAACATTTTTTTTGTTTTTTCATGTCGAACTTCGTGTTTAGACATTTTTGCCATTTATTTTTGATTCCTCTAAATAATATTTTGCAATACTGAGTGCGCAGTCTTTCGTGGAAGCTTTTTTCCCCTCATTAGCTGCATTATATAGAACTACTGTATTTACTATAGAAGCTTGTATAATTCTCATGAAAATGACCCAATTCCACTTTTTAGATCTTATGCACGGTTGCAAATTATTACAATGAGCATTATGAAGATCTACTCCACCCATGAACTTATTGTACTGATGGAAAGCATATGAAAATTGTATATCAATCAATTTTAGCCTGTTTTTCCGCACTATACCTTTTTGAGGGCATTAATGGGGTCACACCAGCAGCCGCGGATACTAAAGAAACTTTTTTGGAGTCCATTATGCTTATAAAATCGATTCCACTATTTGTGTCATGTACGACTGCCAAAGTACCTCGAGAAGCTTTTGAATCGATAATTTTTCTCGGATCGTATCTATAGCTCGTAATCCAATTTTTGTTAAATGTACCATTAAATCTACATTTGTAAAGTAATTATCAAAGTACAAATGGTACACTGATAATTTATGATAACTTAAGGACAAAAAAGGTTTCAACAGCGTCAGAACAATTCCAGGGCCTAATGCGACTTTATTCAAGTTATTGACTCCAACGGCGGTATTCTTTCCGCAATACAAATTGAAATTCAGGAAGTAACCATCTGAAGTACACAAAGACCAAAATTGAATGCCAAATCGTATGGGTTTTTCCCTTATAAACTGTTTTAGAGGCATTTTCACAATAATTTTGCAGTAGAAATCTCTTTATATTTTCGAATTTATCCCGAGATATCGCAGAGTTTACAATTTTGCAAGATAAATAATCGTCCGTAGACCAATAATTTATTTGTAACTTTCTAATTTTGATAGAAGAGAATATAATGATTCCTATGAATGTGTTTAATTCAGAGATTGACAGATTACAATGATTCTCCGTTGTTGCTTCTAAAATATGAATCTTCATTTCGTTATTGACAAAGAGGTCAAAAAGTTTAAGTGGAGAATAATTGCAAACTTCTTTTTTCGATCCGTGAGAAGCAATAAATCTTTCATATCGCCGCAATTTTTACATTCCCCATATACCCATTCGTAAACATGTTCCTTTTCTAATTTATCTTGTCCTTCACAGTAATTTTCCAATATTCTTCGATACGAAATTTGAGGTAATTGTTCATTTTCATCGGATTTTGACAAGTGATTAGGTTTATCTAAAGACTCCGAATATGATTCTCCAGAATCATTGGGATCTGGAATGACAATAATGTTATAATAATTATCATTTTCCTCATTAACTTCACATTCAATTTTGCGAGTTTTAGAAATTCTCCTCCTTTTAGTAGGCGCAATGATTTCAACAGAATTGCTATCCTTAATTTTCGGCATTGCAATGGAAATTAATTTAAAATAAGTAATAGAAATTATTAGGATGCCTTTATACCGCAAATACTATCGATACTTCAACACTTCTAATACCACATAAATGTTCATTACAACATAAATAACGCTAAGGCCAGGCTTTTTAATCTATAAACAAAAAGCCACTTCGATAGCGGGAGCAGAATTCAGGTGTGGAATATGCGTCTCGCCTCTATCGGTGGAAAAATGTATTGATTGAGAGTAAATCGGAACTCACTATTGAATAAGAAATGGAAGAAAGTTTATAAAGGGAAAGGCCATAAAAATCGGAATAAAATTTTTGTTATTATATGTATCGGATTGTAACTTTTACGTGTATTAAAAGTCTTTGCAATTGAATCAAATCGCATTGGACTTATGTGTTCTGATGACGCTATTGAAATATTTTGTTTTCGTAAATACTCGTAAGTTATCAATTTTTCATTTGTACTCTGTTAATTCTTATACAAATAAAAATAATAAATAGGGGAACGCCTATTTTTGACTCCGGATTTGAAAAGAGTGGAAATTTTTACGTTAAGACTGATGTTTAACAAAATTATCGCTACGTTGAACGAAGGCCAAATTTACCAATTAAAACTCCCCACTTGCATTTTCCGGAACATATGCCAAATACGTAAATGTGATTGACACGAAACGGCCAGAGAGCAATTCAGAGGAAATGTTACGTTGATTTTGAACTCCATATTCGAGGTTACTTCAAGTTAAATGACTTTTTGAAATGGGAATCACTACTTTCGAGAGTTAATTTAACTGCATTAACCTTACTTTTAGCGCTACCCAGAAACAACGACGTGGACGTAGTAAGTACTGTTTCCTTCGGGGTGCTAGATTAAGGTGAGTCCTCGTTCTTCTTCTCGAACCTTGAAAGTTCTCTCTTATTGTGGGGTGTTGTTCATAAACGACGTTTTTCAAATATCCCCATAAATAAAAATCTGGAGATGTGAGATCGGGCGAATAAGCAGGCCAGTTAACCGGACTTCCTCGTCCAATTCATCTACCATTGTATTTTTCATACAATTCGCGCAAAATGTGGTGGTGCACCATCCTGCTGAAACCACATTCTTCGCCGCGTTCCTAAATCGACATCTTCATCAATTCACGTAACTGATCTCTGATCAAGTGTAAATACGTATTGCGATTAACATTTTCCTCGAAAAAATAAGGGCCTACTAAATACCCGCTGACGAAGCCACACCACACCATAAGGCTCCAACGCCTTTGAAGATTCACACTTCTGTGCCAATGAGGATTTTCATCTGACCAGTAATGGCAATTATGCCTATTGTTACGTACCGGTGGTACGTAGCGTTCGTCCCACCCATATTGTATTATATAACTTAATAAATAAAATCTAATTCTTCAACGTGTGAATATGCACGAGCTGCTCTATCCAACGGAAGTCGAAGTGCAGCCTCAGCATATTCACACGGTTGGAAAAGAAATGTGACGACGAGCTCCGCTGCGCTCTCGTTTCGAGACCGCATCGGAGAAGTCAGTCTTTAGTCCAGAGTCAGAGAGCGACCTTTAGACATAATCGTTTCATTTTTTATTCTTCCCCTCCCCACCGCTCGCACTGTTGCGTACCTTTAGGAACGTAACACCTATTAAGTTCTCCATCACTATGTAATTTAGATTCATGAGAAAAAAGTACATTCTTGAAAAAATCATTTTCTATCATGTGTAATGCCCATTGACAAAAAACAATTCGCTGTTGAAAATGATGATACTGTAATTCCTGAACTAATGTTATGTGATAAGCATGATATTTCAGGGCTTTAAGAATTCTTAAGAATATTCTCCGAGGCATACTAATTTCTCTTTCAACTCGGCGACTGCTGATGTGAGGATCAAGGTGAACAATCGCAAGAACAGTGACAACATGAGCATCATTTTCGTCGTATACGACGCGACGTCGTTGTCGGACCATATGCCCACCTCGAGATCTTTGGGTTAACCTACTTATTGCCCTGTGATCTGGGTGTCGTCTATCCGTAAAGCGTTCAGCGTAAAGTCTAGACGCAGCTCGAGAATTGTTTTGACATTCACCTAATATCATTGTCATATTGACAATGTCATTGGGTTTATAGTCAGCCATTTTTAGAGCAGTTCTTTACCTTCAATTTGGTGATAAAGTAATAATCCAAACCTCAAACACTCATGAAAACGAGAAAAGTTGAAAAACAGCCGAAACTGAATTACTAATTCTCTTTTTTGTGATAAATGGCTTAAATTGTAATGTTAATCAATTTCTTTTATTTTCAAAAATCGGAATCCGTGTAATATCAGATAATCAAATTGATTTAAAACTTGAATTACATTATTACGGAGTTGCTTAAAGTTGTTATTCGCCTTAACAAAATGTACATGTGTATGTAGATAATGCAACGAGAATCGAAATGTTACAACGTTTTAAAGAAGAAGAAGAATCGACGAATTGTTAAATCTTCTTTTTTAACTACGAAAAATGAAATTGATCTAATAATCACGAGACATGTAAGTATTAAGAATTTATAGTATTAATTTTTTTCGCAGTCACTATGGAGTCGCCGTGTTTAATTCGATATGAGTTATGAGTTGACTTATAGTTATTGATCTGATTATCGTTACGGACTCGTTTTGGATCATTGGTTGTGTTATGGGTTGTATTGTGTTATGGGTTAGGTAATTGGTTAGTACGACACTTGCACATGCGCAGTGGTGAAATACGACACCTACATATGTGCAGTATGGAATACGAGACTTATGAATGCGCAGTAGTGCAGTACAACACTCACGCATGCGCACTAGCGACATACAACACTTACGCATGCGCAGTAGTGAAGTACGACACTTACGCATGCGCGGCAGTCAAGTTCAACACATTCGCATACGCAGCAGTCAATTCAACACATTCGCAGGCGTAGTAATACCGCATGGTACAAGGGTAAAAAATAGGCGTTTCCATTTACAAAAAAATCACGTTGACCTTGAAATAACCCTCAAAATCGAGTTCAAGGTCATGAGTACGGTATCGGAAGGTGACTCTCACTGTTGCCTTCAACTTTTCTGTAAACCAATTTTACGTAATCGGCTCAGGTTTAAACGAAACATGCGTAGGGAGTTTTAATTGGTAAATTTGACCTTCGTTCGTACTCGCGATAATTTTGATAAACATCAGTCTCAACGTAAAATTTTCGATTCTTTTCAAATCCGGAGTAAAAAATAGGCGTTCCCATTTAAAAAAAATCACGTTGACCTTGAAATAAGCTTAAAAATCGAGTTCAAGGTCAAACTCCATGATACCATTGTATGAGCCCTTCCATCCCCTTCAACTTTTGTCTAGACTATTTTTCTCTATCTTGCTTAGATTCCAATATATTGCGATGGGGCGATTAAAATGGCCCACCCTGTATATATACAGGGTGTCCGGAAAGTATGGAAACATTCCTGTAACTTTTGAAAGAAAAGATGTTTCGAAAATCGCTGAAATACGTGAAACGATTTTTCAAAAAATCTATTTTTTCTTCGGGGTTCTAATCCCCCACCCCAAGGGGGCGTAGGGAACGAGGGGGATGAATATCTTAAATATGGGTCGAGTGGGGGCTCATTTGACAGGTCATTTCGAGACGAATACAAAACACTAGGCATAGATGCCGTTACGTCCACTTTTCGAGGAAGTATTCGTCATTTGGAATATTTAATCTTAAAAACCAATATTTGGATCCAACATAGCACACAAAATTCTTAGCACTCTCCTTTTTAACACGGGTTTGTTGCTATCGCTGGCAGATTTCTGATACGTTTTTTTTAGATTTTGTCCTTTCCATTGTTTCACGTGTTTAGGCGATTTTCGAAAATTCTTTTCTTTCTACAGGACCGTTTCATGAAAAGTGTGTAAACTGTCAGATATCGCGAGAAATACAGGTCGAATAAAAAAATTGATGGTTGAACGAACTTACTTGTAAGTGAAGTTCGATCATAATTATATGAATGAAGCTTGTTCCAAGATATATCACTATGTAGTACCGCAACTCGTTGCCAGATGACGCCACATCAGTTCAGATACTAAAACTTTTGTACCCGAGTATCCGCCCCTTTCTCCCTTCCCTCACCGCCCGTGACCACCATTGTTCCCTTGGTTCCTCATTCTAATTTAGAGTCTAAAGGGGTCGGTTTTGAGGGTGGGAATATATATCTTGGAACAAGCTTCATTCATATAATTATGGTCGAACTTCACTTACAAGTAAGTTCGTTTAACCGTCAATTATATTTCATTTGCTTGTTCCAAGATATATCACTATGTAGATGTTTAGAGCAATGAATAAATTTTAAACTTTATTAATTAACATGTAAAGTCCTATTCTTTATTAATAGCATGTTTCTTAGTCTTGAGAAACCTGTGACAAGATGAACATAATGTAACACTGATTTTATTTGAAAATGATCAAGTTTCACCTATCATATAAATAACACAACATGGATCTTACACTTATAAGGAACACAGTTAACTTTGAAGTTCAACTCAGCAAATTAATACTTAACTTAAATCTACTAAGAAAAAACTGCACGAACAAACATTGATCCCTGTGGTTGAACTGGTCGATTGTACAATTTTGCGAAGGTCTGGGACCTTTCCGACCAGCCAGCAGCTGCCTTGATGACGCTAATGTCAACTCCGTTCAACCAGGCCTTGGAGGTTGAGGCGTGCCTCGTACTATGAGCTCCAAATTGCTCACCAATTCCTGCTTCCTGAAGCATCATTTTGATCCAGCGTCTGAGAACCGACCGCTCTGTACGGCTTCTTGAATGAGATCAGAAGTTTTTCTAAATCCTGTCTTACATCTCTTGTTGATTCGATGTATTGGATAACTGTTCGAGCAATACACAAGGTTATTCTGGAATCGAAAAACGGAAAAAATGCATAGGGAGGAGTGGCCCCAGGCTTTGACGCCTTAATTAATTCGTTGACTCATATTTCCACTCCTTTATCGAGTCTTTTAATATCTACTTTTAATATCGTTTGACTAGTGCCAGAGACTGCATTCTAAATGCCGATTCTAAGGCTAGTAGTGTCGCAAGTTTTAACGACAGTTTTTTAAGATCTAAGCCGTCCGAAGGGCCCCATGACTCCAATTTTTGGAAGACAACATCAACCTCCCAAGTGAAATGGTATTTTGGCAGTGAAGGTCGTAATCGATAAGCTCCCTTAAAGAATCGATTGATTAAGGGGATATTGGATAGATCCTTGACGTTGATTGCAGACCGTAACGTGTTGAGTGTTCCGTATGCTGCACCTTCTTCGAATTTTTCTGTTAGACAAGCCAGGACTAGTCGTTCGTCTGCAGCAAAGGGTCTTGAGCATTTTTCTGGCAGAAATTCCACCAGAATTTCAACACCGTATCGTACTGCTTGAACGACCTTTCTGCCATTGATGCCACCATCACACTGATGGTATTTTCCCTAACATTCTTCAGCTCCAGCGATCTCCTGAGACAACCCCTGCTACCAGGGTAAGGCTGTCGCAGAGCGGGTGGTTGATCGTTCTGCAAGGTGAAAGGAGCAATTCAGTTGAAGGAGCTAATGTGATTTTCTTGCCAATCAGAAGCCTTTCAAAATCTGGGTACCAGGGTTGCCCCGTCCACGGAGGAATAACCAGGATACCCGTAGACCTTTCTTCTTTCACCTTTTTTAAAATCTTCGTTATTAAGGAGAAAAGTGGAAAGGCGTATCAGAATTCTGGTTTCCATGAAATGGTATTGATATGAAGAGCCTTTGGATTTCGTTCCCAGGAACAATATCTTTGACATTTGGTATTAACTCGTATAGCGAATAGATCTATCGTTGGATCTCCAAAACACTGACAAATTTTTTCGAAAGCAATTTGTGACAGCTCCCACTCGGTGTTTATATTCTTGATTCTAGATCCCTCATCCGCTACATTGTCTTTAGTGGCTATATACTCGGCGGATATCCAAAGGTTCCTCCCTTTGCACCATTCCCATATTTTTTTGCATATAGATTTTATTTATAAACGCCGAAGAAGTTAGATTATCAATTCTTAAAAGAATTTGTTTATCGATACAGGATTTGGCGAAACATTGAAGCCCAAAAAAGGCTTTCATTTCCAAAATACTAACATGTAATTGACTTTCCTCGTTGCTCCAAAAACCCCGAGCTTTTTCTTTCCCACAAACAATTCCCCATCCAGTTTTGGAAGCGTCAGAAAAAATCTCTAAATCGAAAAGGCTGGATCTTATATTATTTTTACAAGATTTTATTTCAGGCAACCACTATTTCAGATCGGAAATAGCCTCTGCCGATAAGGTAGCAAACTTGTTTGCATCTCCTTTATGGAATAAAAGCGCTTCGATTTTGATTTTTTCGAGCTCTTTGCAATAGAGCCAACCGTAGGCTACGGCTGGACATGCAGATACTAAAACACCAATACTTTCTGCTAATCTTTGAATTTTACCCTTGCAACTAACAAGTCCCTCAGCATATTTTCTATTTTGATTCGTTTTTCTATAGGGAGTTCTAATATCATATTATGAGAGTTTATGTTAATTCCCAAGAATTTACATAAACGTGTAGGGATTAGTATACATTTTTCATGATTTAATAAGAAACCTACCTCTTGTAGGACAGTTATTGTTAAAATGATAAATTTTGTACACTCTTCCGTTGTTCTACCAATTATCAAAAAATCGTCCAAATAAAATACGATCCTAACTCCCTGTGCCCTTAAATAATTTATTATAGATTTGAAAATTTTTGAAAATATGAACGGAGCAGACGATAGACCGAATGGTAATACGTTAAACTGGAATGTGGAATTGTTGTGTTCAAATCTAAGGAATTTTTTACTGATTTCAGCTATTGGGATAAGTAGATACGCATCTTTTAAATCAAGCCGGCACATGAAGTCATTTTCGTTTAAAAGATTTATCGCCGTTTTTAAATTTTCCATTTTAAATTGTTCTCTTTTGACAAATTCATTCAAACGTTGTATATTTAGTATAAATCTATCCGATCCGTCCGGCTTGGATACCAAAAAACAAGAAGATAGGAATTGCCCCTTAGAATAAGAACATTTTTCTATGGCTCCGAATTTAATCAATTTTGAAATTGCCAAGTCCAGTTTTAACTGATTTTGTTTATCGGAAATTAAAATAGCAGGCTTCGTAATCTGGTGAGGTTCGAATTCAAATTCGATTTTATAACCTCTTATAGCATTAAGAACACAATTATCGTGAGTAATTTTTTTCCATTGATGGGAGAAAACTTGCAGTCTGTCTGCCTGAAATACCTGCCTTATTTCTCTTTCCGGTAAGGCTGGGATTAGCCGTAGAATTTTTTGGCTGGATGACCTTTCTGGTGTGAACTGCTGCTGCTGCTGCTTCTCTTGTAGTTTCTGGATCGGTAGTAGGAGGACTTGTAGTTTGCTCGCCCCGCCTCCCTTTTGACTGGCGAGCGCTTGAAATTTAAAGACCTATATGTTGGTTTTCCTGGTCCCTTGTCGTTCTTCGGTTTAAGCTCCTTTGAAATCTTCTCCAAGGCCCTACAACTATCGATGGTGGATTTCAAGTCCGTACCAAACAAAAACTCATTTGGGTCGACAGTTTTAAGCACTTTTTTAATATTTTCATCGAATCCTCCTATTAAGTGCACCTTCCTTGTTTGAGTAAGGTTGTAAAAGAGGTCACTCAACAGTTTTGTGCAATTTGCCGGAGTCTTCAAGACCATGTCTCTGTCGATAGGTTCATCTTTAGCCTCAATAATCATGCTTAATAGTGAGGCGATAGCGGACAGGGAAGTACCGGCCAAGTTTTGAAAATCCTTGAAGTGGTCATCCTTGGATTTTACTCTGACGTTAATGTCAGCGTAAACTTCATTATTCACACAAGGTGCTTCCAAATTTATACCCTCTCTTTTACGGGGTATAGACGACAAAATTTCGTCTTTTTCTTCCTTGTCGAAGCCTTTTGTAGTCCATGTTTTGATTCTACTTGCGATTCCAGCTCGCAGAACTAACTTTGCTGCCGATTTGGATGTTAGATCCTCTCCTAAAAGCTCTTCTTCGTATTCCTCTTCGATTTGTCCATCTTCGCTATTCTGTGGATCCTTGTACTCATCTGTTTCACCCATCGCATCTGCAACGTCTGAAATCATAAAATTTCCCTTATGTTGTCATTGTCCTCGACACAAGGGTCTGAATATGCCTTAGATTTTGGTTAAAGGCACAGGCATTTTTCCTCGAATGTGTAGAAATGTTTGGGATTATCGTCGACACCGAGGTCGGCATCGGGTTTAAACCCGGTAATTTAGCATTTACCTCGATTCAAGGTCGGCATCGGTCAGCATGTTCGGACAAGCAACCATGGCGGTTTGATAACCTAACCTGAAACAGAAAAGGGTGGAATAGATACCTTCATAAGTTAATTCTCCTTCCAGGAACTCGGGCTGAGTCTCCATTGCTGCAATCTCTTGACGGATTGCGCACATCCGTGCTTTCAATTCTTCAAATTGTCCTTGTTTCTTTTGTCTTGCTAACTCCATGACGCAACAACCGACGTGTCGTCACCGGCGCCAAGATACGAATGAGGAACCAAGGAAACAATGGTGGTCACGGGCGGTGAGGGTGGGGAGAAACGGGCGGATACTCGGGCACAAAAGTTTTAGTCTCTGAACTGATGTGGCGTCACCTGGCAACGAGTTGGTACTACATTATGATATATCTTGGAACAAGCAAATGAAATATAATAATAATTTTTATCGACCGCATCGCAATTAAAATTATGCTAAAGTGTTAAACTGGTTCAAATATTAAAAATTTAGTACGAGTTTCTTACAATAAGTGCTGTCGAATCACGAAATCTTGTGAGTCTTAATAAATAAAGTATGCGATCCTGCTGAAAAAGATTCACGTATGCAAGAACGTCGTTTTCATTGAAGGTGACCCACAGAATAAACATTCGAAATTTCTCTTTGCGTGTGATAGAACTTTCAAGTTTTTCACGACTATTTCGTACAATATCTCGTTGATAGATGGCAACATTCGTGTACTTCTTGATTATGGCTTTCTCGTAAAGGAAGTGCATTTTGTTCAGAATATTCTATCTGGAAGATCGAGCAAAATTTATATTGAGTGTGACTCGAGTGATACGATAATATTGCGCTTATTCGTACGGCAATTTTACTTTTAACTTTCTACCATTATAATTTCTTCTTATTTTTTTCATTTTCTCACTATTTACTCAAAATTTCTTCCATTTTTTAAATTTTCTATTCTGTTTCCTTGCTTTTGATATAAAATGTCTTTGTAAGAAAAGAAAGAATCGAAATCCTTATTCTACGAGAATGTGGAGATAAAAAAAGATCTTACGAACAAGTCGCCCAACTGTTTAATGATACCCATCCTGATCGTCTACCGATATCCAAATCAACTGTTTGTAAAACTCTTTCTCGATTTCACGATACTGGCTCTGTCAGAGATCGTCCAAAATCGGGGAGACCAAAAACGGCTACAAACGAAGATAACAGTTTAACAGTCTGTGCTTGTATTGTTGAAGAGGTCCATACTACAGTTAGGAAGATTGCGCAACAACCTGGTATCGGCAAATCGTCTGTCCATGAAATACTAAGACAAAATAAGTTTCATCCATATAAAATGAAATTTGTGCAAGAGCTGCGGAAGACGATTTCGATCACAGATTAGAATTTTGTGAGGAAAAGTTGAGCCGGTGTGACGAAATAGTATTTTTCCTATCAAGGGCGCAAAATGACATTTCGCACCCGTGGGCGAGAAATGTTGCGCCCATGACACGAACAACATTTTTTTGTCATAGTGCGCGCAAAATGGTCCAACCGTTTATATATTAATATATTTTGTATAGAGTGATGTTTGGACGTGGGTTGGGTAATCAGGTGGGGAAAGGAGGGGTTCGGGAGGCCAAGCCCCCTGATTAAAAAGATTGTTGAAAATCATAAGAAAAATTAACATTTAAATCTTATGAAAAATTATACATTTAAAATTGTGTAGGTAAGAATGAAGAGTGGGGATACATGAAAATATTCTACGGGCGAAATAAAATTTTATTGCAATGATTCTAAACTCTCATGAATGCGTCTAAAACGTGATTTTATAAATTTTTTATTTTGCACCCCGGTGCGCCCAAAATGGCATTTTGCACCCCGAAAACGAAGTGCAAAATCGCATTTTGGGCGCACTATGACAAAAATGAGTTTTTCAAATTCTGGATATGCTTCTCCGATGAAGCTATGTTTCAATTGAGTGGAGAAGTTAATAGATAGAATGTGCGATATTGGTCAGACGAAAATCCTCATCGGATGCGAGATTCCCACACACAATATCCACACAAAATCAATGTTTGGGCTGGAATTTTGTGCAATCAAATTGTTGGGCCTTTCTTCGTTGAAGACAATTTTACAGCTGTGGCGTACTTAAATTTATTGAATACCTACGTTATACCAGCAATCCAAAATAGTACTGGTACAGCATTTGACAATGTCTGGTTACAACAGGATGGTGATCCGTGTCAGTTTGGTTTGATTGTACGCAATCGATTGAATAACATTTCCTCCAGGCGTTCAATCGACAGGACAGCTTCGACGGAGTGTTTATTATATTATTATATGGAGTTTTTACTGCGGTTTTTTGAGGAACAAGGTGTACGAAACAAAGCCTCTATAGACATTGATGAATTAAAGGAAAGAATAATTCAATGTTCTAATTCGATATCTCAAGAAACGCTGCAAAAAGTAAATGATAACTTCTATGCACGATTGGGATATTGTCAAGTTGCTGAGGGACATTAATTTGAACATCTCATTCAGTAGTTGGTACAAGTTTAATAAAATACTAGAAAGGACCCCTCTCAAAAGAAGGGTAAATTGGCTCTCCGTGAAACTTCCTGAATTTGAAATATATTGTGTACCGTTAAATTCTGAACGCTTTTTTCCTTTGCGAAAATACCTAAAAATGTTTCATTTATTTGCAGTAAGCATTTCAAGGTGCGTTTTGTATAACACGGCGTTCATAACCTGAACGTTCGATTAGACGTCACATCGACGCGGCGGAACGTATTCAATTTATTCCATAAAACTGGAAAGATGTTCCGTTGATGGAATTTGCAAATAATATGAAAACATAAAAAACATTGTATTTGAAACTAAATGATACGTTGTTTAGTCATAATGCTAACAAAAATCATATTATATCAGATATGACGTAATGCTTTTCCGGCATATAAAGACGCTGTTTTTGTGCAACTAACAACGACAAAAATCTATTTACATTACATCAAAATACCAATACCATTACACAACTATATTAATAATTAAAATTCTCATTATATTAACACACAGCTATGCACTTAAAACCTCGTAATTACATTTTTTCTAATAATACCAATTAACGTGAATCAATGAATATACTGAGATTTGGCCAGATTGGTAAAAAGACGGTGTACAGTACCAAAATGGTAATTTTTATACGAAGCATACAATCCTTAAGAAAACAGCTTGTTTAAAGTAAAGGCTAATAATTGCAGGACATTTTCTTAGAGACACACCCTTAGAGGCTCGGTATGAGGATTTTTTAGTTTGCATTTCGTCTAGCAGAAAGGGCTATAATCTCGCGTGCTTGAAAATGCTTTTAATACCGCCGTAGTTTTTAAATATAGGACCCACAACGATATTCTTCGATTTCACTCCCTTAGAAGGTCGGTATAAGGATTTTTAAGTTTGCATTTCGTCTAGCAGAAAGGGGTATGATCTCGCGTACTTAAAAATGCTTTTAATACCCATCGCAGTTTTTAAATAAATGATCTACTGTGATTTTCTTCGATTTCATGCCCTTAGAGGATTTTTAGTTTGCATTTCGTCTAGCAGAAAGGGTAGAATCTCGCATGCTTGAAAATGCTTTTAATACCCGTCGTAGTTTTTAAATAAATTATCAACTGTGATATTCTTCAATTTCACGCCCTTAGAGGCTCGGTATAAGAATTTTTAAGTTTGCATTTCGACTGGCAGAAAGGGCAGAAAGGGCGACTGGCAGATATCTCTTTTATCTGAAAAATCTAACGAATATTTGACGCAGTTTCGTCCACGAGATATTATATCCCGTTCAGCTAGATGAAATGCAAACTTAAAAATTCTTATACCGAGCCTCTACGGGCTTGAAATCGAAGAAAATCACAGTAGATCATTTATCTGAAAAATCTAAGGAATATTTGTCGCAGTTTCGTATACGCGATATTATATCCCTTTCTGCCAGTCGAAATGCAAACTTAAAAATTCTTATACCGAGTCTCTAAGGGCGTGAAATCGAAGAATATCACAGTAGATCTTTTCTTAAAAAAATATGACAACTATTAAACGTATTTTCGAACACGCGATATTATACCCCTTATTGCTTTATTTTACCTTACATTTTATTTTACCCAACTTTCCTCGAAAACATCAAAAGCATTTCGGCCTGTCAACAACATGCAAATTCTATCGCAGGTCGAATGCAGAAAGCAGTGCTGCTGGAACCTCTTCGCTTGCTGAGATCACACGAAATTCTGTAACCACTAACCCGATGGTAGAGGGAGTGGTTGCAGTTACGAAAAAAAGGTTTTAGTCGGTAAACCTTGTCGTCAACAGCAAAGGTGAAGGAGTTCGACACACAGGGGGTTAAACAACATCTTTAACCCTCTATGATGCTTAATGCATTTCCCCCCTCCGTAAAAAAAAATAATAATAAAAATAATGACTTTAATGCACAAATAACAAATGTCCAAGGACGAGATACAGCAAAAGCTGCTTTACAGACTGACCCGACTATCCAGTATAAAAGAAGGCGCCGAGCCTCTAATGGTGTGAAATCGAAAAATATCTCAGTAGATCATTTATTTGAAAAATCTAACGAATATTTGACGCAGTTTCGTACACGCGATATTATATCCTTTCTGCTAGACGAAATGCAAACTTAAAAATTCTTATACCGAGCCTCTAAGGGCGTGAAATTGAAAAATATCACAGTTGATAATTTATTTAAAAACTGCGATAGGTATTAAAAGCATTTTTAAGCACGCGAGATCATACCCCTTTCTGCTAGACGAAATGCAAACTTAAAAATCCTTATACCGACCCTCTAAGGGAGTGAAATCGAAGAATATCGTTGTGGGTCCTATATTTAAAAACTACGGCGGTATTAAACGCATTTTCAAGCACGCGAGATTATACCCCTTTCTGCTAGACGAAATGCAAACTAAAAAATCCTCATACCGAGCCTCTAAGGGTGTGTCTCTAAGAAAATGTCCTGCAATTATTAGCCTTTACTTTAAACAAGCTGTTTTCTTAAGGATTGTATGCTTCGTATAAAAATTACCATTTTGGTACTGTACACCGTCTTTTTACCAATCTGGCCAAATCTCAGTATATTCATTGATTCACGTTAATTGGTATTATTAGAAAAAATGTAATTACGAGGTTTTAAGTGCATAGCTGTGTGTTAACATAATGAGAATTTTAATTATTAATATAGTTGTGTAATGGTATTGGTATTTTGATGTAATGTAAATAGATTTTTGTCGTTGTTAGTTGCACAAAAACAGCGTCTTTATATGCCGGAAAAGCATTACGTCATATCTGATATAATATGATTTTTGTTAGCATTATGACTAAACAACGTATCATTTAGTTTCAAATACAATGTTTTTTATGTTTTTATATTATTTGCAAATTCCATCAACGGAACATCTTTCCAGTTTTATGGAATAATTTGAATACGTTCCGCCGTGTCTATGTGACGTCTAATCGAACGTTCAGGTTATGGACGCCGAGTTGTACAAAACGCGCCTTGAAATGCTTACTGCAAATAAATGAAACATTTTTAGGCATTTTCGCAAAGGAAAAAAGCGTTCAGAATTTAACGGTATACAATATATTTCAAATTCAGGAAGTTTCACGGAGAGCCAATTTACCCTTCTTTTGTGCGGGGTCCTTAAAGCTAAAAAAAAATATCTAATTACTTTTAGATTCCGTAAGTCCATGGCTTTTTCAATGAAGCAAAATTAAAATGCCAAATTATGTGTATTTAAAGGTAAAAAAAAAGGTTAAAAAAAAATTTTTTTAAATAAAATAAAAAAAAAGATGCTCAAAATCGTCCACCTCCTCGCAGTGAGAATCGGGAAACTTTGAAACTCTCAAAGGCCAAGTACACCACTACAAATTTCAAAAACGGTATCGTCTATTGCAAGTCTGCAATTAACGAATATCAATCAAATCCGAGTATATTTCAGAAAAATATTCCGACATTTTATTTTAGCCATTTTAAATTAATGAAATATATGTATACATGCGACATTCCACGTCAACCGAACTCTGCTATGCCCACAATTAAAAACAACCAAAAAATTCGAATGAAGGCTCATTTTACAGCTTAAGGTCTATATGTTCGAATTCCGAGTGCGCATTTGCAAAATCCAAAATGGCCGCTCCAATATGGCGTCCGAAAGCTCTTAATTTGGAAAAAATGTTAAAACTTGCCTAAAATAAAAATTCGGTGCATGTTTATACTGCTTTTTATGCTATCCGATGTATTTTGACCTCGCAAACACGAATCCACTCATCGCCTTACATTTTTTCTAACCTCAAAAACAGGTAAATTTTCGCTTAATTCGGCAATTGTCAAAACCTTCATTTGTTCAAAAGTTACTAGATTAAAACTTTTAAAAGTCGATTACGACCGCTAAAAATTGATCGCAGCGCGATCTATGCCTAATGTTTTGATTCGTCTCGAAAAGACCTTTCAAATGAGCCCACACTCGACCCATGTTGCCATTTAAGACATTCATCCCCCCTCGTGCCCGACGCCCCTCTTGGGGAGAGGGGGAGGGGGGAGGTTGGAACCCCGCAGAAAAAATAGATTTTTTGAAAAATCGTTTCATGTGTTTCAGCGATTTTCGAAATATCTTTTCTTTCAAAAGTTACAGGACCGTTTCCATACTTTGTTTGACCGAAAAAAACAGTACAATTTAAGAATATATTAATTTATAAAACGGTCAAAAAAATAAACCTATCAAATGTGTATTCTACTGAAACTGTCAGTAAAATTTACCGAACAAAGTAAGTATAACGTATAATATATGTATAAAATTTACATAGCAACTTCGGTAATATTTATACTGAATAAAATCTATATTATTTACCCACAGTCGAGGTTTTGGATAATTGGCTGAAAATCTTTATATGGATTCTTTGAAAAAAATATACGTGTTTCATCGTTTTATTGAATGGGCTTTGGATTTCATGAAATAAATTATTAAAATTCCCGTTATCGCGGTTATGATGAATACGTTAAACGTTTCATTGTCTCGAAAAGATTAGCCTTTCACTTTCCACAGTCCCGTAAAATCATGTCTTTTACTATTTTACTTTATGAAATCCAAAGCCCAGTCAATAAAACGTTCAGACACGTGTATCATTATTTTGATTGTAGAATCGATAAGAAAAATTGCAGCTAATTATCCAAAACTCCGACCCTGGATTCCCCATGTTAGTAAAAATAATTGAGTAATTCTTCTACACATTGTTTCCAGATTTCAGAAATATTTCGAAATCCGCCGTATTGAATCCGCCATATTAAATCCGCTATATTAAATCCTCCATTTTGAATTGTGCAATTTGGACTTCATAATCGTCATCAGTGACCCCGAAAACCCCCGAATAACCATTGTTAGATTGATTTCAGTAATTGGCGTGTTTTGGTGCACTGATGTAATGCTTTGTCTGTGACCGAAGAATAGTGATTTCGCGCGCCACCTATGCCTATTGCATACGAGTGTATCACAACACACTGTCACTCAAGTCCCGTTAATATTTTTTATATATAATTTCGTCGCATTTTTCGAAAAAAGAAATAAAGGACTGAACAAAACGATTAAATAGATGGTGGGTATTTTACATTAGGGTGTTGGTGCGGTATAGTGGTGCATGGTAAATACGTATACGTCATATACATATATGCAATTGATATGTCTTATTAGGTTCGTATACCGTTGTGTACAAAGTTCTTGGCTACTTTTTCGTCGGAATTGTAATTCATTCGTCAGAGATTAACCAATAGCCGGGTCCTGTCGTAATTCTATAATGTATTTACAAGGGAACTGAAATTCCTTTACAGTTACTCGCCGGGACTCTTGGAGGGTTGGAACCGAAGTGACATGACCAGTTTGTGGCTCCATTTTATATCCTATTGCAAAGTGTATAACTTTTTGGATTATGAGGAATGACCTCAACTGCCATGATTTTGAATTTAACGGATGTTTATTTAGTCGAAGGTGGTAACTGTCACGATTCAACGGTTATTAATTGAATGGTTTTCACACGCATTCTACTTTTGTTTTTCTTCATTGTTTTAAATTATCATACACTACATAACAATGGTGGGAGTGAATTTGTTTTAGTTTTCTTTCAGTTAAAATTTGATCAGTTATATTATATTTATATGAACTTATAGGACATTAATGGTAAAGACTTTGAATATAGTGTGGCGGACACTGCTCCTTAAAAAATACGCACGGAAGCCGAGAACTTTTATTATAAAATATTGGGAGAATATAAGCAATAAATGTGGCAGGAATTTGCCACTCGTAATAATTTGCAATCAGCAATTGAATTCTGAATTATTATAATCCAATAGTATCAGAGAAACATAGTTAGATAAAGTGGCAAAAATATTTAAGCATTTAAATTTGAACCGGGACTATAAATATTTAAATGCCCTTCCGAGTATTTCCCGGAAATACGGAGAATCCGAATATTTAAATGTTTCTTTTTATTTTTTTTTAATTTTCTCGTTACGTGAGCGTTTCAGAAATTAATTTGATATTTTTTAGCGAGATCGGCGAGATAAGGACTGAGTTCGATTGAGTGTAACTGGAATACCATAATTATGCTATGGGACCTCGTAAAAATTCATTCGAGAGCGGTATAAGCCCAAAACTGTTCGATAAATTATGAATACTCGTTTCATAAGCAATTAAATTAAATTTAAGTTTTTTGGCCCACAACAGAGGCACGAGAAACAATGCATCTCTGGTACGAGAAATATTTATGAAATCTGTAGGAAATATCATAAAAACTCAGATATTTAGGAGATCGCTGTAATATAACAGAACATTTTTTTATCGTTAAAATTAATTCTTTTAAATCTGCAACGTTTTATCCTTCTATTACGAAGAGATAAGAACGTATCTTTAAGCTGAAAATATCGAATTTTGTTTTTTTTTTTTTGTAAATTAAGGTATGAGGCATCTTAACCCCTCTTTCGAACTTTTGGCCAATCAAATAGGTCAAATGTACATAACGGGGTATAAATAAGCGACCTTTCCAATGGCATGGACACTCTGATTTTCTTTTCGACTGCGATCCGAATCAGTAATTTACTCGTCGGCATTTATCTGGCAACGAGCAAGTCGAAAGAACGGGGCCACGCCATAGAGGACAACATTATTTTTGTATAACATAATATTTGGATAACAGATTTTATAGTTTCTGCAGCCTCCTCATACATGATAATTTTCGTCCGCAGCATCATCTGGAGCTGAAATTGAAGTCTCTTCGAGAATTCAACTGGGGATTGACATATTCGTTTATGTTCAGCCCTTTCAGGGCTACTTTATATTACCTTTCTTTTTAGTGTTCACAGCTTCCGATACATCTTCTCAGGTGAAGTTGATTGCAGTTGCTTCATTTCAACCGTTTTCTACAGCGCAGTTTGCATACCGTCTGTTAAGCGCTGTTCCAGGCTTACAGAAATCGACGGAGGTCTTCTACTATCGGTAATTGCCACCCGTGTGGTAGGCAATCTCCTACTTTTGCATCTCAAAATTTTAGGTACTTTTTTTTCGAACACGTATATCTTTGTTATTATGACTTTTACGAAAAAATATGTAGATACAAAAGACCTCAGGGAGTCGGCTGGAAGGTGTGAGCTAATCATCACGCTGGAAGGTCGGCTACGGGCACGTGGTCAGCCCCGAGGGACCCGAGACAAGTGGCTTCGGCTGCGCCCGTTGAGAAACCCCCTCGCAAGCGGGGTTCGTTGAGCCGGGCGGCGGAGGACCCCGAGTAGGGGGTCTGACGCCGCAAATGATCAAAGCGTGAGGCCCGTGACACGGCACGGGTCTCATTGGAAAGCGCGTAAGCGCCTTTGAGACGTGAGTGGCGTCCCATCTGGCTCCGGCCGATGGGCGCACAGGTTCAGCATGCAGGGGGGGGGGGGTTCGGCCCTTCGGGAGCTGGTGACCCCGCATACCATCGAGCTGGGCAACCAATCCCGTGTAGGCAAGTACTCAACTGGTAGAGGGCTGGTGTCCGAATCATGGCCAGTCCTCGCAATGACACACCAGGTCACAAAACGGTACTCTCGGGGGCTGTTCCAAGCGGGGTGTCTTTCGGGGCACCCTTTCAGCCATTGGTGTTGGACTCGAGCGGGAAGTGGTTTCAATAGCCTGCACGCTGGGCTAGGAGCATTCTGATAGAACTGGAAGGACTCTCCCCGGGTCTGAAGGTCTCGCTTGCTCCGCTGTGTGAGTTGCAATGCAACTCGGGTGCGACCCTGCAGAGAGTCGTAGGGATTAGAAAGGTCCTCTCCTCACCGAGGAGCTCGAGAAGTCTTGCCGCTTGGAGAGAGATTGGTAGAGGCCCCGGAAGAAGGGGTCCTCGCGTTGGTCCGGGCGTATCCCGGCTCCGCGCCATGGGGCCCGAGCCTTAAAGCCTTGCGGCGGGTAAGGCTCGGTCAACAAATTACGAGGTGACGAATGTAGATACAAAAGTTGCGTAGAACACAGTGAATTTTAAGAAAATATCGTTTAAAATTAAAAAATTGATTTTTTTCCGTTATTTATTTAATTCCAATTTTTAATTTCAATTTTTTAAGATGATAGCACTCTTTGATTTCAAACAAACTTTTTTTTAATAAAATTTTTCAAATAAAGTATAAATCTATGTTAATTAGTGAGAAAAATTTCACGAAGTCGTTTTGCTTTGTTCTCCAGTAATGAATTTTTTAAATTTGAAGGGCGGGGTCGCGCAGCGCTCCATTCCGTCGCGAATCATATCTTTCGGTCCTGTATAGGTCAGTGCAACGTGAAACACTTGAAATGGTATATATAAAGAAAAAAAAATTATTTTTGTCCAAAATGGTATGACATTAAAAAATCGACTACGATTGGCCTATTCACAAATAGTTTCCAGTATTCACCACGCGGAGGTTGTAGTACTTTGAACACCTTCGGGGTGCTTTTTTAAAGTGAGTCCTCTTGCCTCTCCCTTATATTTCTTCATCTATTTTTTATAAAATATCAATTTTATTAGGCATGCCTGCCACCCGTTATCTTGCACTTCCCCTTCATGAGAAAGAACTTTTTAAGTTATCTGTTTAACTTATCGAAAATATTTGAGAGGGCGAATCTTCTAAACACGATACAGTTTTCATACATCGTATTGTATTTTCATTTATTGGCATGAAAGAATGAAAACCGCGGGTACCTTTAATTTGCTTCGCTTTTAGCGATTTCGATGGCGAGAGCAATAGCGATCTAGTGTCGGCCGCAGTAACTATTCGAAAATACGCAATCCGTTCGAACTCAAAGGTGCAGCGTGCAGCGATGTGTGCAATACCGCGAGCAGGCGTCAGAGACTGCGTCGCGTCTTCAAACTTTGAAAATTCATTACTCGATAACAAAGCAAAATACTTTCGTGAAATTTTGTTTACTAATTAACATAGCTTTAAACTTTTTTTAAAAAATTTGTTTTTGAAATCAAAGTATGCTATCATCTTAAAAAATTGAAATTAAAATTTTTTTTTTAAATAAACAATGGAAAGAAATTAATTTTTTAATTTTAAACGATATTTTCTTAAAATTCAATGTGTTCTTCGCAACTTTTGTATCTACATATTTTTTCGTAAAAGTCATAATAACAAAGATATACGTGTTCGAAAAGTACCTAAAATTTTGAGATGCAAATAACTAAAAAAAACAATATCTTGTAAAATGGATTGGCGACAATACTTAGTGGTACAAGGACTACGTAATAACCAATTATGGACGAAATCGGTGATTTGATATTATCCTTTCGCATGGAACGCCTATTATCACTTAACAATATATTTTACCTCGTAAAACAATAATCTTTACTAAAATAGTATAGAATATTTAGATGTTTCGGGCAAAATAGAAAAACTTTGTGGTGAAATGGCAGACAATTGCTTCAAAAGTTGTTGCAATAAATTAATTCCCAAAGATTTCGCTGTCGATAAGCGGTATAGAAACTATTAGTATAAAAAGTAATAATTTTTTTCACATTTTGATAGACATTTTTTATTTAATGCGGTTGTTTCTTTTTGCAGATTAATTCCTTGAATTCTTCTAAAATTTAAGTATATTAATAATTTTCATTACATATAGCGTTAGTACACTTGATAAAACAAATTAAAACAGCACTGTCAAAGTCGAATATTTGTCAAGACATTATAGCGTCACGACTGCCGCGCGGGTATATCAGAGTAGTATGCATATACGATGTGCAGTACTGTGAAGTGATGATGAGTCACGCTTGTTCACACGTCCCTCCATGGTGACAGATGTATATATTCAAACTCTCTCTGCCCCCCCCCCCCCACAGGATGGAGAGATGTAAACAAACGTGACTCATTCTCCATTTCTAGGCCGGGAACAAAGTTCCGAAAATCAACACACCGAAATGCCAAAATTTCGATATAGCACGGCATCAGCATAATTTTCTTTACTTTGTCTTTGAAAATTTGACAAAAAGAAAGCAAATGACAATACCTTGGACTCACGCAATATCCAAATTTTAGCCTTTCGGGGTTTTGATTTTCGGAACTTTGTTCCCCGGCCCATTTCTACTCATTACGGAAAAGTTACACTTATTCACGTCCCTCCTTAGTGACAGATATACAAACTCTCTCTCTCTCTCTCTCTACCTCTCTCTCTCTTACACTCTCTTTCTCTGAATCTTATCTGATGTACGATGCTACCTCAACACAAATGACGCATACAAACACACGCACACACGCACGCATATACGTTAACACAACATACCGATTTCAAGGTGACCAGGGGTGACCACGAACTGCCACGACTCAAGATTGACTAAGGGTTCCTGGCTACATCTTCCTATGAACCGGCTAGCTGTCGTGCGTGCACGTGCACTTGTTTTGAATATCAGCACATTCTTCAAAACGACAGCGTCTCGATAATGTGACCACTATCATAATCATGTTTTAAGAAGTATACTGTAGACAATATACTAAACTCATGAAATTTATGTTTGAAAAATTTTAATTATTATATTTTCGTAATTGAAATACTTCATATGTCTCATTAAAATAAACGAAATTTATTCAAATCAATTTTTCTCACATATTCTCGACGATTCTTTTCTTTCGATATCTATTTACTAAAGTGTAGAAAATACTGCTACACAAATTATAATTTAATCTACCTAAATTAAAAATGTTAGATCTCGTTGTGTCGGTGAAATAAAACTACCTGTCGAGTGTTTAATTAAGAGGCGATGAAATAAATAAATACTTTTCATATTTTAAAAATTTTGAATTATTAATATTTTGTGTTATTACACATACAGATCTATATCATTTAACACTAGGGTTATCATTTATTTAACTTCACTATTTTATATATTTTAATATATTTTTCTATTGATATTTTTGTTTTAACACAGGGTTTATAATTCGTTTAACTTATTAACGATATGTCGTAAATATATGGATATAAATCCATCGCTACATCTTTCTACGATCCAGCTATTCGTGCGGGCACTTGCCCTTGTTTTGAAATTCAGCACATTTTTAAAAAATCGCATTTTAGAATATATCGTGTTACTATTTAATTTTCCCGGCGACGTACTCAGCATGCAGAATGTTGAAGCGTCTACAATGCAATATGTTACAAGGGGTCACGTGGTAAGTATTAAATACATCTGTACTAATGTTATCCAATTAATATTTCGACCCTTCTAACAATATGCCGCGCCCACCCACTCTCTTTATGCTTTATGATTCAACATATCCTCAAATATGTTCGTAACAGAGATATGCAGAGGAAGATTCATACCTGATATACGTGGCTCGTTAGTGTTCTGGTGATTTTTACCATTTCTATCGCCTATCGTGATGGATAAATTAATCAATATTTTAGAATTACGTTTATATTTAACTTGTAATACAAATGTTTACCTTGCACTACATTATTATACATGATCTCTTCAGAGCTTGCAAGGTGAAATGCATTTTCCTCTAGGTCTTCACCCCACGTATTTTGGTTGGCTACAAATAATTTATGACAAGGTAAGTTTACGTTCAAATACTATACATGAATTTTAATTTCTACCTTTTTTCCATCATCGTACACCCAACCGCAGAATATCTGTCGCCGTAATTTACGTCGACTTGAGAAAATGGCAACAGCGCTTGAGTGATTTACTGAATGCACTACAAACTACAGCCCTATCGATACGATGCGAGACACACACAGGAACGCACACAGTCAAACGTATTTTGTTTTTCTATCTCTCTCGCTCTGTCACTCTCTCTCTCCCTCCCTCGTGATTACGCTGACTTAACCAGTTTCACATGGGGAACTGGTCCGTTTCTTTCCAGGAGACGATCTTCGCCAACTCCGTTGTCGTGGATATGTTTATCAGGTTAGTTCTGTACTAAATATATTATCTTGGCATTTTTTATTTATTTCTTTATTGAGCATAAGCGGGCCAGACCGCCACTAATCTGAAAAAATTTAAATAAAATAATATACTTGAAGTAGTGGAAAAAGAAATATAATGCTTAAAAAATGCACGTAATGGATATAGGCATATATGTATGCAAATATACATCCAAATTTGCTTGCTGTTTGCTTGGAATGTGGTTCTTTGTGGGTTATGTTTTCTTTTTAAGGATATACCTGCCAGACCAGCACATGGGATCCGAGAAGAGACGACAGCAATCTCCCATACGACTGTGTGGGACCGGATCGTCAACGCCTTCTGCTTGAGCGCTGAATTGCTGAAGCAATGATTTGAGCGTTTGATAGAGACTTGCCAGCCTGTTTTCTTCCTAGGGAATGATCCTTGCAACTCGACAACTTCATTATTATCGACGTTATTGCCAGGTTAGTTCTAAAGAAAATATATTAAAGTCTCCTGTCATTTTTTACTTACAACGCCCATGCGATTCGAGCCAAAAAGTGAACTTAGGTTCACATGCAGTTTAACGGTGTGGAATAGATGTTCAGAGTTACCATCGCCATTGCCGAAGGAACGCTGCAGTAAGACTTGATAACTCCGCTTCTTCTCAGGGGATGATTTCCGCAGTTCTACAACTCCGTTATCGTCTACGTTCGTGTCAGGTTCGTTTTAAGGTATACACAAATATGAAAATATAATGTCATATTTTATTTATTAATTATGCGTAAAAGGGCTTGGCCGCCCGTAGATACGCATGTGTTTAAATGTGCAAATTTGATTTGGCATTTGCGGCAAAGAAAGAGATGCTTTGTAAGGTATGTCTTTTTTCAAGGACACACCTGCCAGATCGGCTCATAGGGAACACCAAGCGGCAAGAAGCTCTCATCTCCACGCCTGTGTCGGATGGCTTATCTGAGTCCCCAAAGCTGTCGTCAGATGCATTTGCCGAAACTGAATCAATAGAGGAAAGACGGCAGTGAGGAATCTTGACAGGAATCATCCGTACACCCAACCGCAGAATATCTGTCGCCGTAATTTACGCCTAGTTCGGAAAATGGCAACATGGCTTGAGTAATTTATCATTCTACCCCATAAAGCCACCAAACCATGACACGATGATAAACACGTGCATATGTGTGATTTAAATGATGGCCTTCTATATCTCGCTCGCTCTATCACGCACCCTCTTGCCCTCTCTTTCACCGCGGGTATCTGCGTGCCTGACCTAGGTCAAATTCTCTTTACCGTTTCTTCCCAGGGGATGATCTCCGCAGTTCTCCAATCCTGTTGTGGTCGTCAACGTGCTTGTCAGGTTGGTTGTAAATTAAGCATATTTTAAAATGAAATTTTAATTACTTTTTTAACTATCTGTAAATCATAAAGTATACAATGACATTTTTTTCAAATTAATAATTAATGAATGGAAAAAATATATACATAAATGCTAAAATAAAAAGATATATCCATATACCTAAATATGTAAAGATCACTTGCCATTTGCTCGAAAGAATGTGATTCTTGGTGGATTATGTCTTTTTTCAAGGACACACCTGCCAGACCGGTTCAAAGGGATCATTGTGCGCCAAGAATCTCTCATCTCCTTGCCTGTGTGGAATAGATGTTTATAGTTACCATCACCATCGTCAGCTTCAATTACAGAAAGATCGCTACAACTCCGCTTCTTCTCAGGGGATGATTTCCGCAGTTCTAAGACTCCGCTGTCGTCAACGTGCTTGTCAGGTTAGTTATCATGTGCAAAAAAATATAATGTCGTTTATTTTATTTATTAATTAAGCGTATAAGGGCTTGACTGCCCATAGATACGCATGTGTTGAAATGTGCAAATTTGATTTGGCATTTGCGGCAAAGAAAGAGATGCTTTGTAAGGTATGTCTTTTTTTCTTATGTCAATGTTCCATGATTATGTGCCTCGAATAAAATCAGGATTATGCAACTAATATTTTTATGTCCTAGTTTGCAGAGCCCGTGTATACTTTTGGTGGACAATGATGATCCATGCTTCTTACACTCGCCGTCGACAACTTCAAAATCTTTAGAGCACAACTGGAACAAAGGTGTGTGACCGAAAAAATCAGCTGCAGTTCAACTTTTCGCAACACATGTCGATCAAAAAGGCCCGGTTGACACAGGCAAGACTTACATGGCAACATCGATGCGAAAATTGCGAATGCAAAATGCGACATAATGCAAGAAATGTCACATAATCAAGAAATCTTTTCTACAAAGAAGAAATTTTTTACAGATATGGAACAGCAGAGGCAACTGCAGATTCTTGCAAAACGGGTTCCCTTTTTCAATAATTCTCTTCTCGCATATAATAATTCTTCTTTCTAATAATTCTTTTCTCTCGCTCTTAGAAATCCTCAATACTCTAATGTCGTGTCCCACTTTTCATGAATTCTGTTCTCGCAGCCCAATTCTCACTGGTCTCTTTCAGAAAGCCTCCAAATTTCAATATCGTCTCTGCCTTTTCAACAATTTTCTTCTCGCAGCCTAATTCTTTTCTCTCGCTCTTAGAAATCTTCATAACTTTGATGTCGTGTCCCACGTTTCGTGAATTCTGTCCTCGCAACCCAATTCTCACTGGTCGCTTTCAGATAGCATTCAAATTTCAATGTCGTGTCCGCCTTTTCAACAATTTTCTTCTCGCAGCCTAATTCTTTTCTATCGCCCTCAGAAAGCTCAGAAACTTTCAGATTGGGTTCGCCTTTTCACTACTTCTCCACTCGCAGCCCAATTCTTTTCTCTCGCTCTTAGAAATCCTCAGTACTCTAATGTCGTGTCCCACTTTTCATGAATTCTGTTCTCGCAGCCCAATTCTCACTGGTCGCTTTCAGAAAGCCTCCAAATTTCAATATCGTGTCTGCCTTTTCAACAATTTTCTTCTCGCAGCCTAATTCTTTTCTCTCGCTCTTAGAAATCTTCATAACTTTGATGTCGTGTCTCATTTTTCATTAATTCTGTTCTCGCAGCCCAATTCTCACTGGTCGCTTTACGAAAGCCTCCAAATTTCAATATCGTAATCCCCTCTCTATTAATTCTTTTGTCGCTGCCCAATTCTTTATCGTCGCTCTTAGAAAATTTGATAATTTTAATATCGTCGTTAATATTAAATTTATTTGCTTTTCAAAGCCAATTCTTACCTTTTGCTCCCAGAAAGCTTCACAATTATAACACCGCTTGTATATTGAATATATATCTGTGCAAAAAAGGATTATTATTGCCGTTTAAATAAATAAATAAATAAAAAATAAACAATTGTAACACCGTTTGTTTATTGAAATAAATAAAAGGACAATAAATTCGTTTTAAAATTTTTATTTCTTACAATTGATTGATTGTTTTATTGTACATTATATAATTTTGTAAATAATAATTAATTTAATCTGATAAATGTTGTTTGTAGTCGAGAAATTTGTAATAGAATTTATAATCATTGGATGTTCTACATTCCAAAATTTCATGGAATGGACATTTTATATCCCCGGCTTTTTTTCGAAAGTTTGGGGTTTTTGCCATCATCGTGTCCATTATCTGAAAAAAAGTAAATTAAAATTTTCTTAAAAACATTAATTTTTTAACGTTTGTAGAACTTGATGATGTTATACTTACATCCTTCCACTGTTGAACGCATTTTTCCATGTGGACATTTTTTCCCATGTCGTTCAGGATACATTCTATGGAATGCCACAGGATGTGAGTATCCTGCATCTCCATTTCTGAGCATCCGTTGAGGTCCCACCTCTCACGGATGCACTCATTGGCGCTGGCTATCCTCCTTAGCCACTTGTGCTGCTTTGTCGTAATCCTATAAAGAAAAAAAGACATATATATTTAAAACTGTATTTGAATTACTCGTAATTAATTAATGTATTGTAATTAATACTTACGGATAATTTCTCTCCATTTTCAGGTTCTTTCTAATGAGTGAGTTAATCCTGAATGTGTTTTGTTTAATACAAATGGCTTCAAGGCTACTGATGAAACAAATGAAAACTTAATTTCTATCAGGCTTCATCTGATATTGCTTAAAATACAATTTATTTTAAATTAATTTATTACTACTTATTATTTATTATTAAATCGTCACGAATAGCAAACTTCATTACACGCCTTTGATTTTAGAAATTTCTTATGTGTTAAGCTGTTAAAATTTGCGAGAAAGTAACTCCGATTTTTGAATTTTCGCGCTTTAGTAAGGAGGCTCCCTCTTGTGGTTTAATAATAGCGAATTCTAGGCCTTGCCCCAGTGTTGCATATATTATAATGATAAATTATAATTTAATTTTATTCCATTAAATGTTGATAATCCATCAAAAATTTCAATTCCAGCAGGGTTCATGGCACTGTGGAGATGCCAATTAGTGAATTTAATACTGAATTTAATACAACTAAAATATAATCAAATGTCATCACAATACGTGTAATATGTACAATACTTTTATTATTTACAAGTTATTTACAACATCTACAATATTTACATATCAATAGTTAATTGAATGTCCTTCTGCTTCTATGACCGCACGAAGTCTGCGGTTCATAGAAGCAGATAGGGTGGCACATAATTGTTGTCCAGCTGCTCCTCGGAGGCTCTCCCAGCCATCTCTTGCCCTGGCTTTAACTTCATCGACGCGATGAGGCAAATTCGGTCGCCATTCTCTGACCATGTGAGACCAAACATTTTCAATTATGTTAAGGTCGGGCGACTTCGCAGGCCAGTCCAACCTCACCAGATCAGGATGATCATGATACCACTCACGCACCACCCTGGCAGTGTGGATGCTACTGTTGTCTTCTGCGATTGTGATGGTTGGATAATCGGGTAGGGGATAACGTTGCCTAATCGCCGGGTACAATACGCCATCTAAAATGTTAGTGAATTGTTCCCCGGAGAAATGCCTACCGACCTCAACGAGATCGCCTACCCCATCACCTGACATCCAACCACAGAAGGCAACAGTTCTCCTTCCACTTGAGGTAGATGGTATCATATTTTCAGGCCTGTATCTGGTACCGGTCAGACGCCAGACATGATGTCGTCCGTCCTTATCAGAACTGAAGGTCTTTTCGTCCATGAAGACGACAGACCTCCATGTTTGATCTGACAATGGCAGATACCGGTGAGCGAATATTACCCTTTCGCGTCGGTGCCTATCTGTCAGGCTTGGCTTCGTAGCAGCAGACCTGTAGGAGAAGCCAGCCTTTTTCACTGTCCTCCAGACGGTGTCGTCGGAAACTGGTAGGCCCAATTCTTCGGGCAATCTGCCCACTGGCCTGAAGGGGTCCCGCTGCACTGCTTCCACAATTGCTTCACAATTTTGCTCGGTGAGAATTGGCTTCCTGCCACTGTTCGTAGAACGGAGATCGACAAACTGATTATCTTGTTCCGTTCTAGCGAACCAGCGTTGAACCGTCCTCACCGAGCATCCAAGCTGCAGGGCAATCTCTCCGGTGTTCCGTCCAGCATCTTTTAATGCACTCAGCTTTGCAACATTTTCCTGTAAATTGCAGATATATATTACTAACGGAAAATTACATTAATCAATATTAATAATAGCGTTTATATAAAAAACGACGTATATATAAGGTCTCATGAAGAAATGAAATTTGGTCCCTTCGAAAGTCTATGTCGAGATAAAAATAATGGAAGTTTTACCCATAAAAAGAAATAAAAGTAAAGTAGAATCGTTTAAAATCCATCTGTAATTATGTAGAAAATGTGTTTTTATCTTCACTGTAATTTTTAGAATTTTTAAATTACGGGGAGGCACCACCCTCAAAATCAGCGGTATGAAATACACCCTTAAAAAATTAAAAAAAATTATTTTAGTAATTTTGGCGTGGGATTCAATGGTGCAAGAATGAAAAGTGTAAAAAATTTTTTTGACCAAAAAAAGAAATTTTGTTTCTTTTTTTTTTAAACATGGAATTTTTTAAAATTCATGCGTAATTATTTATAAAATGTGTTTTTATATTCACCCTAATTTTTGTGAATTTTTACATTAAGGGGGCTCCAGTCGGTCGATAAGGTAGTAATCTACGTTAAGAAATGCAAGTTAAGAATAACTGAATCGGTTTTTTAAAATTCGGCCGCCACAAAGGTAATTGTAACCACTATATATGATCTCTTAAAAAATATCAAAGACATTTATAGTGAATTGACCGCGAATTTTCGTAAATAGATGATTTTTACTTATTTAAGAAAATTCTCGATCATTTCACGATAAATTTCTTTGATATTTTTTAGGAGATCGTATATAGTGGTTAGAATTGCCTTCATGGCGGCCGAATTTTAAAAAACCGATTCAGTTATTTTTAATTAACATTTTTTAACGTATTGATTGCTACTTTATCGACCGATCCGACTGGAGGCCCCTTAATTTCGAAAAATGTACAAGCATTTCTTCAAGAAAAAACTTTTTTTTCACGAGAAATTGTTGGGGTCGAAAAATGTATTTCTTGAGTAACTTTTAACGTGGAATTGAGTGTTGCTAGAATAAAAAATGTAAAAATATTTTTTGACCCTTAAAACAATTGTTTTATTCTATAAAAAATTATTTTTTCGAATAATATGGATTTTTTTAAAAATTCATACGTCATTATTTTTAAAATTTCTTTTTATGTTTACCCTAATTTTTTGGGAATTTTTAAATTAATTTAAAAAAATGTAGCACATTATTTAAAAAATACAACTTTTTTTTTATCTACAATTTATAGGTAAAAATAATTTCTTACACTTTTCATTCTAGCACCACTATATTCCCAGTCAAAAATGACTTAATAAATGATGTTTTCAGATTTTGTTTAAGGTGTTCATAAAGTTGGTTTCAGGGTGGTGCCTCCCCTTAACCCTTTGTGTCACGATTTTCATTATATGTATATCCGATTTATTTGAAGTTTGGTATACAAAGTTTTTTAAGAAAGCTGATTACGCATTCATGGTTAGGTTTTCGAAATCCAAAATGGCGGCTTAGAATTGGCGAATGAACGACATCTCTAGAGTTACAGATTTTGAAAATGGAAAAAATTCTATCGTATTCTAACCAAAATTGCCAACAGAAAGTGTCTCTTATGATTAGCAGCTAGATCGCATTGTTTCCAAAAGAAAAGTTCTCGAAATTTTCGTAATGCAGTGGCACAACATAAATTATGGTAAGTTAGGTAAGTTTTTTCGCGGAATCAGTTCAATTTAGATAAAAATTGCAAGAGATATTTTTTCTTAGTAATTCTGCTTAGAAAACGGTGATATTTTTTTCATTTCTGAAATTTGAAAATTTAGAGTAGGCGTCTGCCATTTTGAAGCCGCCATTTTGAATTTTGAGAATCTGACTGTAGATTCGTCATCAGAGACTTAAATACTAAAGGATGATAAAAATTACAAAAAATCGATGAATATTTAACATTATGAGTCCGCCATCTTGAATTTCGAAATTCTAGGCTTGGATTCGTAATCAGCGACCGAAAAAAAATAAGAATTGATATTTTCCTCTTCATGGTTACGGGAGATAGTTTTTCACAAACGATTTCTTTTTTAAAAAATCTTTGTTTTTTAGTATTTTACTGCTTATAATTATTTGAAATTAGTAAATTGTTGCCCAAAATATCATGATCGCCATGCAATGTCATTCGTTCCTCACAACCAATCAAGTGCACGCAGAAAGAGAAGGCGCGAATTTTAAATTTGATTAAAGTTATTGCGAAAAAAAGCGCAACATATTTGTATGATCAAACGAACTTACCTGCAACAGAAGTTCGATCATAATTATTCTAAGTGCCTCGTTTGTTCGAAGATAATTGAAGAAATAAATAATGAATGTAGAATATTACTTTTTTTTGATAACGAATACAGTTGTGCTAAAATAAAAAGTGTAAACAAATTTTTTACCCACACATTTGCTTTAACCTAAAAATTAGCCTTTCCGATAAAATTGCTACTACATTTTTCTCAATTAACCCTTTGTGTCATAGTGTTCCCCACAGGGAACACCTTTTGTCCGTTGGATTTTCTCACCCCACGGATTATTTTTTCATTATTTTTACTTCGCATTTAATTTTCTACATAGCTCAGGCATTGGTATAACAAATTTATGATATTTTGGGCAACAATTTACTAATTTCAAATAATTATAAGCAGTAAAATACTAAAAAACAAAGATTTTTTAAAAAAGAAATCGTTTGTGAAAAACTATCTCCCGTAACCATGAAAAGGAAAATATCAATTCTTATTTTTTTTCGGTCGCTGATTACGAATCCAAGCCTAGAATTTCGAAATTCAAGATGGCGGACTCATAATGTTAAATATTCATCGATTTTTGTAATTTTTATCATCCTTTAGTATTTGAGTCTCTGATGACGAATCTACAGTCAGATTCTCAAAATTCAAAATGGCGGCTTCAAAATGGCAGACGCCTACTCTAAATTTTCAAATTTCAGAAATGAAAAAAATATCACCGTTTTCTAAGCAGAATTACTAAGAAAAAATATCTCTTGCAATTTTTATCTAAATTGAACTGATTCCGCGAAAAAACTTACCTAACTTACCATAATTTATGTTGTGCCACTGCATTACGAAAATTTCGAGAACTTTTCTTTTGGAAACAATGCGATCTAGCTGCTAATCATAAGAGACACTTTCTGTTGGCAATTTTGGTTAGAATACGATAGAATTTTTTCCATTTTCAAAATCTGTAACTCTAGAGATGTCGTTCATTCGCCAATTCTAAGCCGCCATTTTGGATTTCGAAAACCTAACCATGAATGCGTAATCAGCTTTCTTAAAAAACTTTGTATACCAAACTTCAAATAAATCGGATATACATATAATGAAAATCGTGACACAAAGGGTTAAGGGGAGGCACCACCCTGAAACCAACTTTATGAACACCTTAAACAAAATCTGAAAACATCATTTATTAAGTCATTTTTGACTGGGAATATAGTGGTGCTAGAATGAAAAGTGTAAGAAATTATTTTTACCTATAAATTGTAGATAAAAAAAAAGTTGTATTTTTTAAATAATGTGCTACATTTTTTTAAATTAATTTAAAAATTCCCAAAAAATTAGGGTAAACATAAAAAGAAATTTTAAAAATAATGACGTATGAATTTTTAAAAAAATCCATATTATTCGAAAAAATAATTTTTTATAGAATAAAACAATTGTTTTAAGGGTCAAAAAATATTTTTACATTTTTTATTCTAGCAACACTCAATTCCACGTTAAAAGTTACTCAAGAAATACATTTTTCGACCCCAACAATTTCTCGTGAAAAAAAAGTTTTTTCTTGAAGAAATGCTTGTACATTTTTCGAAATTAAGGGGCCTCCAGTCGGATCGGTCGATAAAGTAGCAATCAATACGTTAAAAAATGTTAATTAAAAATAACTGAATCGGTTTTTTAAAATTCGGCCGCCATGAAGGCAATTCTAACCACTATATACGATCTCCTAAAAAATATCAAAGAAATTTATCGTGAAATGATCGAGAATTTTCTTAAATAAGTAAAAATCATCTATTTACGAAAATTCGCGGTCAATTCACTATAAATGTCTTTGATATTTTTTAAGAGATCATATATAGTGGTTACAATTACCTTTGTGGCGGCCGAATTTTAAAAAACCGATTCAGTTATTCTTAACTTGCATTTCTTAACGTAGATTACTACCTTATCGACCGACTGGAGCCCCCTTAATGTAAAAATTCACAAAAATTAGGGTGAATATAAAAACACATTTTATAAATAATTACGCATGAATTTTAAAAAATTCCATGTTTAAAAAAAAAAGAAACAAAATTTCTTTTTTTGGTCAAAAAAATTTTTTACACTTTTCATTCTTGCACCATTGAATCCCACGCCAAAATTACTAAAATAATTTTTTTTAATTTTTTAAGGGTGTATTTCATACCGCTGATTTTGAGGGTGGTGCCTCCCCGTAATTTAAAAATTCTAAAAATTACAGTGAAGATAAAAACACATTTTCTACATAATTACAGATGGATTTTAAACGATTCTACTTTACTTTTATTTCTTTTTATGGGTAAAACTTCCATTATTTTTATCTCGACATAGACTTTCGAAGGGACCAAATTTCATTTCTTCATGAGACCTTATATATACGTCGTTTTTTATATAAACGCTATTATTAATATTGATTAATGTAATTTTCCGTTAGTAATATATATCTGCAATTTACAGGAAAATGTTGCAAAGCTGAGTGCATTAAAAGATGCTGGACGGAACACCGGAGAGATTGCCCTGCAGCTTGGATGCTCGGTGAGGACGGTTCAACGCTGGTTCGCTAGAACGGAACAAGATAATCAGTTTGTCGATCTCCGTTCTACGAACAGTGGCAGGAAGCCAATTCTCACCGAGCAAAATTGTGAAGCAATTGTGGAAGCAGTGCAGCGGGACCCCTTCAGGCCAGTGGGCAGATTGCCCGAAGAATTGGGCCTACCAGTTTCCGACGACACCGTCTGGAGGACAGTGAAAAAGGCTGGCTTCTCCTACAGGTCTGCTGCTACGAAGCCAAGCCTGACAGATAGGCACCGACGCGAAAGGGTAATATTCGCTCACCGTTATCTGCCATTGTCAGATCAAACATGGAGGTCTGTCGTCTTCATGGACGAAAAGACCTTCAGTTCTGATAAGGACGGACGACATCATGTCTGGCGTCTGACCGGCACCAGATACAGGCCTGAAAATATGATACCATCTACCTCAAGTGGAAGGAGAACTGTTGCCTTCTGTGGTTGGATGTCAGGTGATGGGGTAGGCGATCTCGTTGAGGTCGGTAGGCATTTCTCCGGGGAACAATTCACTAACATTTTAGATGGCGTATTGTACCCGGCGATTAGGCAACGTTATCCCCTACCCGATTATCCAACCATCACAATCGCAGAAGACAACAGTAGCATCCACACTGCCAGGGTGGTGCGTGAGTGGTATCATGATCATCCTGATCTGGTGAGGTTGGACTGGCCTGCGAAGTCGCCCGACCTTAACATAATTGAAAATGTTTGGTCTCACATGGTCAGAGAATGGCGACCGAATTTGCCTCATCGCGTCGATGAAGTTAAAGCCAGGGCAAGAGATGGCTGGGAGAGCCTCCGAGGAGCAGCTGGACAACAATTATGTGCCACCCTATCTGCTTCTATGAACCGCAGACTTCGTGCGGTCATAGAAGCAGAAGGACATTCAATTAACTATTGATATGTAAATATTGTAGATGTTGTAAATAACTTGTAAATAATAAAAGTATTGTACATATTACACGTATTGTGATGACATTTGATTATATTTTAGTTGTATTAAATTCAGTATTAAATTCACTAATTGGCATCTCCACAGTGCCATGAACCCTGCTGGAATTGAAATTTTTGATGGATTATCAACATTTAATGGAATAAAATTAAATTATAATTTATCATTATAATATATGCAACACTGGGGCAAGGCCTAGAATTCGCTATTATTAAACCACAAGAGGGAGCCTCCTTACTAAAGCGCGAAAATTCAAAAATCGGAGTTACTTTCTCGCAAATTTTAACAGCTTAACACATAAGAAATTTCTAAAATCAAAGGCGTGTAATGAAGTTTGCTATTCGTGACGATTTAATAATAAATAATAAGTAGTAATAAATTAATTTAAAATAAATTGTATTTTAAGCAATATCAGATGAAGCCTGATAGAAATTAAGTTTTCATTTGTTTCATCAGTAGCCTTGAAGCCATTTGTATTAAACAAAACACATTCAGGATTAACTCACTCATTAGAAAGAACCTGAAAATGGAGAGAAATTATCCGTAAGTATTAATTACAATACATTAATTAATTACGAGTAATTCAAATACAGTTTTAAATATATATGTCTTTTTTTCTTTATAGGATTACGACAAAGCAGCACAAGTGGCTAAGGAGGATAGCCAGCGCCAATGAGTGCATCCGTGAGAGGTGGGACCTCAACGGATGCTCAGAAATGGAGATGCAGGATACTCACATCCTGTGGCATTCCATAGAATGTATCCTGAACGACATGGGAAAAAATGTCCACATGTAAAAATGCGTTCATCAGTGGAAGGATGTAAGTATAACATCATCGAGTTCTACAAACGTTAAAAAATTAATGTTTTTAAGAAAATTTTAATTTACTTTTTTTCAAATAATGGACATGATGATGGCAAAAACCCCAAACTTTCGAAAAAAAGCCGGGGATATAAAATGTCCATTCCATGAAATTTTGGAATGTAGAACATCCAATGATTATAAATTCTATTACAAATTTCTCGACTACAAACAACATTTATCAGATTAAATTAATTATTATTTACAAAATTATATAATGTACAATAAAACAATCAATCAATTGTAAGAAATAAAAATTTTAAAACGAATTTATTGTCCTTTTATTTATTTCAATAAACAAACGGTGTTACAATTGTTTATTTTTTATTTATTTATTTATTTAAACGGCAATAATAATCCTTTTTTGCACAGATATATATTCAATATACAAGCGGTGTTATAATTGTGAAGCTTTCTGGGAGCAAAAGGTAAGAATTGGCTTTGAAAAGCAAATAAATTTAATATTAACGACGATATTAAAATTATCAAATTTTCTAAGAGCGACGATAAAGAATTGGGCAGCGACAAAAGAATTAATAGAGAGGGGATCACGATATTGAAATTTGGAGGCTTTCGTAAAGCGACCAGTGAGAATTGGGCTGCGAGAACAGAATTCATGAAAAGTGGGACACGACATTAGAGTATTGAGGATTTCTAAGAGCGAGAGAAAAGAATTATTAGAAAGAAGAATTATTATATGCGAGAAGAGAATTATTGAAAAAGGGAACCCGTTTTGCAAGAATCTGCAGTTGCCTCTGCTGTTCCATATCTGTAAAAAATTTCTTCTTTGTAGAAAAGATTTCTTGATTATGTGACATTTCTTGCATTATGTCGCATTTTGCATTCGCAATTTTCGCATCGATGTTGCCATGTAAGTCTTGCCTGTGTCAACCGGGCCTTTTTGATCGACATGTGTTGCGAAAAGTTGAACTGCAGCTGATTTTTTCGGTCACACACCTTTGTTCCAGTTGTGCTCTAAAGATTTTGAAGTTGTCGACGGCGAGTGTAAGAAGCATGGATCATCATTGTCCACCAAAAGTATACACGGGCTCTGCAAACTAGGACATAAAAATATTAGTTGCATAATCCTGATTTTATTCGAGGCACATAATCATGGAACATTGACATAAGAAAAAAAGACATACCTTACAAAGCATCTCTTTCTTTGCCGCAAATGCCAAATCAAATTTGCACATTTCAACACATGCGTATCTATGGGCAGTCAAGCCCTTATACGCTTAATTAATAAATAAAATAAACGACATTATATTTTTTTGCACATGATAACTAACCTGACAAGCACGTTGACGACAGCGGAGTCTTAGAACTGCGGAAATCATCCCCTGAGAAGAAGCGGAGTTGTAGCGATCTTTCTGTAATTGAAGCTGACGATGGTGATGGTAACTATAAACATCTATTCCACACAGGCAAGGAGATGAGAGATTCTTGGCGCACAATGATCCCTTTGAACCGGTCTGGCAGGTGTGTCCTTGAAAAAAGACATAATCCACCAAGAATCACATTCTTTCGAGCAAATGGCAAGTGATCTTTACATATTTAGGTATATGGATATATCTTTTTATTTTAGCATTTATGTATATATTTTTTCCATTCATTAATTATTAATTTGAAAAAAATGTCATTGTATACTTTATGATTTACAGATAGTTAAAAAAGTAATTAAAATTTCATTTTAAAATATGCTTAATTTACAACCAACCTGACAAGCACGTTGACGACCACAACAGGATTGGAGAACTGCGGAGATCATCCCCTGGGAAGAAACGGTAAAGAGAATTTGACCTAGGTCAGGCACGCAGATACCCGCGGTGAAAGAGAGGGCAAGAGGGTGCGTGATAGAGCGAGCGAGATATAGAAGGCCATCATTTAAATCACACATATGCACGTGTTTATCATCGTGTCATGGTTTGGTGGCTTTATGGGGTAGAATGATAAATTACTCAAGCCATGTTGCCATTTTCCGAACTAGGCGTAAATTACGGCGACAGATATTCTGCGGTTGGGTGTACGGATGATTCCTGTCAAGATTCCTCACTGCCGTCTTTCCTCTATTGATTCAGTTTCGGCAAATGCATCTGACGACAGCTTTGGGGACTCAGATAAGCCATCCGACACAGGCGTGGAGATGAGAGCTTCTTGCCGCTTGGTGTTCCCTATGAGCCGATCTGGCAGGTGTGTCCTTGAAAAAAGACATACCTTACAAAGCATCTCTTTCTTTGCCGCAAATGCCAAATCAAATTTGCACATTTAAACACATGCGTATCTACGGGCGGCCAAGCCCTTTTACGCATAATTAATAAATAAAATATGACATTATATTTTCATATTTGTGTACACCTTAAAACGAACCTGACACGCACGTAGACGATAACGGAGTTGTAGAACTGCGGAAATCATCCCCTGAGAAGAAGCGGAGTTATCAAGTCTTACTGCAGCGTTCCTTCGGCAATGGCGATGGTAACTCTGAACATCTATTCCACACCGTGAAACTGCATGTGAACCTAAGTTCACTTTTTGGCTCGAATCGCATGGGCGTTGTAAGTAAAAAATGACAGGAGACTTTAATATATTTTCTTTAGAACTAACCTGGCAATAACGTCGATAATAATGAAGTTGTCGAGTTGCAAGGATCATTCCCTAGGAAGAAAACAGGCTGGCAAGTCTCTATCAAACGCTCAAATCATTGCTTCAGCAATTCAGCGCTCAAGCAGAAGGCGTTGACGATCCGGTCCCACACAGTCGTATGGGAGATTGCTGTCGTCTCTTCTCGGATCCCATGTGCTGGTCTGGCAGGTATATCCTTAAAAAGAAAACATAACCCACAAAGAACCACATTCCAAGCAAACAGCAAGCAAATTTGGATGTATATTTGCATACATATATGCCTATATCCATTACGTGCATTTTTTAAGCATTATATTTCTTTTTCCACTACTTCAAGTATATTATTTTATTTAAATTTTTTCAGATTAGTGGCGGTCTGGCCCGCTTATGCTCAATAAAGAAATAAATAAAAAATGCCAAGATAATATATTTAGTACAGAACTAACCTGATAAACATATCCACGACAACGGAGTTGGCGAAGATCGTCTCCTGGAAAGAAACGGACCAGTTCCCCATGTGAAACTGGTTAAGTCAGCGTAATCACGAGGGAGGGAGAGAGAGAGTGACAGAGCGAGAGAGATAGAAAAACAAAATACGTTTGACTGTGTGCGTTCCTGTGTGTGTCTCGCATCGTATCGATAGGGCTGTAGTTTGTAGTGCATTCAGTAAATCACTCAAGCGCTGTTGCCATTTTCTCAAGTCGACGTAAATTACGGCGACAGATATTCTGCGGTTGGGTGTACGATGATGGAAAAAAGGTAGAAATTAAAATTCATGTATAGTATTTGAACGTAAACTTACCTTGTCATAAATTATTTGTAGCCAACCAAAATACGTGGGGTGAAGACCTAGAGGAAAATGCATTTCACCTTGCAAGCTCTGAAGAGATCATGTATAATATGTAGTGCAAGGTAAACATTTGTATTACAAGTTAAATATAAACGTAATTCTAAAATATTGATTAATTTATCCATCACGATAGGCGATAGAAATGGTAAAAATCACCAGAACACTAACGAGCCACGTATATCAGGTATGAATCTTCCTCTGCATATCTCTGTTACGAACATATTTGAGGATATGTTGAATGGGAGCGACAGCGAGACTGATGATTGTGATGGAAATACCCGACTACATAATAGAGGTAATAAAAGGACTATTTTGATAAATATGACGTTAATATTTTTTAAACACCCTTTTCAATTTTCTGTCCATGATGAAGATGAAGATACCGAAAATGATGACGATACTGATGAAGACGGTGATACCGCCAGTAACATCACTAATCTTCATAGTAGCGGAAATTCTAACAACGTCGGTATCGGTAGTGACACTGAATCTGTTAGTGATGTCTCGTTATTCGTCTCGTGATGCCTATGATATTCATGAAAATGAATATGCAGATGATGTTAGAGCGTCATCTGTGGAAACGATAGAAAATGGCCAACCTTCCGTTGAACTAGTGTGGGAAGGTCTCTTTCAAGATAGTGGGTACCCAAGTATGAGGTCAGTCTGTAAAACAGCATTAGCTGTGGCTCGCCTTTTGGCATATCTGTTTATAAGTATATTTATTGTTGTAACTATTTTATTAGGCCAATAAAGTCGTAATAATAATAATAACAATAATAATAATAACTCAAAGGCATGTCCAGGATGTGCAGGCTGCTAAAACCACCATCATTAAGAAATACCGGCGCATTCTCCGTCAGATCTGGTCATCAGAATTGACCGGGAGAAATAAGGTGGCAGCCACGAATATGTTGGCCGTATCACCAGTGCTCTATTCTTTTGGAGCACTGAAGTGGAACGTTGACGAGTTAAGAGATCTTGACCGAAGCACACGGAAGATGATTTGTATGCAACGCAGTTTGCATCCAAGATCTTCCGTGGAACAACTGTATTTACCCCGAAATATGGGAGGTCGTGGCCTTTTAAGCCTGGAGTGTATGCATGACCGATTGGTCCTCGAAACGGCTTGCGACGTGATTAATCGAACGGAGGATCCCCTGATGATGCTAGTACATCAGCATGAAATTCAGGGGAAGGGGGCGTTTTTGTACAACGCGGCGGAACGAGCGGCACGAAACCTCGGTCTTGTTTTCAACGTGGGACGTAGTGGTGCACAGGAGGCTGAATCAGTCATCAATCTGTGCCTAGTGCGTCTCAGGGCTAACATACGGAAGGAACAACTCCGTATGTTGGAGGGAAGGCATATCCACAAGCCGTTGCATGGACAATTCTTTCGAAATGTCCAACAACTTGGCTTGTCGGCAGAGATGACCTTCTCCTTCTTAAGATCAGCCGGCTTAAAATCCGAGACCGAGGGTTTTATCTTCGCGTGCCAGGATGGGGTCATCAATACCTTAGCGTATCGCCAGAACATCTTACACCAGGCGGTACAGAGTACGCTTTGTAGATTGTGTAGATGTCATGCTGAGACACTCATGCATCTTTTGGCGGCATGCCCAATGTATGCAGTTTCAGCATACATCGAACGTCACAATGCGGCTCTTCGAGTGCTGTATTACCATCTTCGCAGCACTTATGGTATTGATGCAACCCCAGTTTTGCCGTACGTCTCCACTGATATTGAATCCGTTGTCGGGAATGAGTCGTGCCGAATATACTGGAATTACTCATTCCCGACGAGCAGGCAAATATCAGCCAATAAGCCTGACATCGTCCTTGTTGACTTCGATGACAAAACCATCTTCGTCATCGAGTTTTCTGCACCAGCAGAAACAAATATAGTCAGCAAAGAGGACGAAAAACGGATGAAATATCAGGAACTCCTGTTCGAGATTCGCAAGCTGTTTCGAGGGTTCAAAATCAAGCTCGTCGTGCTGATAATTGGAGTGCTGGGAGGAATGAGACCAACTTTCCTCCAAAACATCAAAAGCATTCCGGCCTGTCGAGAACATGCAAATTCCATCGCAAGCCGAATGCAGAAAGCAGTGCTGCTGGGATCTTTCCATCTACTGAGGTCACACGAGATCCTGTAACCACTAACCAAATGGTAGAGGGAGTTACAGTTGCAAACGAGATGGCCCAGTGCAGTCTGCAGCGGAGGAGATGGATATCGGAGCCACTTTTCTGCTGCAGACTGCACACGTGGATTATGGAGGGCCAAGGGAGGTTAGGGTTTTAGTCGGTAAACCTTGCCGTCAACATCCAAGGTGAGGGAGTCCGACGTAGGGGGGTTAAACAACATCTTCAACCCCCTACGGTACCTAATGCATTTCCCCCCTCCGTTAAAAAAAAAAAAAACCTAGTACTGCTGATACAGATAGTGGTACAGCTGGTACGTATGTTTATGATATTTAAATTTACTTTTCGGTACGATAGTATTCCTCCCATTGATATTCACAGGATTTTTCTTCCAGGTGGGGCGCGGCTGTGAGCGGGTACGTGATGTCCACAATTATTTTAGGACAGAATCGGAAACGTCGCGATATTTTCCGAGATATCGTCTGAATAGTTGTGAAGTAAATGGACACATCCGGCAACCACCTGTAAACGTGGACGTTTGTACCTGGCTCGAGAGCTGTATGATGTCACTGCATGGTTACCTTTGCGCACAAGCTAATCCTGACGACTTCATAAGATTAACATTGAATTCTCCTAAATTTCGTGGCGGACCTGTATGGTTATCGTTTCGCCCGGTCAGTGCATTTAATTTTAATGACTCATGGGACCTTCTCAACAGCGTTGTACAAAGTACAAGCGATTTTGGTACCGGCGATAACTTAAAAATAAGCGTATCCGTTGTACAATCGGTGGCAGGGAGAGGTCGTATACCGCTAACGATTACAGATGTAAATAAAATATCAATATTGAGTATACGTAATGATGATAACTTGTGTTTACCGCGATCGTTAGTTACAGCGTGTGTTTATGTGGAGAGGGGCCAGCTTCGCAAGGGGCCATTGCATGAGTTTTGGGGGATGATACGCGATAGCCGAAGAGTATTACAAAAAGAGAAGGCTATTGCGCTTGTTCGATTAGCACAAGTTGCAATGCCGTCAGATGTGGTTTCCGATGTGGATTCGTTTCAATTATATTTTGCATCTAAGGGTATAGCTATAGTTATATATTCATTTCAAGGCTTCGGTCGCGAGGACATGCCAATTTATGATGGTACGTTGTACGTAACAAATGCGGGTAACCAAGTTCTGCACACTTTGCGCATTATATTTTATGAGAATTTGCGGCATTATCAGCCTATTTTACATGTAGTGGCTGCAGCAGGGAGTAGAAAATATTGTATACCGTGCAATAGATCGTACGCAGATAATCATAAATGTAAGAATGAGTGTGCCAAGCGTAAACGTAAACCGCCATGTAGTGGTGATACCTCCACCGTGAAATATCAATTCTGCTCTAAAAGTTTCTTTGACGTGACCTGTCTTGAATATCATTTAAAACGTGGCTCTTTTGATAAAAATCATACTTTTGTGAAAAAAAAAATTTTTCTGTAAATTGCAGTAAAATAGTACAACATAAAATAGGAGAAAGTCACGAGTGTGGTACCGCTTTTTCTAATACATGTAACGCCCGATTACCACTCGGACATTCTTGTTTTGTTCAACCAATCACAAACAATAATGGATCGCATCCTAAAGCCCGTTACTTATTTTACGATTTCGAAACGCAATAATGTTTAACGCACGAAGGAGATAATGAAACGAAAATTCATGTACCAACACTCTGCGTCGTACAGCAGTCGTGTGATTTTTGTTTCGAAGATGTTGATATTTCCACACATTGTACACATTGTGGTCTTCGAGAATACATTTTTAAAAATGATCCTGTCAAATAATTTGTTGAGCTCGCCAGGTCACGTAGAAAAAATGCTAACAAAGTTATAGCAATAGCACATAATTCACAGGGGTTCAATTCCCAATTTATTTTAAAATACATTGTTGAGAAACACTGCACCAGGGATCTACCCGCACCTATTGTGAACGGCTCAAAAATTATTTTATTAGAATATCTCAATGTAAAATTTATAGATAGTTTAAATTATTTCTACAATCCACATGCCTTTAACCGCGTTGCCTTCTGCATATGGTATACCTGACGCGGAAAAGGGTACATTTCTACACTTGTTTAACACACCAGAAAACCAAAGTTATATCGGCGAATTACCGGGCATCCGGTATTATGTACCAGAAGGAATGAATCCAGAAAAGAGAGAGAGGTTTACTACATGGTATCGAGAACAACAACAAACAGACCGCATATTTAATTTTCAAGTACAAATTGTATGCAGGATGTACGAATACTACGGCTAGCATGTACTGCTTTCCGCAAAGACTTGTTAGAGTGTGGTAATGTTTGTCCTTTCAATGAGTGTTCGACCATTGCATCAACGTGTTTACGTGTTTATAGAAAAACATTTCTGAAACCTAAACAAATAGGTATTATACCTACAGGTGGCTACCATCGTTCTGACAAGCAGTCGAAAAAAGCATTAGTCTGGTTGTATTGGATGGGGAAGTCCTTAGGACGGCATATACAACATTCTGGCGGTTCTCGTGAAAAGAGATTACTTGAAGGCATACTCGTAGATGGATACAGTGTGCCAGATGACGAAAATGTTGAAAGTAATGGTATTGTGTTTCACTACCGTGGCTGCTTTTGGCATTGCTGCCCACGTTGCTATCGTATTAATAGAAATGTTATTTTAACGTGCACTGATGAAACAATGGATTCACGGTACGAGCGCACACTTTTGACTAGCAAACGGATTAAAAATGCCCGTTATAGTCTAATTGAGGTTTGGGAGTGTGTATTCGATCATGAGTTAAGTATTAACAGGACAGCAAGACACTGCATAGAATCGATCGCATCCGATCCTTTATCATTCAGACCTTTAGATCTTTGGAACGCTTTTTTCAGTGGTAGAACTGGCAATACTGTTAAGATCTATGATTGTAAAGATGGCGAGAAACTAAAATACGTTGATGTCTGCTCGTTATATCCATACATATGTAAAGTAAGGTAATATCCCGTAGGTCATCCGAAATTATATATTGGTCCCGAAGAATGTAAAAAAGTTGTTGGTAATAATAACGATGTGCGTAAAGTGGATGACCTAGTTATGTGCAATATTCTACCACCGTAAGATTTGTATCATCCCGTGTTACCGGTAAAAATGCACGAAAAACTGATGTTTCCATTATGTCGTACATGTGCCGAACAGCTATTCCAACATGACTGCCCGCATGAAAACACAGATAATCGTATGTTGACAGGTACATGGGTTTCAGATGAAATTGTGAAAGCCGTTGATCTAGCATACACTATTCTAAAAATATGCGAAATTTGGGAATATGAAACCAATCGGTATGAACCACATACTCAACAAGGCGGTCTTTTTGCAGAGTATATCGATAAATTTTGCAAGCAAAAAATATTGGCATCTGGCAATCCGCCACAATGTGTAACAGAAGCCGAAAAAAATATATATGTATCTGAATTACATCAGCTAAACATGATATTCGATAAAGAGCGTATGTGCTACAACGCAGGATTACGTTCAGTGGCTAAATTATGTCTCAATTCATTATGGGGAAAATTCGGACAACGAGAAAACATGCCGAAAACTGAGGTAATTTCAGATCCCCAAAAATTATCAGAATTACTTAATAATCCGGAAATCACTGTGCAAGGACTACTGCCGATTAACGACGAAAAATTATATGTAAACTGGTGCTATAAAGATGACGCCATAATTGCGTCATCTTCATCAAGCGTTGTAGTAGCTGCTTATACCACTGCACAAGCCAGGTTGAAATTATTCAGTTATTTAGAGAAATTACAAATGCGGGTATGTATTATGACACAGATTTCGTCATTTATGTCAGTACGGACGGCAGCGGCAAATATGAACCACCGACAGGGTCGATATTGAGCGAGCTTACGGATTAATTGGGAAAGGAACCTCCAGGTTCGTAGATTTCGTCATTTATATCAGGCGGTCCAAAATTTTACGCATATAAAATTTATTATTATTACTCAAAATATGTTCAGAAGGTAAAAGGTATTACTTTAAATTACGCGAATAGTGAAAAAATAAAATTCGAAACAATACGCGAAATGATCATTGGTAATGTCGACGGGATAACTGTAACTAATCAATCAATAAGGCGGACAAAATTCCACGAGGTAGTGACTCGAAAGTAGCAAAAATCTTGTAAACCAATTTATCATAAACGTAGATTTGTAAGTTTAGATCGTAGGTATCCATACGGTTATAAAAAAGAATTTTCATGTGAACAGCATTGAATAAATTATACTTAATATTTTTTGTGCACAACATTATTAATAATCTAAACCTTATATCTATGTCTTTATAAATTACTTGTGAACATATTTGAGAGAATGGTAGCGGTCCTATAATTTTAATTGAAAAACTCCATTTATCACCATGATTGATACGAGAAAACTTTGAAAGCATAATCATTCCGTCAACTTGCACATTTGTGATTTGATGGAAAATTCGCAGTGTCATATTACTCCAATCTAACTGTCACGTGATCGCATTCCCAACGCGCATCTTACCGCCATAGATAATGGTCTTATTAACGTACGCATTTCAATCCCAGTATCTGTAGACGTGTTGAGACCTGTTATGAGAAGAAACGATTCTTAGTATATATTAGAACACTTTGGATTCTGATCTTAGTATTCATCATGGACATCTGTCGGAAGCATCGATGGACATCAATGCTTTGTGGCCCTACAGGGTGTGTCAACACCATAATTCTTAAAAGATTTCTGCAATACATCGATCATATGAGTGATACACAGTTTAGTCGTATAATTTTGTACTATTCTGAATGGCAACCTTTCTATCAAGAGTTAGGATGCGAGATTGAATTAAGGGAGGGACTACCTGACAGCAGTTATTATGAAAACGATCCTCGTCCTAAGTTTTTGATTATCGATGATTTGATGCGTTAATCGTCTAGTGACGGGGCAATTATAGGTCTTTTCACAAAGGGTAGTCAGCATAGGAATCTGAGTGTTATATTTATCACTCAAAATTTATTTCATCATCACATCTCTTAATGCAAGTTGTATTGTTGTTTTTAAAAATCCGCGGGATGAGGCTCAAATTGGCAATTTAGAACGACAGACATGTCCGGAAAATACACGGTTCGTCCAAGATTGCTACTTTGATGCTACATCCCAACCACACGGATACATTCTTCTTGATTTAAAACAGTCTACACCCGACAATGTACGATTTCGCACCTATATTTTTCCGGACGACTATTATCACTATGTTTACGTGCAAAAAAATAAATAAAAGGTTGCGCAACACATAATCTAATTCCAGTAGTACACGAGTAATGGCAAAGAAAAGACGCATACCGATCAGCGGTAAGGATTCGGATATATCCAGAGCGTTATACCATCTTGACGTGCGTCAAAAACGGTCGGAGCTACAATAAGCAAAGCGTAATTTGGTAACACGTATCTGCGAAATAGCGCTAAATGTTTTGCGACGTAACGTACACCTTAGTAAGATTCACAAGGAAAGACTACGCAAAAACGCCACAACTTTTAGAAAATTATCTAACCCTCATAGTTCGCTCGGATATAGAACACGCGTTTTCTACCAGCGCTTCTGTCACCGATACTCAGCACACTTTTAGCAGGCGTTGTCAATAACGTTGTGTAGTATGGAAAACGCACGAAAGAGGATTTTAGTACCTCAAGAGCTCGCTAGTGAGCTAAAAAAGAACAACATAATATACAAAACTTCTCAGACACCAGGGATGGTAATTAGTAGACTTGACACCGATATGAGCGAAATTTTTAACTCACCAACATATGATCAGCGTGAAAACGGTGTCGATATAGCCAAGTTTTACAACGTATTTATATTTTAAAGACTCTGTCGATAAAGATAAACTGTTGGAGCGTAACTCAGTAAAACAAAATGATATTAACGAGTGGAATAAAAAACAAGATACAACTGCTGAAGAAGGACAAGGGGATGATAGTGGGACTTTAATACATTTATCAGGTAACTGAGAATATATTGTGGAAACCGTACCCAAGAAATTTCGTTCGAAAGCACAACAACTGGTCAACCATTTCCGTGCCACGAGCACGTTTCGGTGGAACAGTCGTGGTAAAATCGTGATAGGTGGAGCTACTATTCATGGTACCAACATCATCGACATGTTGAATAATGCTATGAGAGATAAAAAAAGGACGCCCCCTTACGGCCATCGTCAGTTTGTGTAGCAGCGGAGCCGCGTGAGTTTATTGGTACTAAACGCGTTTGGCACGAGATCGTGAATCCCACTGATGATAAGTCGTCGTGTAGTACAGTTATACGCGCACCACGAAGGGAAACATAATCCTAAGAGAATGTTATTCGCCGTACTATCTTCTTCATCAGCTGGTGCGGGTAGCTTACATAGTAGTGACGACAACGACGAGAATAAAGAAACTAAATCTAAATGGATGATCCAATACGAAAAGGAAAAAGTCGGGCAGTTTCAAAGGGACACCGCTAACATTTACAAAAAGTATACTAGACAATGTTATCGATTCAATCCCTTTTGAATTACATATACCAGGTTATAGATTTTGTGGCCCTTGAACCCATCTTCCAAAAAGATTAGAACGTGGAGAAAAGGGTATAAACCCATTGGACGATGCGTGTCGTATTTATGATATTGCTTACTGTGACGGTATAACAAATCGCCACAAAACTGATGAAAAGTTGGCGAAAACGGCGTTTTCTCGTATGCTTGCAGACACTGCCTCAGTAGATGAGAAAACTGTAGCGGCTGTACCTGCTTGTTGTATGGTTAGTAAGATCGCCTTTGAAAAAATATTTTCACGTATAAAAACATCTATAAATATATCTAGAAAACGTTTAAAACGCCAATGGAGGAAGAAACATAGTAAAAGAGTACCCATTTATAAGAACCCCCGAAAGAATGGTAAAAAATAAAATGAATGATAAATAGTGGGAAAGTAGGCGAAATTTAATAATAAATTGGGGGTTCGGGTTTGAAACCTAGTAAGAATTTTTTCTTACTAATAGGGGCGCATAAATTCGATTTCATAGTTTCTATAAGATCCTCGTACGAATTAAATTTCAAAAAATGGCCTGAGTAGGTAGGCTTGAATTTTAATTCGTATGATCCCTTGTTCCATAAAATTGCCATTATTTTTTTTTTTTTTTTTTTTTATTTTATTAATTAACGGGCGAAATCGCCCTTTTTACTTAGTTTTTGCCATATTGTTTTTTTCTTTAATCATGAGAATTTTGCGAGAGCTGCAGATCGACTTACGAAGATGGCGCCATACTTCACATTTGTGTATGAAATGTAGGACTGCAGAAACCTACACCATGGACAGCAGCGGTCATGAGTCGATTTCCGCCAGATAAACAATATTTTCGAAACGTGAACAAACAACGTGGCTCGTCTTACCAACAGCGAGCTGCTGCTTGAAAACGAAAAATTGTTCACCGGACGGGGATCGAACTCACGACCTACGACTCCGTAGTCCAGTGTGTTAACCGCCTGAGCCACGAAGCCTTTATCGATAATTTAGTTGACAGAGCGATAAAAAATGTTGATCCCGAATTCAAAAATGTTACGAAAAGATACGATTAATCAAAAAAATACGTTGAGAAAAATTTTTTGTATGTTAAAATCCAAATTAGACGGAAAATTTGATAGATTAAAGGGTTAATATGGCCATTCAAACAACAACGATAATAATTTCCAGCTTGAAGAAAAGTGGTTTATTAATCTAACTGACGTGCATATCCCAAATACCGTCAAATCAGCGGTACAATTAGGTCCAGGTTTTAACACCAACAAAGATATAAATAAGAAAGATATGGTCAACACAATAAAAATTTCGAATTGTTTTCATAAAAACCGAAATAGTAATTTGCCAATGTCAGACATCAGAATTTCGGTAACGAGCATTTTAAAACGGGCATTCCAGAAAAAATCTTATCAGGATAGAATTATTTTACATAATATATATAAAACCAAAGATTTCATACGTAATAATCCGAACATAATGTTTACGAGAGCGGATAAAGGCAATGTGACTGTAGCCTTGAACCGAGAGCTGTATACAAAACAATTGAAAACGTTATTTACCGATGAAAATACCTACGTTCCTGTGGATAATGACCCACTACATTTATTACAGACTTCTTGCCATGAAATTTCAAAATATCTCAATACAAATAAATTTTTGCCTAAATCATTTCACAATAATGAACTTACACAAACCGATAAGAATTTACCGCGTGGATATGGTCTGCCGAAAATCCATTAAAAAGATATTCCTCTCAGACCCATTATATCTTTAGTAGGTACTCCAACCTACCCACTGGCAAAATTTTTATTTGAAGTACTTGAACTCAGCACAAAAAAAAAACAAATCCGACATACAAAATAGTAATCACCTCTGTACACTAATTGCAGATAAAATTATACCCGAAGATCACATTCTAATATCTTTAGATATGACGTCACTATTCACTAATATTCCCTTAGAATTACTAAAAACCAGCATCACCCGTAGATATAATTACATGAGAAGATCGATAGAAATCCCGTTAGAAGATTTAATAAACATCGTTGTATTTCTATACGACAACACATACTTTCGGTTCAACGGCCGTTACTATAAACAAAAATACGGCACTCCGATGGGGTCTCCGGCCTCCCCGATATTTGCAAATCTGGTAATGGATGATTTGGAATCTCAATATTTAAAACAACTATCATTTTCTCCAATTTTTTATTATCGGTATGTAGATGATATTATCACGTGCATACCGAAGGATAATTTGGAGGAAATGATGGAAGTTTTTAACAATTACCATCCTCGATTGAACTTTACGTATGAAATTGAAAATGACGACAAGTTGTCCTTTTTAGAATTGTTAATTATCAAAAATAAAGACAACGGCTCCCTAAAATTTGATTGGCATTGTAAGCCTACCTACTCAGGCCGTTTTTTGAATTTTGATTAGTATCATCCCTTGTTCCATAAAATTGCCATTATCGATAATTTAGTTGACAGAGCGTTAAAAAATGTTGATCCCGAATTAAAAAATGTTAACAAGAATATTATTACTTCACTTCTACTTAAAAATAATTATCCTGAAAAGTTCGTAAACAAGCATGTCAACAAGCGCATCTGTTCGTATACCAGTGACACTCAATCGAGCGCACCTGAATCTGACACTGAAAGATTTTACTTAAAAGTCCCTTATATCAACGGGCTCTACCAAAATTCAACACGCAAATTAAGACAATGTAACATCATTACAACACCATCCTTAGTAAACAATTTATCTCCGATTGTTACTAAGGGTAAGGATAGATTAGACAAATTAGATAAAAACAATTCTGTGTATTGTATAAAATGCAATGATTGTGATGCTACCTACGTTGGGGAAACCAAACGAAGTTTGAGAACCCGAGTTAAAGAACATGAATCCAATATCCGCAGACCATCTCAACAAAAAACGGTTATAACTGACCACAGAGTGGATATGAATCATGATATGGTATGGCAAAATGTCCAGATTTCAGACACCCAAAGTAATTTTTCCAGTAGACAAGTTTCTGAAATGTTGCACATCAAATTACAGCAAAATGCATTAAATAAAAATGAGGATTGTCAAAATTTAAATTTAGCGTACGAGGATCTTATAGAAACTATGAAATCGAATTTATGCTCCCCACCACCTAAAAAATGAGTATATAAACATTGACCAAACACGAACCAGGTCACAAAATTTCATCTATTCGATTATTTCCTCCTGAAGAGGGACCCTAGTGGTCCGAAACGTAGAGGTGACCATCAAAGTATTTTTTTACTCGTGTTTGCAGGCTGCGGTCTGCATTCGGTAGTATAAAAAAAAATTCTTAGTAGGTTTCAAACCCGAACCCCCAATTTATTAAAATGAATGATATTCTTCAGGAGATTTATTATGAACCCTTGCATCCATATGTGTATATAGGTTCAGCTCGCAAACTACATCAAGCGACAAATAAATTTATAATACAATCAAATATTTGAGTGGCTAGATGGTCAAGAAGCTTATAACCAACATCGTCGTACACGCCGTGTATTTCCTCGACGCTCTTATAACGTACGAAATATTGACGACGTCTGGGAGGCTGATTTAATGGATGTACGTTCTATTAAGTCTTATAATAAAAACAAGGCTTACCTGCTAGTAGTTATAGATGCGTTAAGTAAATATGCATGGGTCGAACCCATAATCGATAAAACAGCAAAAATTGATAGAAAAGCTTTTGAGTACATTTTAGCCCGAAGGGGTAATAAAAAACCTGTATCCCTACAGAGTGATAAAGGAAAAGAGTTTATCAGCCGTATATGCAGGATTTATTAAAGTCTGCGAACACAATCTACAGATCTGTTCGTAACACGGATATTAAAGCCAGTATTGTCGAGTGCGATTATAAGAACTCTTAAGGAGAAACTGTGGCGGTATTTCACACATAAAAATATCCGTCGTTATATTGACGTTTTACATTCTCTCGTCACATCTTATAATCATTGTTAACATTCAGGTACCATATGGTACATATGGTACCCGCTCTAATTAATTGGTGCAATGTTACAGAAGCGCGAGAAAATCTCATTCGTCATTATAGAGTTTTCAAACGGCCACCGAAAGTCCTTAAATATAGAGTTGGTGATTTCGTCCGTGTCAGTCGTGCAAAGAACGTCTTTGCAAAAGGTTCCGTGGGTGGATGGCCAATAGAACTATTCAAAATTATACGTATATCAAATACACGTCAACCGTTATTTTATATTGTGACAAAATCAGTCACAGATCGGCACTCTTTCCGAACTCCGCGCCGTCTGTCAGAGTCGCGCGGAGTCTCATAGCAGTCTCTGTGATGGTAAGCCATCTTTAGTTTCGTAGATTAATTAACCCCACTCTAGATTATTTCCGAGAATAATTTAGAGTGGGGTTTAGATATCGGTTGTTCTGATCACATAATAAATGATGATAAATATTTTGTAAAAGTAGAATAATTTTAGAGACCAATAAATGTTACAGTAGGTGATGGTAGAACTTTAAAAGCGACAAAGATAGGTGATCTTAAAACTAAATTTTTAACTTATTATAATGAAACCGATATTGAATTAAAAGATGTGTATTATATTAAAGAAATGGATAGAAATTTAAGGAGTTTCGAAAAAAATTGCGAATGAAGCAAAAATAATTTCTATGGGAAATACATCAAAGATTTATACAAGAGATAATAATTTAATAGCTATCGCAAATAAAGAATATAACTTGTATAAAATTAATACAGTATTTGAAAGCAAAGAGAACTACGTGACTGAAAGTGTATAAACAATAGCTTAACCTTGAAAGAGAAATATCATAGAATGTTAGGACACGTAAATTTTGATTACTTGAATTTTCTTAGTAAGAATAATTTAGTTGAAGGTTTACCGAATAATTTTGAAAATAAATTTTTGAAATGTGGGACTTGTATTCAAAATAAAATGACCAATACTAGTTTTGAGCATAATAGATATAGAGCGAAAGATATCGGAGAAATTATTCATGCTGATGTAAATGATCCGCACAGTACAGTAGGTAATAGAAGGGAGAAATATTTTCTTATTCTGATTGATGATTATAGTAAAGCTGGAAAAGTATATCCAATTAAAGAAAAGAATTAAGTGTATGAATGTATTGTAACTTATATAAATCAATTAGAGAATTTAACAGGAAAGAGAATTAAAAGATTAAAATGCGGTAATGGGAGAGAATTTTTAAATAAAAGTATTTATAATTTTACAAAAGAAAAGGAAATTTATATTGAACCTTGTCCACCTTATGATCACGAGTTGAATGGAACTGCTGAACGTTACAATATGTTGGTTATAGAAACAGCTAGATGTTTATTAGCAGATGCAAAAATAAATAAAAGATATTGGCCAGAAGTAGTTAAAACAGCTGTATATTTAAAAAATAGAACCTTAGCTAATACATGTGAGAAAAAGACTCTATTTGAAATTATGATGGGCAGAAAGCCAGATATAAGTAATCTAAAATTATATGGCAGTCGAATTTTTGTTCGAGTTCCAGAAATTAAAAGAAAAGATAAATGGGATAGAAAAGCCGATTTAGGTATATTGGTAGGATATGAAGAGGTAAGATAGGGTTCTCGTTAATAATAAGATTATCGTAGCAAAACATGTTGATATTGTAGAAGAAAATGTAAAATTAGTCGGATTTAATGATATTGATAATGATGAAAATTTAATTAATAATGAAAGCGAAGAGAGTGAAGAGAAATATGAAGAAGATAAAAATAACGAAGTGAATGAAAATTGTTAAATGATGAGTGTAAAGAGAATGGACTAAAAGAAAGAGATAATAATCTAAATATTGTAAGAAGGTCAGAAAGGAAAAGAAGTCTGGTTAATAGATATGGAAATCCAATAACAAATTGTATATATGTAAATTTTGTAAGCGTTGATAATCCTGAAAATTATAATGAAGCGATAAATAGTACTGATAGTGATAAATGGATTGATGCAATGAATAGAGAAATGGATTGTTTAAAGAAAAATAATACATGGTGTAACGTGGCAACACGTTACAGCCGCTAAAACGATCGAGAATCAATCCGTGAAACTGCAGCAGTGCCAATAATAGGGGGGACTGTCTTTTAAGACGCCAATTTTTTTTGGCACCGTCCTGATTTCACGCAAGGGGTTACCTTTCCGTGAGAGAATTCGGAAGCGGGGAAAATTATATAATTGTCGCGGGGGAATTTACCGCAGAATGAGACAGTTTGTCTAGCCGAGAGGCACTATCTGGGGAATAATGATGTTTTCTTTATGGGGGGACTGCTCTTAAGTAGCGCCGAAAATTTCAGTAACATCATTGTGCATATTTGCGATTTAGTCGCCTTTTGGTTGCGGTGCAGCCGCCATTTGTTGCGATTCAGTCGCCATTTTCTTTTTGCGATTCAGTCGCCATATTTGCGATTTAGTCGCCTTTTTGTTGCGGTGCAGCCGCCATTTTTTGCGATTTAGTCGCCATGTTAATTCTGCGATTCAGTCGCCATATTTGCGATTCAGTCGCCTTAGTTAGTAGTATTAAGAATTTGTTATACCGTTAGCTAGTAAGTTAGATTAAGTGCAGGCCCTTAGATTAATTTAGAATTAAGTAAGTATGAATATGTTAGGGAAGTACGGGGGGAAATTGGAGCTTCTATCCTATTTATTGTTTTATTGTCAACAAGTTTCATTTGAATTTATTATTCTACCGATTAGAAAAAGAAAGAGAAATATTGAACTGAAAAGGTTATCGGAAATTATTGGCTGAAAATAATATTTACTGTGGTTCTCGAAACATGCTTTCTTCTGAAATGGGTTGTTATTGTTAGGGCTGGGTTAACGCGTATGTTATGATAAACAAGGTCGGCTACGGTGAGTCTGTAAACACAGCGCAACAATGGGTGTTTACGAAGTTAGTGCTTCTGGAAGGTGCGAGAAGGATCGAGAAGGCGCTCGGGAGAGGAGAGAAATAGGGGAAGTAGTCGTCCGCCCGAGTTGCCAGAGTCGCGTGACTTAGAGGAACCAATTAGCGACCGCCGCTCCTGGACCGTGGAGAAGGGGACGCGGTGGACTGGAAAAGCGACGCCGCGCCCAGCGTCCATTCTCGTTCGTGCAGTGGCAGCGGAAGGAACACTGGACTCTGGCAGGTGGGCATCCTTGGAGAATAAAGGTACGACGGATTACGGAAGGTTCGCGATTATTTTGGACTTTAACTAAATTATCCGACAGAATACCCTTCCGTAATTCGTAATCGTTTACTCGCTCGTGTTCTTGATCGGAGTGACTTCGGGTTTCGGAAATTTTTCGTCGTTTAGGAAAATTCGTTTGTCGTCGGGTTTGTAGGACGAAGTGCGGTTTCGTCCTGGTTAGCTTATCGTTCATAAACCGTGAGAAAACGGAAAATGTAGTATCGTTAAATTGGTAGTCAAGGGGAATGGATATTGTTACATATTTAGAACAGGAGATTAGTTATCGTTAAAATTAATTAACCAAAATTAATATCGTTAACTTTATGACAAAGGGAAATGGATATCGTTACTTTTTGAATAAGAAATTGGTTGTCGTTAAAATTAATTAACAAAAACAATGTCGTTAGAGTCATAACCAGGAAAAATGGATATCGTTACATTTTTAGAATAAGTAATTAGTTATCGTTAAAGTTAATTAACCAAACTTAATATCGTTAACTTTGGGACAAAGGGAAGTTGATACCGTTACTTTTAGAACAAGAAATTAGTTATCGTTAAAAATAATTAACCGAAATTAATATCGTTAACTTTGTGATAAAGGGAAAAAGGATACCGTTGCTTTTTGAACCAGAAATTGGTTCACGTAAAAATTAATTAACAAAAACAATGTCGTTAGATTCATGACCAGGGAAAATGGATATCAAGAAATTAGTTATCGTTAAAGTTAATTAACCAAGATTAATATCGTTAACTTTGTGACAAAGGGAAAAGGATACCGTTACTTTTGAACAAGAAATTGGTTCTCGTTAAAATTAATTAACAAGAGTAAGGTCGTTAGATTCATGACCAGGGAAAATGGATAACGTTACATTTTAGAACAAGAAATGGGTTCTCGTTGCAATTCATTAACCAAAGTTATATCGTTAGATTCATGACAGGGGAAAGTGGATATCGTTACGTTTAAGACAAGGAATTGGTTCTCGTTGAAATGAATTAGCAACAGTAAAATCGCTAGATGTGTGACAAACGATAACGGGTATCGCTAAAATTTAACAACAATTACCTTGGGTCTCGTTAGAATCACTTCACACCGAATCTGTTTATCATTAGGTTTCACAACAACTCAATTGGATATCGTTAGTAATTATGTTATAAAAGAACTGTCATGAGACTTTTGTTACGGAGAAATGGAGTCGAGGTCGTTATCCTTATTGGTAAGTGGGATTATCGTTAGTTATCCATAGGCGAGGAGAGGATATTTACAGAGGGCATTTAACCGATTAATAGACATTGAAACTACTGGAGTATGTGTGTTTTTTTTAATTACGACGGCAATCAGATCGATTTCACTAATCATACCGTTGTCTCTCGGTGACACCCGCGAATCTAAGATTTTGGGCTACGGGCACCGAAAGGTGCAAGCGGGAATTTTTTTGTATTTCTGTTACGTTAGAGGCTTTCGGGCCACTGTGTGGCAGGCTATGGACACCCGCTGTGGAGGTGTAACCCGGGGTTTTCTTTATATTTTATTTCGCAAAAGGGCTCTCGGCCCGTAGGGGCACCCCAAAATTATTTTTGTTATGAACCCGTGCCGCGCCGATTCCGGGAAATGAACTCTTCGTTTAATTATTCCATATAGCTTTCGTTAAAGTGAAATCCGTGTTCGATAAAGTTCGCATTGGTAAAAATTCGCGTTTTGAATATGTAAGTACCGAAAGGAGGCACCTGGTATCTAATCCCGTGGCGCTGCGTTTAAATGAAGTACCCCGTCCTCGCCGGCTGCAATCGTTATTTTTCGTTGTTTCGATCTTTAGTTATTGTTTGTGCGCACGAATACCGCCCTCTCCCGTGCCGAGGGGATCTCGGGGCTGAGCATAGCAGGCACACCATCACCTTGCGGCGCGCCTGTAAATTCGGTATGCTTCGGCATGCCTGGCGCCCTTATTAACATCTTGCGCGTCGTAAGGTTTTGTGACCTCAGGGATTCGGTTGGTTTTGTATTTCGGTTGCGGGCGGTTGCGAGCGGCGACGACGGTGAAGGAATTTTGGGTTTATGTTTAGGGGGGGGGGGGTCACTATGGAAATTAGTTGAAAAACCTGAAAATAAGAAAATAATTGATTTGAAATGGGTATATACTAGGAAATCAGATGATAAATTTAAAGCGAGAATAGATGTGCAAGGTTTTCAACATAAAGAAATAATTGACGATATTTATTCACCTGTGGTGAGAACACAAACACTAGAAATTTTATTAAATTATTGTGTATAAAATGATTTTAGAATTGATCAAATGGATGTAGAGTCAGCTTTCCTAAATGGAAAAGTTAAGTCTGAGGTGTATGTGTTTCAGCCACAAGGCTTTGATGATAAGTCAAGAAAAGTTTGTAAACTTGAAAAAGCATTATATGGATTGCGAGAAAGTCGAAGAGCGTGGTATAAATGTTTGGATGAATATTTGATAAAATTAGGTAATAAGAGTAAAATTGATTATTGTCTATATTTTTTAAAGATAATGAGAAAATTTATATGATTATTTTTATAAATGATTTATTGATTTGTGACAAAAACAGAAAATTGATAGATTCAATTAAAATGAAATTATTGGAAAAATTTAGTATGAAAGATATGGGCCATGTTAAAACTTATTTAGGTATTAAGATTAATTTTAATCATGAAAATAAATATATGACATTAGATCAGGGAAAGTAAATTGAATCGTTAGCAAGAAAATATGAAATTGAGAATGCGAAATTATATGCGTCTCCGATGGAGCAAAATTTAAATTTTGAACCTGCTTTATCTGCATCGGATGATATTAAATATAGAAATTTGATTGGAACGTTATTAGATATTAGTTCGATTACGAGACCAGATATTTCCCGCGTGAAAATAAAGGGTATGAGAAAGGTATTGGAAGGAGGCTGGGCAAGGCTTCTTGCAAGATTATGCCAATACCTTAGAGTAGAATGGATAATAGTCTCGCATGTGGTCGTTTGCGATACTGCACTTGTCACTTTTTTCACATAATGATAAAGGTATAGGTAAAATGTATAAATGGGAAAAGATAAAGTATAAGTAAATGAATGCCAAAGAGTATGGGAGAACATTTAGAAGTTCATTATAGTTATTTACAGACTGCCGCCGATTCCCGTCCCTATACTCCCTCCCACATCCATCCACCCCGCATGGCATACTCATAATCGTAATTAAGGTGAATTCCGGTCAGGACAAATATAAATATTAACAAACTGTCCACATACTCATTCCCATACTTATAAATGCTAAGAGAACAGTGATTAATAAGATGCAATTAAGTATATGTCAAAGAGTATGGCAGATTTTTCAGGAGTTATTATGAGGTACTGGATAATAATAACCGAATATTTGTCCTTTCTCATAACTCCTGAAATTTCTGCAATACTCTTTGCCATACTTCGACATATACCGAATTGTGTTATATTCATTAATGATATCTTACTATTTATAAGTATAGGAATGAGTATGCGACATCTTACAGGAGTTATAACGAGAAAGGAAAAGTTTTGGACATATTGTCGCTTGTTCTTATTCCCATACTTATCAATGAGAGCAAATTATTAGCATATTGCCGCCCATACTCATTCCTATACTTATAAATAATGCGAGAACAGTGATGAATATGTCACAATTAACTATATGTCGAAGTGTGGAAAAAAGTATGGCAGAAGCTTCAGGAGCTATTATGAGGTACTGGATAACAATAAACTAATATTAGTATTTTCTTACAATAAGTCCGATAATCTCTGCCATACTCTTTTCCATACTTTTAATTACATCACATTCATCAATGTTCTCTTATTATTTTTAAGTATAAGAATGAGTATGGGCGACAATATGTTGATGATTTATAGATATCCATACACTTCTACCCATACTCATTCCCATACTTCCTCTTATACTCACGCACACCCTCATACCGTATTCATTTCCCGCAGGAGACTTGTGGAAGAGAGCGGAGTGGGTAACTCCGCCCGCAAGGGAGAGGGAGGGGTCGACGTGCCTGAACTCGTAGAGGAGCAATGCTTTTGAAAGATCCGCTTTTCTTTAGCAAGTTTTGAGAATTGACGACCTCACGGACCCGATCGTTCGGCTGGTCTGTGTCGACGATTGCCTGATCGTAAAACGACTCGAGATACCCACCGTACTTGGGAGCTAGGGTGCGGTGTCAAGCCCCTACCGGCGGGTTCCACACCTGAGAGCGCTATGGCGTGCCGTGTCCGTCCGGTAGTAACCGCAAAGACGGTTGGCCTCTAGCGGGTCGTGGCAACGTTAGAAAGGGTTCTCTGAACCAACAGAACTCTCAAGGAAGGCAGCTTGTTACTACTAATTTTGGTAGCTGACTTGTTGTAGATTTTTTAATTTGTACAACCAACGGTGCTGGCGCTTCACTCAAATTTGGTCCCAACCTCGTGGGAGGAGGCGCCCGAATGGCGGTTAATACCGTATTCATTCTCGTTAGTTCTATAGAAAAATTTCGGTCACGGAACATATAATTCATGAATGCGATGCAATAAAATATATGTCAAAGTACGGAAAGGGGTATGGGACATATTTCAGGACTTATAACGAGAAAGGAAAAATTATGATTGTATTGTCACCCGTACTTATTCCGAGACTTATAAATAATAAGAGAACATTGATGAGTTTGATACAATTACGTATATATTGTATAATGGCAAAGAATATGGAAGAAGTGTCAGGAGTTATTTTGAGAAAGGACAGATATTTATTTATGGTTATCCATCTACGGTTACCCATACTTATTCCCATACTTCCTCTTAAACTTTCTGACGCCCTCATATCGCATTGATTCCGGTAAGTTAAATAAATTAAAAATATTTAAAGTTGAAACATATTCAAAATATTTATGCGATACTCACTTGTGAAACATGTGGATCCATTACACAGCAAAATAAATTAACACACATAAAATAACAAATCTGAATACTTCCTCACGGAGAAAACAATTTTCTTTTTAGTAGAGGGGCTATAGGGATTCTGCACCCCCCTACCTCCCATCGATGATAGTGTGATGGAAAAATTACGCAAGTGGGTCGTCACTTGGTCATGGTAGGTCATGAGTGAAAGGAGGTTATTATAAACAATTTCATGTATTATTATTACAAATTGCGAAAGCTGTGAAGGTCGAAAAACATAGGTAATTTAATGCGTTATATTGTCTAATGAAAAGAGAAGGTAAAGTTCAACCAATATTTATTATTTCATTAGATATTGTTATTAAAAAATGTCCTGTTTTTACATTATCATTGAAAACGACATCTTTCTAATGCGTGATCTTATAAAATTCAATCAGAGAGATTGAAAAGTGTCGACCATTACAGATTAGTATTACAATGTGTCGACAATCAAATTTCAAAAGTCGCCTTCATTAAAGGTCAGATATTGCTACATTATAGTCGCTTATGGAAATACATCGTAAGCTAGGAACCGTATTGAGAGTGAAAGTAAAATGACCTTTTCCTCGTACGTCCTACTACCATCTCTCTCGCTCTCGCATACTCTTTGTTAGTTCCATGTAGCATCTATATTTCCCGTCGATTATCCATCGATCACTTATTCACTGTACATTTGTTTTCACGAAACATTCGAAAATGTATACAGGTCCAGACCAATCATTCCAATGTAGCATTGCCATGTGTAGACTGTCGAAAAACAAATTTTAAATGTCGCCTTCATTACAGGTCAGATATTGCTACATTATAGTCGCTTCTCTGTGATTATGTGAAAATACATCGTAAGCAAGGAACCGAATTGACAGTGAAAGTAAAATGACCTTTCCTCGAGGCAGCCTAATTCAATCATTCCAATGTAGTATTGCCATGTGTGGACTGTTCAAAAACAAATGTTAAAAGTCGCCTTCATTAAAGGTCAGATATTGCATCATTATATTCGCTTCTCCGTGATTATGTGAAAATACATCATAAGCTAGGAACCGTATTGAGAGTGAAAGTAAAATGACCTTTTCCTCGTGCGTCCTACTACCATCTCTCTGGCTCTCGCATACTCTTTGCTAGTCCCATTAACATTAGCAGTATACCGTTTTCACGGTTGTTCATTATCCATCGATCACTTATTCACCGTACATTTGTTTTCCCGAAACTTTCGAAAATGTATAAAGGTCAAAACACGTTTAAAAGGTTTCTTCAAAACATTATCTCTTTACCAAATTTTGGCAATCCGTGACGTAAGAGAAAGGAGGAGGTCTAATTCAAATATTCCAATGTCATAATTTCTATGATCACTCTCGCTCTCGCATACTTTTTGTTATATCCATTAACATTAACAGTATACCGTTTTCGCGGTCGTCGATTATTCATCGATCACTTATTCACCATACATTTGTTTTCTCAAAACTCTCGAAATTGTATACAGGTCCAGGCATCGTTTCAAAGGAATGTCACGTTCCTGTGTCTATGTTTGACAGCACGTAAGCATCTCTATTTCAAATATTGTATTTCTACATAAATATGGTAGATGTCAAGAAGATTTTTTCGTCACAGGAAGAGGTCTTGAAGAGGGTTTACAGCACTCTTGAAGAAGACGCTACTGAGGATCAATTGTCCAACTTCATTCCAGAATCCATCGAAAAGATTGAGAAAATCAATTCATTCTTAAGGGCCAATCCTCACACTCCCAATGGGGTGAAGATATCGTTGGAGACAATTATTCATTGCATCACGGCACAGAGGGTTACAGCTGCTCACAGATTAATTAGCGTATCTCAATGATCTCCAATAGAGAAAAAACCGTCGAGTCCCTTCACCCAAGACTATTTTGAAATTAACGGATATACCAAGTAACACATTTTCTCTTTCCCAAAGTTTTAGGCTACCTCCGCCGTAATAGAAAGGAGATGACCTCAGTTCCGTATTTTATCTATAGGAATGACCTGGTGGGTCACACTTCTTCGTTAACAAAGGTAGCACTAATAAATAAATAATTTACAATAATAACATTTAAATAGTAATAAATCTCACATAATCCGAATAGCGTGTATTAAAATGTATAATATACACGGTGAACATTTTTCATCGTCAAAATCAGTGACGTAACAAATTTACCCCAGAATAATCATGCAAGCAGCACCATCTTCTGTGATTGTACCTGAAACTATTAATTCCTAGAAGCCATTAAAATTTTAGTGCCTAGAATATGTGTATTTTGGTTACCGGCATACATTGTATTTATTACTTCACATTATTTGGTAGCTACATATGTCCTGTGCCTGCAATATACAGGTATCGTCATCAAAAAAGATGAAACCAGCGCCAAACAAATGCCGCGATTAGTCCCTGTACAGTAGGGATGCATATGTGCACCATGAAAGCCGGTGAACATTTTTGTTCAGTGTTCAACTGATAGAAGAAGCTAGCAGTAATTAGAAAGAGAGGATGACACGCTTATTCCCTATGCATTTATCTATTCACGATGTTTACGTGTTTTCATGACGTTCGAATTATAGCTATACAAGTTGGGACACGTGGGTAATGTAATTAATCAGGTTCCTGAGCATCCTTTAATATGCGAACAATTTACCACATCTTAAATATCGCCATACAGGTTTCGACCTATTAATTATCCGTAGACTTTACTATACGGTAACAATGAATCTGACTTCCCATAAGTGACGAACACATACGAGTATCGACTTGCTTTTAATGTAATTAATTAACCTTCATTTAATATTTCCCACCTTTAAAATTTCCGAGAATAATAAGATCGAAATGACAATGTAAAAATTTAAGAGAAGCGTGTAAGATTCAACAGTTTCTTTCTATCTTTATGCACAGTTAAGTGTCTTTTAAGTAAACAGTTAAAGGAAGTACCAATGACGCTATCTTTTGGTATGTTTGAAGAGATTGCAGAATATGTTAATCGCAGAATTAAATATGCGTGTGCATCTGAAATGCATTGATTCATCGTAGACTACGATGATATACTTGCTGATATGAGTAGTTATAGAGCGATTACAATTGAATATGAGTCAATTCATAAATAAACTAATAATAATATTGCCATGCAAAAGAATATGAAAGTGAAATTGTTAAATATTACGACGCATCTACTGCAAAGCGAAAGCAATCTCGAGGACGCGAAATTTCTTATTCTTAAAATACCTATATTGCCATTACTATACATCCCTCTGAAATTGACACTTTGCACAGTCTTTAATCATCGGCGGTTGTCTATCTGCGGTATCATCACTCGTTTCAAAACGTTTATTGACGACATTCATGTAAATCTGGATGCATTTGCATTGTGAGTGGTAAACATGACCATACTTCTTCAATTTCACGTTCTGCAAACGTTGATATGAAATCTATAGGTAGGCTCGATGTCTTTTGTTTCCATTAATGCAAGACGTTTCACTTCATAGTAAATTCTCATTTACCTTTGAAGAGATGCAGGCTAGTCTTGAAGATTTTACAGTCTCCAATTTTATAGCATTTTAACATTTTTTTTAGCACACTTCCGTTAAATGTATGATTTTCGCAATTTATTGACAATCGACGTTGTTGTTGTCCTATGAGTGTCGGTAGAGATGGACAGGCTAATATGTGTATGTCGACAACGTAGTCAGCATCTAAAATTTCCTGCAACCTAATGTCTTTTATTTGTCTGCGCCTTTTATATATATCTTGTGAGCACATGTAACGATGTCCTCCAAGGTTTCGTTGATTGCATCAAAGGGTATATAGCCCGATTCCCATCGTAGACCATGATAATTGTGCAATAACCAATTGTTTGACGTTCAAAACGTACTTTACAACATCACTGTCGGAAATATCCATAATGCACATTTTCTTCGGTATAAACCGATTACCAGGTCCCGGGAATCCTTGCACGTCGACAATATATTAGGTTTCGAGTACCTAGTACTGATTTGCTTGTCCCCTTCATTAATTGACGCATCATTCTCTCTCACACACACACACTCTTTGCCACTTCCACATATGGCGTGGTGCCTCTAATTCATGGATATACGTCGTACCTTTCTCTCTAGATCGTAGTACCTTTATTGACTTTGTCAAATCCTATGAATTGAAAATCAAATCAGAGTGTAATAGAAACAGATAGTTTTCACGGTCACTAGAACCCTCTCGGTATCATCCGATGTTGCTCTCGAGATTAGGATAGATGGTCCCATACGTGTTCATTTTCGATAGTTTGCGAGTTACGATACTCGGATGATAAAGAAGTTAAACGCAATATTAAAACGTTTCAAGTACTAGCACCAGTATGATGGTCACCGCACTTTCACAATTGAATAAATCTTTTCTACGATATTCGATCTAATTGAACTGTGCGTAGACGCATGAATACAAGTTTCGACTAGTTTATAATACTATTGAGCGTTCCAAAGATCTTTCAATTTTAAATAAAAAATGTTCAGTTATTAATTTGACATCGTTTAAACAATTAATTTCTGTATGTATATTAAATCACAATATACTGCAGTCTTAAATCAAATAATTAAAATCATTACATCTTAAAGTCAGTCCATGCATAAATCTTACATGGTCTAAGTCATCTTATCTACACTACATCTTTCTTTCTTTAACTTTCGAACTGTTATCTTTAATTGTCGATCATTCTCTCCCTCTCTCTCTCTCTCTCTCTCTCTCTCTCTCTCTCTCTCTCTCTCTCTCTCTCTCTCATTAGCTACCGATTTCTTGCATCTATACGAATACTCTTACATCAAAGCGAGTCGTATGCACATTCTTGTGTTGTAACATTCACACGACTATGGAATGAAATTCATTCGGAAAACCCAACAAGTACAAGCGTAAATGTATTTTAATACTATCGAATGGTATACCTCTTGATTCGAAATTGTATGTAGCGTAACCGACATGACTATTTAATTCCGCTTACAATAATGATTTGGAGATTCACACCGCACGAAACGTGGATGGTCAAATAATCAATGTATATGAAATTATGTCCTTTGGTTATCAGTCTTAATTATTAGTAAGGTGTTCGCTAATATTTAGAGTAGCTACAATTTATCTTTAAAATATGAATGCAATATAGAGAGTGCGTTTCAAAGCTCCAATGTACAAGATGCCTATATTTAATGACAGGCAAGAGTCAATTTTGACGCACATTTTAGTCTAAAAGTGATATTGAAAAGACTGAGGTACAGTCTGGAAATATTGTAAATACGTAGGTTTTATAATATTTAAAAATTATATAATTGAACGTAGAGATAGAGATACGTTTGTTAAATTATTCATTTAATTGCATACTCATATTTTTGTCAGTTCCAAAACACCGCAATTAATCTTGTTTTAGTTAAATTATATAATGACTTTAAATATTAAATTGTTTCATTATTTACGAAAAAATCGTTGAATATACTTATAATATATTTATACGTTGAATATTTACTGCCTTATATAAGAAAATATTCAATAATTATTGAAAGTGTTTTTGTGTACCAATGTGTTCGGACTGTCGAAAAGAAACATGAAGTAAGATAGAAGCTTTACAGACAGGTCATTGAGAATTTTTCACTTTTCCTTTCAAAATGACTAATGTTTTACGGAATCACATGCGCACATTTAAATAGAATTAATATATACAAGTCTTCAAGAGAGACCGTTAGCCGAGTGGCATATGCTATCGACTAGCGATTTCTAGGTTAAGCAGCATTCGCCCCGTTTAGAACGAAGATAGGTGACCATTTGAGTCCTCCCCACGGGATAACATGTCGGGTTTTTTTTTCAAATGTAGTCTTGTTCTATACGTGTCGAATGCAAGTCTTGACCCCCTGTGGACTTGTCGTCCGCAGGGTTGCGTGGAGGGGATGATGTGAAAGCTTGTGAGGATTTGGGACACAAATCGTGCCCAATCGTGCTTATATACTTTTGAGGTGCAAGCACGTAAAGCTGACCCATTTTATATATGTCTTCATGTTGAATTGTTGTTTGACCATCATACTGGTGCTAGTACTTGAAACGTTTTAATATTGCGTTTAACTTCTTTATCGTCTGAGTATCGTAACTCGCAAACTATCGAAAATGAACACGTATGGGACCATCTATCCTAATCTCGAGAGCAACATCGGATGATACCGAGAGGGTTCTAGTGACCGTGAAAACTATCTGTTTCTATTACACTCTGATTTGATTTTCAATTCATAGGATTTGACAAAGTCAATAAAGGTACTACGATCTAGAGAGAAAGGTACGACGTATATCCATGAATTAGAGGCACCACGCCATATGTGGAAGTGGCAAAGAGTGTGTGTGTGTGAGAGAGAATGATGCGTCAATTAATGAAGGGGACAAGCAAATCAGTATTAGGTACTAGAAATTTAGAATATTGTCGACGTGCAGGGATTCCCCGGACCTCGTAATCGGTTTGTACCGAAGAAAATGTGCATTATGGATATTTCCGACAGTGATGTTGTAAAGTACGTTTTGAACGTCAAACAATTGGTTATTGCACAATTATCATGGTCTACGATGGGAATCGGGCTATATACCCTTTGATGCAATCAACGAAACGTTGGAGGACATCGTTACATGTGCTCACAAGATATATATAAAAGGCGGAGACAAATAAAAGACATTAGGTTGCAGGAAATTTTGGAAGCTGACTACGTTGTCGACATAGACATATTAGCCTGTCCATCTCTACCGAAACTCATAGGACAACAACAACGTCGATTGTCAATAAATTGCGAAAATCATACATTTAACGGAAGTGTGCTAAAAAAAATTTTAAAATGCTATAAAATTGGAGACTGTAAAATCTTCAAGACTAGCCTGCATCTCTTCAAAGGTAAATGAGAATTTACTATGAAGTGAAACGTCTTGCATTAATGGAAACAGAAGACATCGAGTCTACCTATAGATTTCATATCAACGTTTGCAGAACGTGAAATTGAAGAAGTATGGTCATGCTTACCACTCACAATGCAAATGCATCCAGATTTACATGAATGTCGTCAATAAACGTTTTGAAACGAGTGATGATACCGCAGATAGACAACCGCCGATGATTAAAGACTGTGCAAAGTGTCAATTTCAGAGGGATGTATAGTAATGGCAATATAGGTATTTTAAGAATAAGAAATTTCGCGTCCTCGAGATTGCTTTCGCTTTGCAGTAAATGCGTCGTAATATTTAACAATTTCACTTTCATATTCTTTTGCATGGCAATATTATTATTAGTTTATTTATGAATTGACTCATATTCAATTGTAATCGCTCTATAACTACTCATATCAACAAGTATATCATCGTAGTCTACGATGAATCAATGCATTTCAGATGCACCCGCATATTTAATTCTGCGATACACATATTCTGCAATCTCTTTAAACATACTAAAAGATAGCAGCATGGTCACTTCCTTTAACTGTTTACTTAAAAGACACTTAACTGTGCATAAAGATAGAAAGAAACTGTGGAATCTTACACGCTTCTCTTAAATTTTGACATTGTCATTTCGATCTTATTATTCTCAGAAATTTTAAAGGTGGGAAATATTAAATGAATGTTAATTAATTACATTAAAAGCAAGTCGATACTCGTATGTGTTCGTCACTTATGGGTAGTCAGATTCATTGTTACCATATAGTAAAGTCTACGGATAATTAACAGGTCGAAACCTGTATGGCGATATTTAAGATGTGCTAAATTGTACACATATTAAAGGATGCTCAGGGACCTGATTAATTACATTACCCACGTGTCCAAACTCGTATAGCTATGATTCGAACGTCATGAAAACACGTAAACATCGTGAGTAGATAAATGAATAGGGAATAAGCGTGTCATCCTCTCTCTTTCTAATTACTGCTAGCTTCTTCTATCAGTTGAACACTGAAAAAAAATGTTCACCGGTTTTCATGGTGCATGATGCACACATATGCATCCCTACTGTACAGGGACTAATCGCGGCATTTGTTTGACGCTGGTTTCATCTTTTTTGATAACGATACCTGTATATTGCAGGCACAGAACATATGTAGCTACCAAATAATGTGAAGTAATGAATACAATGTATGCCGGTAACCAAAATACATATATTCTAGGCACTAAACTTTTAATAGTTTCTAGGAATTAATAGTTTCAGGTACAATCACAGAAGATGGTGCTGCTTACATGATTATTCTGAGGTAAATTTGTTACGTTACTGATTTTGACGATGGAAAATGTTCACCGTGTATATTATACATTTTAATACACGCTATTCGGATTATGTGAGATTTATTACTATTTAAATGTTATTATTGTAAATTATTTATTTATTAGTGCTACCTTTGTTAACGAAGGGGTGTGACCCACCAGGTCAGACACCAGGTGTGACCCTATAGATAAAATACGGAACTGAGGTAATCTCCTTTCTATTATGGCGGAGGTTGCCTAAAAATTTGGGAAAGAGAAAATTTGTTACTTGGTATATCTTTTGTTGAAATTGCGCAATGACTTTAAACGCGTTTGAACCTGTATACATGGAAAAATATATGGTGAAAATGATCGGCGGGTAATCGGCGATGACGATGACCGTAAAAATGCTATAATGCTGAAGTTAATGGATCTAACAAAGAGTACGAAAGAGAGAGAGAGATGGTAGTAGAACGCAGGAGGAACAGGTCATTATTAGAATTTTACGTTCACTTTATAAATACGGTTACTTATGTGTAACAGCCAGTGCTTTTCAATATTTTTGATCTAATTTCTTAAGATCATGCATTAGAAAGAGGCCGTTTGCAATGACCATCTAAAGGGAGGACATTTTTATAACAATATTAGGGGGTCGGCGCCAGGTCTTTTGAACGCGTTGAGACTTGCTTAGCGGCTTTTCTACGTTAATTTCAAAATGGTCTTGGGTGAAGGGACTCGACGGTTTTGTCTCTATTGGAGATCATTGAGATACGCTAATTAATCTGTGAGCATGTGTAACCCTCTGTACCGTGATGCAATGAATAATTACCCTCTTCAAGGCCTCTTCCTATGACGGAAAAATCATCTTGACATCTACCATATTGATGTAGAAATACAATATTTCAAATAGAGGTGCTTACGTGCTGTCAAACATAGACACAGGAACGCGACATTCCTTTGAAACGATGCCTGGACCTGTATACAATTTCGAGAGTTTCGAGAAAACAAATGTATGGTGAATAAGTGATCGATGAATAGCCGACGACCGTGAAAACGGAATACTGCTAATGTTAATGGATCTAACAAAGAGTATGCGAGAGCGAGAGAAATCATAGAAATTATGTCATTGGAATATTTGAATTAGACTGCCTACTTTCTCTTACGTCACGGATTGCCAAAATTTGGTAAAGAGATAATGTTTTGAAGAAACTTTTTAAACGCGTTTGGACCTGTATACATTTTCGAAAGTTTCGGGAAAACAAATGTACGGTGAATAAGTGATCGATGGACAATCAACGACCGTGAAAACGGTATACTGCTAATGTTAATGGAACTAACAAAGAGTATGCGAGAGCGAGAGAGATGGTAGTAGGACGCACGAGGAAAAGGTCATTTTACTTTCACTCTCAATACGGTTCCTAGCTTACGATATATTTTCACATAATCACGGAGAAACGAATATAACGATGCAATATCTGACCTTCAATGAAGGCGACTTTTAAAATTTGTTTTTGAACAGTCCACACATGGCAATACTACATTGGAATGATTGAATTAGGCTGCCTCGAGGAAAGGTCATTTTAATTTCACTCTCAATACGGTTCCTAGCCTACGATGTATTTTCACATAATCACGGAGAAGCGACTATAATGTAGCAATATCTGACCTATAATGAAGGCGACATTTAAAATTTGTTTTTCGACAGTCTACACGTGGCAATACTACATTGGAATGATTGGTCTGGACCTGTATACATTTTCGAATGTTTCGGGAAAACAAATGTACGGTGAATAAGTGATCGATGGATAATCGACGGGAAATATAGATGCTAGATGGAACTAACAAAGAGTATGCTAGAGCGAGAGAGATGGTAGTAGGACGTACGAGGAAAAGGTCATTTTACTTTCACTCTCAATACGGTTCCTAGCTTACGATGTATTTCCATAAGCGACTATAATGTAGCAATACCTGACCTTTAATGAAGGCGACTTTTGAAATTTGATTTTCGACACATTGCAATACTAATGTGTAACGGTCAACACTTTTCAATCTCTCCGATTGAATTTTGGAAGATCACGCATTAGAAAGATGTCGTTTTCAATGATAATGTAAAAACAGGACATTTTTTAATAACAATATCTAATGAAATAATAAATATTGGTTGAACTTTACCTTCTCTTTTCATTAGACAATATAACGCATTAAATTACCTATGTTTTTCGACCTTCACAGCTTTCGCAATTTGTAATAACAATACATGAAATTGTTTATAATAACCTCCTTTCACTCATGACCTTCTGTCGGCCCACTTGCGCAATTTTTCTATCGAACTATCATCGATAGGAGGTAGGGTGGTGGCCAGAATCCCCATAGCCCCTCTACTCTTTTTCTTTTTTTTCAAAGATTAACAGTTTCCAATTATATACAACAGTAATATTATTGTCTATTATGATATTGTATAATAACATTCTGTCACAATTACAAACAATTGAATAGCATATTACACACCAAGTGTGCGAAAATGATTTCTCAACGAATATGCATGCGACCCTCACCTTCGGTTCGGCCTGCAACTTGTATTAAAAAATACTATTATTTTGTATATGTGTCGTACGATATTGTATGTTGCAAGTGTGTGTAAATGCGATAGAAAATGTTAGAAATGAGTAAAATCGCATTTTATCCACGCACATGTAACGAACTGTATTTCTTTTATGTAGTATGTGTAAAATGTGATTTATGTTACAGCGTGCGTAAAATGCTATTTTACCCATTTTTAACTTTTTTCGGTCTCATTTTACACACACTTGTAACATAAGATATCTTACGGCACATGTGAAAAAAAGTTTTTTGTGCGAATGTGAATGCTGCCCTCGCCTTCCGCTCGGCCGGCAACACTCACATTCGCAGAAAAAAATGTTACCCACTTGTACCGTAATATACTATTAACGCACCATCTTCAGTGTGTAAAATACGATCTTCTACCTCCATGCACTGAAAGTGACACATTCTAATTTGGCAGAAAAATCGTATTCGACCCTCGGGACGGAAAACAGACAAGCATTCCACACGTGCTCGCCACCCTCGCCTTCGGATCGAGTGGTAATTTCGCACGTGGGGAGGACTTGTCTATTTTCTCTCCCTTGGTGAGAAATATACTATTCGCGCAATGTTAATAACCGGCGGCATTGCTCGTGTCCGCCTTCGTCGGACATTTCGGTGTCACGGTCCTCACACGTGCTTGACACAAATTTTACGCCCGCATTTCAATGTGCAAAGTCGAATTTTGCGCATGGAGTTAGGAAATAAGTAAGAATTGAGTAGAACCCTCGTTGTGATAAAAATAAGCTCCTTATGCGTACTCATTAAAGAAAACTGTTATATAATGTGCTTTTTTATGCAATCAGATGCTATAATTCATTATTTAATCTCTCCATTTTGAGTTATTAAGAGTTTCTCGTAAAAGAACATTCTTCAATGTGGAAGGAACATTAATACTTATTATAGTTAAATAATTCTCATAAATTATTAAACGATTAATTCTCTTCACGTGTGAAACTTATTCTCTTCGGCTTTCTTTTTCAAGTATCTTGTCTTCTTTTTCATTTCTTTCGTAACTTCTGTCTCGTACACGTTTCTGTTCGTATCTCAGATCTTCACTGCTATCGATTTTGGTATCTTCTTTCTTTTGTTCTAACTTTAGGTCTTTCCTGTCCGCGTTTCAGGTCTTTGCTCACATCTCTTTCTTGTTTTCTTTCTCTTCTTCCGTCCTTTTCATATTTTTATTTTTTTCCATATCTTTCGCTACTTTCCTCCCGTTTTCTGACTTCAAATCTTTTTGGTCCGCACCTCAGCTCTACACTGTCAGCTCTTTCGTGGCTTTTTTCTCGTCTTCGGCCCCTTTCGCGTTTTCTTTCTTTTTCATATCTTTCACTACTTTTCTCTCGAATTCTATTTTTATATCGTTTCTGTTCTCGTCTCAGCTCTAAATTGTCATCTCTTTCGTGTTTTTCTTCTCTTCTTTCATCCCTTTCGTACCTTTTTCCCTTCTTTTTTCTGTTCTTTCATCCCTTTCCGCGTTTTCCTTCTGTTTCATATCTGTCACGACTTTTCTCTCTAATTTTATCTTTATATCTTTTCTGTTCGCATCTCATTTCTAAACTGTGATCTCTTTCGTGTCTTCCTTCTCTTCTTTCATCTCTTGCGCGTTTTCCTTCTGTTTCATATCTTTCACGATTTTTCTCACTAATTTTATCTTTATATCTTTTCTGTTCGCGTCTCCGTCCTAAACTGTCATCGCTTTCGTGTTTTCCTTCTCTTCTTTCATCCCTTTCGCATTTTCCTTCTATTTCATAGCTTCCGTAACTTCTCTCTTTACATCTTCTCTGTTTGTGCCTCAACTCTTCACTGGTGTTACTTGTACTTCTACCCTTGTACATTTTAGTTTCTTCCTTCTCCTGAATTCTTTTTCTGCTCTCTTCTCTCTTGTGTGTTACACTAATTAAATGCTTTTTGCAACTTCTAATTCGGTTTTCATCCATTTTCCTTCTTCTGTCTCTATCATCTTCGCATTTCTGCTCATTTGCGTTATTCACTGTCGTCTTTTTTTGCGATGTTCCTGAAGACTGTGTGTAACACGATAATGTGGAAGGTGATGTTATGCCTGACGTCAGTAAAATAGGCGATGGTATTCGCGTACGCAAAAACGAAATGAGAGGCGGCAATTCAGGAGCCGATATATTAAGTGGTGCCTCTTGGGATGACGGTTCACTGTTCTGCCGCGATGTGGGAGGCGATATTGTATGGAATGATGGTGATCACACTGAGCTTGAAGCATGTCTGAGTTCGACTAAAATGTCAACCATAACCATTTGTACAGACTGACTGGTACACTGTTCTAGTTTAAAAAACCATGCTTACTTAAAACGTAACTGATCCCGTTTTTGAGAAATTCGGAAATCAACTCTGTACGTTTAAATTCAGCGTAGGTAAGATTTGATCATTTAAGTTATGTATTGTTTTAACATGGAAAATAGCTAAAATTCGTTGCCGTGAGGGTTTCGGTGCCGCTGAATATGAATGTGATCTTTGATTTTCAAAATTCAAAATGGCGGATCTAACATGACCAACAGATATATGAAATATAGCTTGATCGAGATAAAACTAAACACTCGGAGGTTTTTGGAGTTCCAGATTATGAATCTGACAACAAACTCGTCGGAATTCCATTCAGGAAGTATGTTAAATTTTACTGCGTAATTAAATATATGTAACTGCATTTAACCCTTTCGTTGGCACAGAAAATTCTACAAAAAGTGACCAGAATGGCAGGAATTTTTTTTTAGCATCCCAATATAAAAATAAATATAATTTCATAAATTTAGCTCATCATTATGCAGATTTCAAAATAGAAGCTGAGTGGCATTTTTTTGCAACTTCACATGGTAAAAGCGCATGCGACGGTGTTGGTGGTACTGTAAAGAGATTGGCAAGACGCGCAAGTTTGCAGAAAGTGAACGACGGGATAAAGAGCCCAAAAGAATTGTACATCTGGGCAACACAAAACATAAAAAGTATACAATTTCAGTATTGCACTCATACTGAACACGAAAAAGTAAAAAGAAGATTTAAAAAACAGATTTTCAAAAGCTAAACAGATTAAGGAAACCAAAAGTTTTCATTCGTTTATACCCATAAATGGTATCGATCCTCCGACAGATGTTTGTGTAAAATTATTTTCGAATTCGACTAATTATGAAATTAGAAAGATAATGTAAATGATTGACACATTTAAAAGCGTTAAATGTAAGTTTTAGTTTTAAAAATGACAATGACTATTACAGTCAGCTTTTAAACGCGCCAGAACGCAAATCTGCCAGTCCTAAGCATGGGCAAAGCGTGAAGGAAAGTCGATGTAATTAAATTGCATACTTTCAGAATGTTCAAAATTTCAATGTACAGAAAAGCATTTTGTAAAAAAATATATTTTCATAGAGATAAAAACACAGATAGGAATGTAATGTATACCTGGAAAGGGGGAATAGTGCTGATACGGCCGGGTCCGTACCTGTTAGCGGCCCGGCCGGCGCGTGCGGACACTCATGCGCTCGGTTTTCTTAACATTACAAAGCCAGTTTCAAAGATGACAAACTGAAATTTCGCCAAATTAAAGAAAATACTTTTGCGAACAACTTTTGTTCATGTCACGAGAAAAAAAAATGGCATATTGAGCGAAAATTGAGTTACAACAAAATAATCTTGAAAATTTGTTATAAACAATAATATTTTGTTTATATCATTTACACCAGTAAAAAATTTAGGCATTTCTGCACATTTTCGAATTTGACATTTTTTTTCTCTGGATAATAGTTTTCGAGATATGGCCATTTAAAAAATGGTTTAAATTTAAAAATTTCATTTTTGTCGTTTACACTTTTATCAATAACTTTTGAACAAATTAATATTTTGAGCTGAAATTTATAGGATAGGCTTATCTTTACGCATTCTAAACGTAGTTCAATTTTGAATAAGATCTGAAACTTGACTCCGAAACGTTGGCGATCTCACATGGAATGCCCCTTTTGTATAATATTTTTCTATTATCAGAATCATAATCTACAACCACAAAAATCCGCAGGTATCAAGTTTTTTCTTGCTCAAGTAACTTTTCACATTTCTGTCCACTATCTTACATCCACCATTTTGAATTTTGAAGATCTGAGATAAGATTCATATTCAGCGACCACGAAACCCCACTAGTAACAAATTTCACTTATTTTTCATGTGAAGAAAAATATGTAAAATGATTAAATCTACGTAAGCTGAATTTAAACGTACAGAATTGATTTCTGAATTTCTCAAAAACGGGATCAGTTACGATTAAAGTAAACGTGGTTTTTTAAACTCGAATAGTATGCCAGTCATTCTGTACAAACGGTTTTGGTTGACCTTTTAGTCGAGCTTAGACATGCTTCAAGCTCAGTGTCTATTGGAATAGTGCCCAGACGTCACTGCTACAGATAAGATGGGAATACACCGCTTCACCTGGCCGCTATTTTGGAAAATAAAGAAGCAGGTTTCCTGCTGCTTCAGCATGGCTGCGAGACGGAAATTCCAAATATCCACGGAGATACGCCGTGGGATATTGTTTCCAGAATCCAGCAAGAGTCCGCGTTGAGATGCAACAGCTGGGAATGAAGCCGTTCATCTTAATGCGTCAGGTAAGTATAATTAAATGAAGTACTGAAAGTGATTTCAACATTTTTAAACACGTCCGTGTTTCATATTCCCTGAATATTTACTTGGCAGGGAATATGAAATATTAACAGTCCTAAGCCTGTATAAAGTGTGAAGGGAAATGTTTAAATGGTTTAATAAGCGAATTTCTCTGCGCGTATCCGCGCAGATGTCCACGAATTTAGCTTCGTTTTGAAATTGATAATTTTTATGGTCATTGTCAAATATTTTATCGTCAATGATCATTCTACTATTTTCGAATATTTGAAAAGAACGAAAAATTTTTTACAAATATTTTTCTCGTTTCCGATAATCGCTTTAGATTAAACTGCCCCTTTGGACCTGGTGTAGCAATTGGAGCTACATGAAATTTTCCATTTACTAAATACATTATGGCGGCCACATAATAACGAAAAGCTGACAATTTTTTTAACGAAAATTCAAAGTTATTGAAGAAATCGGCGCATTTTTATGGAAAATTTAATTCAGTGGTATAAGTAATGCTGAAAATCAACACCTCATATATATTTTTCAATACATTCCAATAAAAATACAAAAAAGAAAAGATTCGCCGGTATCGTTCACTGCCACGTTTGTTGAGAATCGGACAACGTTTACAAGACGGCTGACGAGCGATATTTACTTTTTCTACAAATTATGACTACGTTCTATCACATTCAATTTTTACGAATCTAGAAACTGCAAAACCGCAATACTGGAAGATACTGAAAGATCAAAAGTACAGAAACGTCAAAACATTTCATCAATGACTTTGAAAGAAAATATCTAGGCCGATATTCTTAAAACATATCGACAATGTTCTACCTGTGCTTGAGTTTTGGTGGGACAGTTTAACCTCCTAAATATGTCGCTAAAAAATATACGCGTCTCTTAGTTTTCATTTTTTTCAACGTATCCAAATTACGTAAAAAGCAGAAATGTGCATTTCGGTAGGTTTAATCGTGAATGACGAAATTTCTAACGCTTACGAGGCATCCGTGTCCCTTTACATAGAACCGAGGATAAAGAATGTTAACGAGTCTATTCTATGAGATAATAAGTTGACCGATGTTATTGCAAAAGGAATGCACTGCAGCTACCTGTTATAGAGATAAGGCCGGAGAAATAGAGAGAGGCATACCTGGGTGAAATGTTTGTCGAATATCTGTATTGGTGGTTCAGTTGCATCTTCGGCAGTAGAAGGTCACGTACGACAGCTCCGTATTAGTTTGCCAGTTGTAACAGCGAGTAGATTTTTTTAAGTATGGAATCCCTGTACAGTGCCGTCTTTAAGGAAGACTTAAAAGCAGTAAAGGACATCTTAATCAGCGGAGCTGGAGTTAAGCAAGAATGCAGCAGGATCAACCGCTCTCCATGCTGCTATGTACAACAGCCATACCTATATTCTGGAGCTATTACTAGATAGTGGATGGTGCGATGGCGCGTGAAACAATGGTGAGTGTGGTAACGATGTGCGTAACAATGATGTGCGTGGCGGTGGTGTGTATGACGCATGTGCAGAAGACAATAATGTAGGAGATCTTATTGCAGAAGGCGATGTTGCATATTTCGTCAACGGTTTGTTGGTAAGATTTTTTAAATATTTTTTAGGATTTCGCAGTGTGCCGCACATTAACGTTATATTTTTTCAACGGAGTTTCAGCTTCTCTGTTAACGTACCCTGTTAAAAAAGAAAACGAAATGAAAAATGTTTCATTTCATTTCAATTATTATAGCTATATTTTCTACAATTTTACGTAATTAATTTTTTTAAAAAAGGACAAAGAAAGGACAAAGGACAGGTTATTTTCCCCCGCGTTAATGACGAATATGTCTATTTGCGGGTCGGCTCTCGGGTGGAAAGGTACAGGGCAGAAACAGACAGTACATGACAGAACTATAGGCAGATACATACACAACACACACCCAGAGCCAGTCCCCCCTACCCCAATGTCGGTACCACCAGCAGATTCGGCGGTCTGTGCCTTAGCGAGTACGACGCGGGGCTTATCCCCTCTTTATCCGAGATAAGACCCACGACGTACCGACCGCGGATAAGACGCTGATGGTACCGATAACTGCCGACGGTGGTCGGCAGTGGTCCCCAATTCGTACCTTCGCCTAGCAAAGTTCCCCGGTTCCACACTGGACATAAGCAGAGAAAATTGCAGGACGGGGATTCGAACTCGGGACCTTCGCGACGTTCAGTTCGGGCGGACTAAGACTGACGCCTTAGCGCGCACGACCATCACGCCTTCAATTATTATAGCTATATTTTCTACAATTTTACGTAATTAATTTTTTTTAAACGTTTAATCATTTGAGTCATAGTGGTAACTCACATATATCTATATATTTGAAGTTTTTAAATTATTTTTAAAAATATTTAATTGTACCATAACAATAGTTATTTTTCGTATCAAGGGCGTAAAATGAGCTTTTACGCCCGCATGCGATCAACGATAGCCTCGAGAGTGTAAAAGTTTACGCCCGTGATACCAACACAATTTTTTGATTCAGTATGTGTGAAAAATGGCCATTTTTCAATGATTTTTAATAATGATGATTCAGCAAAATCCCTATCTTAATACATTGGTCGTTTTAAGCCTCGAAAACGAGGCGTAAACTGGCCATTTTAGGCCTACTCAATCAAAAAATATATTCGATCATTAAAAATGTTATTTAAAGAAACTATTTTTATTACTTAAATTGTTGTTAGGAACATGAAATATTATAAAATGAAAACTTATAATAAACAGCCTTTCTGATTTCATCTGGCACTCCAAATTTGTTTGAATTTTTTGAACCTTTCGCCGACATGTTCTTCAATTCCTCAGTCCTAATCGTTAATTTCAATAAACGGTGCACTATTGCATTCAGCTACTTTTTGTCGAGTGTGTCCAACAAAGCCAAATCAATATTCGATATGCGTGATTTCTGCAAGACTAAAAAAAAGATTGTTATATTCGCACTAATTTAGAACACGGAAAGAACGAATTGGTTCGGGTAACAAATTAATTGGTTGTCCCAACGAACTGGCTTAGTGCTCTGAGATCCAATCAATAAATTGGTTGGGACATAATTTAGTTAGCATAATCGATTAATTGGCTGCAAATGCCAACCAATTCGTAGTTGGTTGCCCCAACTTACTTGTCCTTGCTGTGTAATTGGTAATACCTGAAATTAGATAGACTTACAATTAAAGACATGTAATTATTTGTTTCTTGAGTGGCTTGAGAAGTATTTCTTAGTAAACTATTCGTTGACAATTGTGGATGAGATGGGACTGTGTCGGTAAGCTGAGCTGTCTGGGAGATATCAGGTACTGTATCTGAAGATACATGGGTTGAAGACGGATGTGTTGACTGCGGAACAACTAGGGCTTTACTGGTGTTACATCCTAACGAAGGCAGTGAAAATGATGATTTGATATCACTAGATAATGCTGAACCTCCGACTCTAGAAAATACGTACGATTTAGAAAATGTGCAGCAAAATTATGAAAAGGTCCGTCGATTTTCGAAAAATATTATAAACTCTCGGGATCAGATATATATGCGTAAGAATAATTTCTTATATTTTACAAACGAAAACAACGAACCCGAGGATGCAGGTTCAGAAATATTAAAATGCAGGCATGAAATATGCCAGTTTAAAAAATTAGAAAGATAGTACCAAAGATTTGCAAAAATTTGGTAGATTCAGCTAAAATAATAAAAAATGTAATAAATGAACTAGAAAATTTATTAAGGGAATTAGACTTGCGATCGATTAGCATTTGTAAATAAAAAAAAAGTTAAGTATGTTGAATGGGAAATAGTACATAATGAATTAGCTCAAGTTTTTAATAGAATTAATACTAAATTAATTATATGCCACGGTGATGTAAAATACCTAGGACAAGAAAATAGACAAAGAATTTTAGAGGAATATCATGCGTCAATGATGAGTGTACACAAAGGCGTTACAAAAACATACAATAGAATTAGACAATATTATTTTTGGGAAAATATGAAAACAGATATACAGGATTTTATACGTAATTGTTTAGACTGCCAATTAAAGAAATTAGTTCGTGTAAAAACAAAAAACCCTATGGATATCACTGATACACCGAGGACAGCATTTGATAAAATAGCTTTAGATATAGTAGGGCCTTTACCTCAAACTAGTTCCGGAAATAAATGCATACTAACGATGCAAGACGCACTTACAAAATATTCTATTGGCTTCGCCTTGAAAAACGCCACTGCGGAAACTATATCAGATGCATTTATTAAAAACTTCATATGCGTATTTGGAGCTCCTAGAATAGTTCTAACGGATCAGGGTAGAAATTTTCTTAGTATACTGATGAAAAGAGTGTCAAAGAAATTCAGAATAAAAAATTGTCAAACTACAGCTTTTCATCCGCAATCGAATGGTTCACTAGAACGATCACATCATGTTTTAGCCCAATATTTAAAACAGTATGCTAATGTCAAAAATGAATGGGATGAGTTGTTGGAGTTCGCAATGTTCTCTTACAATACTAGCATTCACGAAGGCACTAAACATACACCATATGAATTAGTATTCGGTAGATTAGCGATACCTATTTCGAGTGACGACGCTCTAGCCGATACCCATTCAGATACATATAATCAATATTTATCCGATTTAGTAACCAAATTACATAATATTAGACAGGTAGCTAGGGGTAATTTACAAGCATCTAAGACTAAGTCTAAAGAATATTATGATAGAAACATAAATCCTCTTACTCTAAGACCGGGCGATTTTGTATTTTTACTCAAGGGTGGAAAAATTCATAAATTACAAAATCAGTACACAGGCTCCCATGAAGTATTAGAAATGATAAATAAGAATAACGTAAAAATCAATATTCAAAAGAAAGCTAGAAATAAGGAAAAAACAGTAGTAGTTAATATCAATAGATTAAAAAAATCACCTATAACATCATAATCTAATAAAAACCAAACCACGTCTGATTTTAGGAGATTTACCCAACAAAAACAAGATGATCAATTCACAGATTATATGGTCCATATTTTTATTAGCATCAGTAACTTACGGCGCAGATCTAATTGGGTATGACTGCGGGAGTCCGCAATTAAATATAACTACTTTATCATTGCTGGATGTTGGAGAGTGTGAAATTCCAGAACCAACGGTTAATCACACTTTGTTATATATTCAGTTGTTGCAACTCGCAGAATATCCAACGACGAAGGCAATTCAGTGCAAAGTATTAGTTAAGAGACATATTGCCTATTGTGGAATGCATTCGCATGCATCGCCTGTATTAAACGGAATAACGGAATATATCGTAGAACTTTCACACGATCAATGTAAAAATATTCATAATACCAATACTATAGTATTAGGAAATAATGTAATAATTTCGGGCCTGAGCGTTGGCCAGCTAAATATTAGAAATATAATGCTCGCGGGAACTGTCACAGCCGATGGAAGTTGTAACGGCGCGCATTATTCTGATCCATACGAATCAAGGAACAATGTAATAGTACAAGCGGTAGTGGAAATAATCCTACATACAGACACGGTATCTCTTAATTTAAAAACCGGATGTGCACATTTAAAAACTGGAACCACTTGTTCCATAAGAGAGGGTTCGTGTTTTGATTTAGAACGAGGTTACACTTACTGGGATCTTTTAGAGAAAGATAGTTCGATTTCAATAAATATGACGTTCTGTATGAAGGAATATTCTCTCGTATAGAAGAAATTAACAATCGAGACGCACCAGTAATAATAACCGTAGAAACGGAAGATATTACTTTTGCGTTGACAATAAAAAGCCAGCGAAAATTATGCGGTTATCCAATATTTCAAACCGAACATCCGAAATTGTTTATAGCGCCATTTTCAGGCAGACGACCAATCGTATCAACTGTAAAAAAAATCAAGGTAGAAAACGTTGACATTTTTGCATATGTTAATAGTAAGTTTATCTATGTAGAGAAACACATTCGTAGCGAGTTAAAATCTTTATATTACGATATTTTAGTACAGCATTGCACATTAGAACAACAAGTTTTAAAAAACAGTTTGTCCATCGCCGCCAGCAATCCAGACGAATTCGTCTTCAACATTATGAGAGGTCCGGGTTTTATGGCTATGTCTACCGGTGAGGCAATTCACATCATCAAATGCATACCTGTGGAAGTAAGAGTTCGACTAACATCTGAATGTTATATTGACATTCCCGTCACCCGAGGAAACCAAAGTTTATTTTTACGGCCACGCACGCATGTGTTAGTAGAGTCAGGAGTACAAATAGTATGTAATTTAGCATAACCGCCAATGTACCGACTAAATGGAATCTGGTATAAAGTAATGCCCCATTATATTGAGGCCACAGTTCCAACTATGCTCAAACCGAATGATCAAGCCACTTGGAAGTATAGAAATCTGGAGAATCTTGGATCTACGGGAATCTACTCAGAAAAAACTCTGGGCGAACTGATGAGGAAACATATTATGTTCCCCGCCGAAAAAGCAGCCATCCTTAATTCTGTAGCTCGTGGAATCACAGGACAAGGCATGGTAGGCGCGGGTATATCGCTCAAACATCTATTGGATGCGGATTCATTAAATATCATATCCGAAAACACCTGGGGTGTTTATTGGGATAAATTTGTCAAATTTGGCAACGTGAGTGCAGGACTATTAATGTTGCTTTTGGTTTTTCGATTGATAAAATTATTCATCGTACAGGACACGATCGTACATGGTTACGCTCTACATTCCGTTTACGGATGGTCTTTACTGCTTATCGCAGCTATTTGGGACTCTTTCACTCACCTTCTGCTCCACATTTCTAAAGGAAAACCTAAAGAAGATAACGAAATGGAACTTTTAACTCCAACAAATCAGGAGATAACCCTATCTCCAATTCAGAACGACGTAAACACATCAGCACCTCATCGACCCACTGAAAACCTATATCCGGCTTTTGCATTAAAGAAATAAATATTTTAATTATAGATGGCGCTTCGCAGTGAAAACGTGCTTCAGATGCCTTACAAAATAAGTGAACGCATCAAGAACAGATATCATCGAATGGCTCCATATTTATGTATTCAATCCATAAATTCAACAATTCTGTGCCACATCTTCAATGATTACGCTCATCTTATATGCACATCTTGTTTCAACAATGCATCTACCGAAATTCAAGAAGAATTCACTTCTTTAAAATGGGCTCATTTTACAACCCCCGTTCAACAGACATTGATAAAACTTCATTGTCAAAAATGCTCAATTAAGCTCTTAAAAATCCAACCATCAGCTTCATGTCAAGACTGTTGTATTCATTATTTTGAAAATGAATCTTAATCCAAGAGCAAACCGTACGTATAGTACCCTCATCAAATTCCCCATTATACCTTGGCGAACCATCAGGAATACCCAAAATTTCAACTAGCGGACACCATCAATTGTGCATGAAGGAATTATGTAGAGTGATACAATATCGACGACCAAATGGCAGTATCATTTCTATTTGCAAAGATTGCCATCCAGCTTCAAGAACTACACCAGAAACACTTCCGAAATTACATGCTGCTAAATTCTACTACGCATTTACAAATTACGATTCTGATCAATTGAAAGACGAGCTTGGATTCTGTTGTCATTATTGTAATAAAGAAGTACTATTAGTTCAATGGGCAAACAGATGTAGAGACTGTATTTTTCGACTAACCCAAGAATTTGAGAATACACCTTTACAAATAGGAGTTAATCACACCTTCTACATATAACCAAAAATGCATTAACAACCTCAGGAGAGGTTTGCATGCCTGGATACCCAGCCATATTTCAAGAGGGGAGGTGTTACATCCTAACGAAAATCGTAAATAGGTCATGCCATGAAACGCCGGCTTTTCTCCATCGATAAAAATAGAGCAGATAAGAAAGGAAGAAAGACGTTTTCAAAAAGAAAGATATTAGTGCACAAAACTAAAATGAACATTAATAATGAACATTAAGTGAACCTAGTGATTAGTGAATAGCGCTAAGAACTTCATAAACTTAAGTTAAGAATAAAAATGAAATATGATTAAATAATACTCAAAACAATAATTAATTTTTGTTTCAAACTAAACCAAACTATTAAGTGTTTGGACTTTTTTTAACGCTAAATTCATACTTAATCAAATGAAGTTAATTAAATTTTATTTTTTAATTTATACAATAAATTAGAAATTAGTTTTTAGATACCTTTGGTCGAACAGAGAAGCCGCCTAATGCACACACGATACTTGAGAGTTTTATGGCCTACCCAATAAAACTACTGCACTCGGCGGAAATTCATTTTTAACGAATAGGAAAATTTAAAAGATAGACTGTAAAATATACTTACTTTTCTCGTGTTCGAAATTTTAAAAAATATCTTTTTTTTTTTTTTTAGGTTAGAAAAATTAATATTGATACATAAATTCAGATACCACAGTATTATCAATTAAAAACAACTCGTTTTTCTTTTTTATTCATCCCCATAGATATGTAAGGATGTCAATTAACAAAGTTCTCGAGATAATCATCATGTGTCACTATACAAATGTCATCGCGCATGTGTGCTCGCAGCACTGTACAAAATGAATTCACTCGTCTTTTGGAAATTATATTCGCATTATCATACTATAAATCATGTATAGCCACATGTCAAAATCATACCATCACTCAACATACTCGGTAAACCTAAACGCAACTGCAATTATTAAAAAAAAACACAAAAGTATCCAACTAATTAAAATAATTGTTCACGCCGAACTCGTTCAAACTAAATCGCAACCGAAACAAAATCAATAAATTAAAGTCAATTATGGACCGATCAACAATCGACTATGATACTGACTCTTACTTAATATCCCTTAACCCGATACCGTATGTCCGACCACTTTAGAAGAATGTGCTTTTAAAAGTATAGCATCCAACTTCGATAATTATTCAATAATATTGAAAGTTAATAGACCGATCACGATTACGACCACGCACTGACTCGACTGCTTGAATCCAGAATGATTTTGACGAACGGCCACTTCGACTTGGTGAACCGATGTATTCAAAGCTTATTTAAATTAAATTCAATGCCACACTTACTCCAAAATGCACAACACGACGCCACCAGGAACTCGATGATGAAGCAAGAACGGGTAATGCACCAGGACCTATCGCAACACGATGACGCTTAGCTGGGGCACATGTTCAGGAAGTCCTTTCTGAATCCCAAGGTGATTTAGTGGATCAAGGTCATGCAAGTTCCTTGCACAGACGGGGTTCACTCCAAAGCTTCCTATCGTCGCGAGGATGATCCTGATCGTTAAACTTGGAGTCGATACTTGACGAACGCCGAAGATGATTATCAGCCGGTCGCGTGGATCGTTCTCAGGAAAGGAGTCCAGGTTCTTTTTCCGAATCAATGGCGGAAAACCCCAAAAGGTCCGATAATCCGCAATAACTCCAACAATCCGCCAGAGTCCCGGAGAATCCAGGAAAATCCCAGAAAATAACCCTGTACAGGTCGATAAAACTCATTTCGAGCCAAAAGCCCACGACCTTTTCTCACGAAAAACGCACACTTTATCGTCACTTACCCCAACCGGTGTTATTTTTGCACGTGGCCGTCCTGCAACGGAAAATCTTGATGCTTCGTACCGCCGGAACAATTTAACGATTCCATGGACCTCGGGAAAAAGAGGGTGGACATAATCCAACGCCGGAATTTATACATTTTCTCCTACCCGAAAAGCAATGCCCCTTACCAATGCGAATTTTCACAGCGTATGGGGGAGGCAAGCTACGCGAAGCTACGGGAAACACGATACATATCAAAACACGCTGTGTTCCCCCACAATGGGTCCCTTATTGCGATACCTATGTGGCGACGCGCGGCGGACCGCCTTAGCCGATTAATTCGAAGAGCCGCAGCGCCACAAGCGGAGAAACACGAACTATCTATATTGGGTCCCTAGAGCGCGCGAGATACAAATATGTCAGAACGGGACGTTTGGTCTGTTACAAGACTTCCGTTAGAAAACTCTTGCCGCCAAAAGTTTGTAACCAATAAGCTCATTCTACAAATATGTATTTCCTATTTCATCTTCTCTTTTCGTGCAACGCATGCAAGTATACGTAAAAATTCTGTATAAATGCAGCCTCCTCGAACCAGATCTTTACTGCACTTTAAACGCTAACCAGCGGTTGAGGGGCAGTGGCGACTTTAAACGCTAACCAGCGGTTGAGGTCGTTCCTAAATCAATCCTAAATATTCCTTTTCCCGTAAAGCAAGTAAGTAAAAAGAGAAATAAAATGTATATATTTATATATACAACAAAATGTTTTATTCACAATCTCCCTTTCCTACAGTTAATTCCCCTCGATCTGCTATTCCTATAAATCCTCTCCAATAACCGATGATGACGAAACGAGCAAAAGGGGATATGATATCCACAAAATTAATCAATTACTGATTAAATAAAAGCTGAATACTGAGGTATTCTGCTTCTCAGATCTAGGACATAACACTGGCATGTTCTGTCATTTTAAATGCGATTCCCGAATTTTCAATTAAGTCTGGGTATAGATGTTGAGATGCTTGCAGTGTCCGTAATGCGTCTTTAACTTTGTCCACTGTTATTTCCTCCTTTCTAATTTCTTTCTCGCCCGTTAAATTTGGTTCTGTCATGTCTTTTTTATAAAATAGAAATTTCATTTTATTAATATTTTTTATAGTATGGAAAAACTGATAAAATGTTACAAAACAATATAAAACAACATAGAAAAAACGAAGTAACCTAATGTGAATCTTACCACTTAAGTAGTACTCCCAAGCTTTGTGAACCTGGCACCAGACTTTTCCGAATCCAAAATGTTCAACTATTTTTACATAATTTTGAATGTAGTTGATTATAGTGAAGCGAAATTCGTTTGTAGTTGCGTTTAAAAAAAGTTACAGGGGGTCCAAATATTTTTTTTTCTGATCGCAAACTGTACTTAAAAAAAGTTTGAAATAAAACGAACAAACGTTTGTAGTTGTTTGTAGTTTTTTCAAACCAACTACAAATGTTGAACTGTATAGGAAACTAGTCTCTAGAGGATTATGATGCGAAATTAATCTTTGTAGTTGTTTGTAGTTGTTTCAAATCAGTTACAAATAACGAAATGTGCCGGAAGCTAGCCTCTAGCGGATTTTGGTACGAAATTAATGTTTGTAGCTGTTCCAAATCAACTATAAATAATGAAATTGTAATAGTCGTTCCGAATTAAGTAGAAGCGATTTAGAAATTTATATTTGTAGTTATTTTAGATATTAATTGCAACGCGCTAATTTTACAATGTAATGATATCCATGTGTAACTTTGAAGTACGATTATCAAAGTTTTAAGGTATGATTAGTGAGTGTTGGGTTATTTTCAAGTGCAAATCTAAATTTCTTGCCGAAACTGTTCCTTTTTGTTCATTTCCGAAATGAACAAATTACAGGTTATTTTTTTCAAAAGAGTCAAAATTAAAAATACAAGAAATATTTAATTAATAACTCGGTTTCGTGACTACTACAAATGGAAATTCTTTCACTACAGTTTACTACGAACGATTTTCTATCCGAAAAAAATTTGAAAAAAACAATTGAAAAATAGGATGCTAGTATTTTCGAACCCCGTGTAACTTTTATTAACGCAACTACATACGATATTCGCTTCACTACAATTAACTACAATCAAAATTACTTCGAAATTAAAAATTCTTGATTCGGAAAAGCTGGGTGCCAGGTTCATAAAGCTGTACTCCATCTACCTCTTTTTTGTGTTTCGTGTAAAATTAGTGAATATTACCTACATTGTTAGCAAAACAAATAACAGAAATTACAAGTATGATAAAAATCAAGTTCAAGATCAAAATTAAATCAAAATGTTTAAAAATTGTTTAAATGGCCTATTGCGGAATCTGACAATATTGTCACAAACAGTTATGATAAAGTTAATAGTTTGGCAGAAAAAGAACGAAAATTCTTAACATCTTTGTTTATTGCTTTCGCAAATGAAACGGAAATGTTACTTACGGAATAATAAAAATTATTTTCATATAAAATTATTATGTACTTGAAAATAATTAGTAACCTACAGATCCAGATTAACGGAAAACTAATATAAACTCATAGAAATATATAAGAAATATAATATATAACCAAAAGAAAACATATATTTATACATAAGTTGCAATTGAGCACCTTCATCGTAGAACTCGATCAACGCTCGAACTGCCGAAACGAGTTGGCCCCTGGCCGTTTTCACATCGAAATTTTAAAAAGTCGAAATTTTGATTTGGAAAAATATCGAGGTATTCAGAATGACAAGACGCGTGTTTTTTTCAAAAGAAATTTTTTGATTCGACGAATAGCTTTCATAATAAAAAATAAAAACCACTAAAATCGTTAATCGTAAATTTAATTATATTTTAAGATATAAATCGCCATATTTAGTTCAGTTATGCCTGAAACAGCTTGCAATTTTTTTTACCTACTCCTGATAGTCAAGCGATGACGTCCCTAATATAAAAATTGAACAAAGTTGTTATTTTTATATATTTTTTAATGGTTAATAACGCTAGATTGGTGACCGCAAACTTATCGCTTCGTGGACAAAAAGCATCGAGGGAAGTTTCGAGTTCAGCAAACTGTCAGTAAGACTTTTGTTCGTCTATATTCAAAGTAGTTTTATGGAAAATTTCAACTCGATTGGTTTATAAATGACCAAAATATCCTATGTTTAACAAAGCGCATGGCGATGCACTGTAACGCGGCGCTGCGGAACGGCTCGTCCGCCGCCCTGAAGTAAACAATAAGATGTGCATTGTTCTTATAGACACTATTATTAGTGTCTATAATAGTATTAGTACACAGTATTATATACATTAGTATTAATACATTAGTACACAGTATTCGTACTACTGCAAGACTTTACTTCCGACTTTTTTTAGAGAACCGTATTTCCAATTTCTCGTCTCCATCTCCCAAGAGTACATGCAATTGAAACTGATATTTATTGTTTCCAAATTTCGTACATATTATTAATGGCATTTCTAAAAATAATGAGGTAAATACAAAAAAACAATAAATAAAAAATTACTTCTGAAAACATAGAAAAACTGAAAACAAACCCATGCGGTGCAGTTCAGGCAGATTAACCATTCCGTGGAAAGTCGCCGTTGCGAGGCGCGTCGCCATGCGCTTTGTTAAACTTAGGATATTTTGGTCATTTTTAAACCAATCGAGTTGAAATTTTTCATAAAACTTCTTTGAATATAGAGGAACAAAAGTCTCACTGACAGTTTGCTCAACTCGAAACTTCCGTCGATGCTTTTTGTCCGCGAAGCGATAAGTTTGCGGTCACCAATCTAGCGTTATTAATAATTAAAAAATATTTAAAAATAACAACTTTGTATAATTTTTATATTACGGACGTCATCGCTTGATCATCAGGAGTAGGTAAAAAAAATTACAAGCTGTTTCAGGCATAATTGAACAAAATATGACGATGTATATCTTAAAATATAATTAAATTTATGATTAACGATTTTAGTCGTTTTTATTTTTTATTGTGAAAGCTATTCGTCGAATCAAAAAATTTCTTTTGAAAAAAACATGCGTCTCGTCATTCTGAATACCTCGATATTTTTCCAAATCAAAATTTCGACTTTTTAAAATTTCGATCTGAAAACGGCCAGGGGCCAACTCGTTTCGACAGTTCGAGCGTCGATCGAGTTCTACGATGAAGGTGCTCAATTGCTAAACGTCAAATTTTTAAAAATATTTTTTGCCAGCATAATCGTAAACTTTTATTGTTTAATGCATACCTGAATGATTCAAATCATAATCTTCAGGTTCTACATCTACAGATTCAGGTTCAGGGGCTAGAAACGTCAAAATATTGTGATGAATATTTCCGTTAATAAATAGTTTTAATAAATGTATATGTTATTGTTTAATAAACTGATAAAATGTTACGGTTTTGGTATTCGATAAGAATGTGAATGTCTACAACTTTGGTTCCTAAGTCAATCACCACATTCGTTCAAAAACTTTTATAGCGTAACAGAGGTTACTAATATGTCATAAGATTATTGATTAAATACCCAAGTGAAAAAATTTATTACAAATTGTATAAAAAAAATATACAATTTACTGTATCAAGTTTTACCCCAAAAGTGATTCTATACAATTTGTATACAAATGTGTCAATTTTGAACAAAATTCTATATAATAAAAAATTACGTCAAATTTGAACTATACAAAATTGTAAGACTTAGAATTTCAATGAGGATATGGAAGGGATTCGAAAAGATGGAGATTACAATGGACCGATGAAGATATTTCAAAGATGAGACAAAATTTTGCTGACACTTTTATGACACGACAACGACATGAAGGAACAAACATGCATGCAGAAAACGTCATTACACGTTTATAAAACGGCTTTTGTCGATCGTTGATCCTACTGTAACTTCTGGTTTCTTTATATGAATTCTGCTGATTCTGCACGATACGAATCCTCCATTCATCCAGGAAGTTATCAAATAAAATTCTTGACGCAGAAAAACATGCATATTACAGCGAAAGGAAATCAAAAGTTTCATTATAAAATATATTCATTTTATGATTTCGTTAATTTTTCTAATATGCACATACTCGTAATATAGGTTCGATCGAAATTGTCGGAAAATTTTGCGATAACTGTTTCGTTCAACTCGATGATTGGTAACGCGTTGCTATGGTTTGTTGATTTTTTAGATGAACGCGCATTTTCTTTCAGTTTTACTCAAACCTCCAAATAAAAACGTCAAATTGGAAAAATATTAATTATATACAGTAATTAAATTATAAAATAAATAAATTTGACAAATCAAAATAAAATGCCATTTTCCTTCGGTGTAACTAGTATGTTTTTCAGCCTCTAAAATTTGGTTATTATTTCGCGCGATGAATTTCCAGAAGGTTTGGCGATTTATTGGGTTAAAGGAGGATTTACGTTGTGTGAACGTCGTGTGGAGGATCAACTATCCAAAGAAGTGTTACAGATTGATTTTCACGGTATCTTTTTAAAAATTCTTAGTGAAGTTTCTTGTGTACATGTTCATTTCTCCGTGTTTTCACCTTGTCAAAGAAATGTCAGCGAAATTGGGAATCATGTTCGGGATTTCTGTTTCGGTCCATTGCAATTTTCAAGTTTTCGTATCCGTTTCAATTCCACACTGAAATTTTAAGACGTCCAACAATGTTTTGATAGTTTGAAAATTTTGAATAAAATCATATAAAAATTGAAGAAAAAACAAACTATGGTAACTTTTCATATACTTTTATTCACACTTCACAATTTTAGTATACAAATTGTGTAGAATCACTTTTGGGGTAAATTTGTATACAATGAATTGTATATTTTTATTATACAATTTGTAGTAAATTTTTTCACTTGGGTAACAATTTTATGATTACCTTTTTTCCGAAAAACAGGTACACGATTGAGAATTTTTCTTTCATTGTTTTTTTTTTTGTTCTTTTTCATTATTTTGATTTTTATTTAATTTCTTCTTTTTGCTTTTTGTTTCTATTTCTCCATCTGTGTTAACAGATAGTGAATTCAACCACTTTTCATCCTCTATAAATTAAAAGAAACATTATAAAACAATACAACATTCTATGTGTAAAATATATTATGTACTAAGGACGGTCTATGCATGAGATATTTTTCTATTTGTCTCTTTCAAATCGAAATTTGGTGGAATTTTAAATATTTTTATTGTTTTTTATTGACTTTAACAAATATTCGTTAATTACAGACTGTAAATATAGATTATACTGTAACGTGAATGCCTTTTTAGTTAATTCCGTGAATATAATATTTATGGCATCACGTTATATCTCGTGCTTAGACGACGATTGCAAATTAGTATATTTAAATTTAAGTTTAGTTTGTAGGTAAAAATGTAAACAAAGAGCGAGTTACCGACACTCGCGGAAGGAGACGCCAGGGGGGGGGGGTTTGTTACTTGCTCGCGAGAATCCACGTGAGTCGAGAGACCTCGCGAGACCGTGAATCGAGCGAGACGTGCGTGCACTAGTCGTAAATATACGTAACAAAAAAAAATTAGTTAGTGGAGGCATTGTTGCTGACTAATCTGAGGACCTATTGGCGTCCGATTTTGTATTGCGAGCGCCCCTCGGCTGCAGCCTATATAAAATCCCTCGAAGAAAGGAAAACGTGCGAGCGAGCGAGAGATCTTCCATTTTGTAAGTACCGGCTATTTTTCCTTCGGTTTCGCGAATATCGGGCATTAATTGATTTCTTTGTGTCTCTTTATATATTTAAGCGGTCAATAAATAATAATTCCTTAAATAGGCTTTAATTCTTTTTTTTGTTTTCTTTGTGTATGCATTGTGTCCTCATTCGTCCTCGTATCCGTTTTTTTATTCAAATTAATTTTTCTTTTATGCATCTTAATTGCATTTTTCATTTTTCATTGTCGAGTCAGTGCCGCGATAAATCCGGGAAAAATCGGTTGATCGAACGGTTGTGTCGATCGCTAAAATTTCAAAGTCGATCCACGACCAACCGCTCGACACCGCGGGACGTGCGACAAAAGTCGTACGACCGTTTATAACTGCCAACGCGGTACATGACTTTACGGCGATTTAGCCTAATTAATTTGCTTTTATTTAATCGACAAATTCTTTTATCCCTAACAAAAAGGCAGTTATAATACATATTTTAATTTTTGTACATTTATTATTATAGAAAATTTGAAAACGTGCTAAGTAAACTTTTTATTATTTATTATGAATTTATTATGTATTGATGTTTTTACATTTTTTAATGTTATTACTAGTTAAAGAAACTAGTAATTTAGATAATTCCTTGTAACAAGCATGTTATAGCCTGTTGACTTCATATCGATGTAATATTGGCTTATATTTTTTTTCCTTTATGAATTTTGGTGCAGTAAAAAATTCCTTTACTTCTGACCGATATCAAATATCCTTGTTTACCGGGACTTCTGCTCATTAACCCCTTCGCTGCGGATGACAAAGATCTTTGTCATTTAGGACTTTTCTCTGACTGCGGCAAAAACGCAAATCTTTGTCATGACATAAATTAGTCTAATGAAGTCAATAATATATCCAATTTGAAAACTTGAACATTTCTAGCCAGCCTAAGGTATACCGAACAACATGCCGTTGTCCTTTTTCAAAAACATGTTGTCAAAAAAAAGATACAAACTCTTAAAATATGTTGTTTAAACGATTTTGTAAAAATCTTTGTCATGAGCTATGTCGCCGTATTAGGTCAATTTATGCATTAAAAATTAATGAAATCGTTTGAAACTTGCTACTCAGGGGTTTTCGAGGTCGCCGATTACAAATCTGATGATATATTTTGAAAATTCAAAATGGCGGATCCAATACCGCGAGTTAATATTAGCCTTCCCCGTTAGCTTCGATATACAATATGTACTTACACACTTACTACAAGGAGGTTGGAGAAAGGTCTTCAAAGTGCAATTTTTTCTGTTTTTATACATTTTTGTTTAAAATTGTTTTTAAAATAAAAACTGTAACATATTGAACTCTAGAAATCAGTGTTTTTTCCCACATGTAACACGATAATTCAGGAGTACATAACAAAATTTTGAAATTTACACGGAATAATCTGGATAGATAATAAACTCTGTGAAATATTAAACTGCGAATTTTTATTATGACGTCCGCCATATTGAATGCGCCATTTTGAATTTTCTAAAAATGTAACTTCAGATTCGTAATCAGCGACCCCGAAAACCTCGGAGGAACAAGCGTCAGGGGAAATGATTGGTATTTAGAAACTTTTCCCGCAATATTGAATCCGCCATTTTAAATTTTCGAAATCTGACTTCAAATTCGTAATCGGCGTCCCAAGAAACCCCTAGACACCAAGTTACAGTAAAATCTAACCAAATTTTTTTGCCGCATTTTGGGCACTTTTTGTGAAATTCTCGCCGCAGCGAAGGGGTTAATGTATTCACCCTAACCTAACCTATTCTCAGTTTACACATAGAATTTAAGTAATGCGTATTTTCAAAACTTGAAATTCTATTTAATTACAATTGTTTTAAATTTCGCAAAACATCACCAATATACGCATTTCAACTTTTCTTCTCTTCCCTAGCATCACAAGAATAAGTTGATAAGAAATAAAGCACGGAATATTTACAATATTTACTCTGAACATTTTAAATATATTATTAAATGTATTATATTCTCACCATTGGCAATTTAACTGAAAAATTCTTTTAAATAATGTTAATTTTTACTTAAAAAAAATTTTTTTTAAATTAATTTACAATTGGGTAAAGGTTTATATTAAGTGATAATTAATTTAACAAATTAATTAATGTAATTAATTCCTTAATTTATTTGTTAATTGTTAAATTGTTTTTTAACATTTAGTAATATTTTAAACAATTACATTATATTACACTGAGAGACAGACGTAGTAATAGTAAATTTTAATTGCCATTATGTTTGTAAAATTACTCGAGTTTCTAGTAAAATTGACATTTACTATATGTCGTCCTGTATTTGTACTATTTTTTTTCTCTCAATGTGGTCACTAGTGTCTGAAAGATTTATTCTTATAAAACGTCAAATAGATCTTATGCGTGATCGAATTTTCATTAAAAACACAAAACATAAATTATAGGTTATTTATAATATTTCAAAGAACTGCAAGTATATGATATTACATCCAATAATGGACCATTTCAAAATTACTTTTCATCTATACTTTTAGCACCCTGTATTTCTATGATTTTTACTTCTGCGAAGTAAATAATGAATATATTAAAAATGTTTAAAGTAAATGTTATAAAATCGGTGTTCTAGCCTTATCAACATTTTCTTGAAATATTAGAGAAAATACAACAATTTAAAATAAGATTGCAGATTTTTGGGGAATTTTAAAACAAGTTTAATTAAATAGAATGGCAATTTTTGAAAACACGCACTACTTAACGCAATTCTGCGTGCAAACTGACAATAGGTTAGGTTAAGTAAAATAAGTTTAATCAAATAAAATGAAAATTTGAGTGCATGCCTTATTTAACGTAATTCCATATAAAAAACTATCGATATATTATGCTAGGTTAGATATATCAATGAGCAGAAATTCGTGTGTGCAAAACTATTTACTATCAGTCAGAAGTAATGAAGTAACGGACTTTTTATTTTCTCTTCGGACTTTTACTTTTCTCCCGCAATCATATTAAAAAAAATGGGAGCGGATTGAAAAAGAAAAAAATAATACGAAAAAATGACTTTAGAAAATCATGCATAGTTCGTAGATAAATGTATACATAGAAATGAAACCACCGCGACTGAGAAGTTGAAAGTCTGCTCTTTAATTCCCTTTTTAATTTTTCCCGTACGTTAACTTGGCGATGAGATATCAACATTTTAATTTAGACAAAATTCCGCAAGAGTAAGCTCATACTTTTGAGCGGTACTGTATATATATATATATATATTTAATAAATAATCAATTTTCTCAACCGTATTAGTTTAAATTATAAAATAAAAAGTCGTGTTAAAAACGGTCACAATAAACAATAAAATTAACATGAATACATTTTAATACAAATACATTTTAAAATACATTTAACGTTTTCGGCCCAATGATCAGTAGCCCTCTTCAGAATTATAAAATAAATAATAATAAATGAAAATAAATTACTTGAATTTGATACATAACAGGAGGATTTAAAATATTCTTTTGCATAATGATCTTATAGATAAAGGAGAGGCAGGTCTCTTCCTTTAATAATCTAAACACCACCCAACCACCACATAATACACACACACACACATATATATATAAGTATTCAAATGCAAAAGTATATAGAAAGAACGACGAACAGAGAATTTCATATTAACATTTGAGGGTGCATTTAATTAATAAGATAGTAATCAAACTAAATGCCCTCTGTTGTAATTAATATTAATAAAAAATTAGATCATTATAGTAGAACATTATAGATTTCCGGAAGATTTGATTGTTCAAATCGAATATTCACAGCGTTTACAACATTTTTCTTAATAAAGTAATTTTCAATTTCTTTTCTTTTTTTATGATTTCGCTCTGTAGCTAAAATTTTGACGTTCTTATAATCAAAATTATGACCAGTTTCTAACCTATGTATGGTTAATCCGATATATTTATTTTGGCTACCTTCGATGTTCTTTTTGTGTTCATATATCCTCGTTTCTAGTCTTCTTTCAGTTTGACCAATATAAAGTTTGTCACAGTGAAGACAGGGAATCAAATAAACTACATGGTTATTTTTTAATAGGGGTAATTTATCTTTATAAGGTCTTATATTCCCTATGTTTTTATAGACAGGTTTTGAAACCAGTCTTATGTTTTCATTTCTGAATCTTCTTTGTATTTTTTCTGTGACTCCTTCAATATAAGGTATAGAAGAAGTTTTTAAGATGGTAGAATTTTGTGACGTGTTTTGAGTACCAAATGTATTATATAAATTATGAATTTTCTTAGAAATACATCCATTTATTAGCTGTAATGGATATCCATTTTCCATTAAGGTTTTCCTCACAATTTTTAAATTTTTGTGCCTAAATCTAATCTCAGACAATTTAACCGCTCTATCTATTAACCCATAAATCACACTAATTTTATATTGTAATGGATGGTTTGATGAAAAGTTTAAGTATCGGCCTGACCAAGTCTCCTTCTGGGTCCAGTCAGTGTCAATATATCCGTTATCTTTCCTGATGATATTCATGTCTAAAAATCTGATTATATTATTTTTTTCTAGTTCTTGTGTGAAAGAAATCCTATTGTCCAATCCTTTTATTTTTTTAAGACTGTTGAAAATGTCAAGAATATTGTCTTCTTTTCCAATAGGATAGGCCAATAAAATATCGTCTACAAAACGAATATAAAAAGGAAGTTTATAACTCAATTTTGCAATAAGTATTTGTTCTATAAACTCCATGACCATATTACACACAATCGGTGACAAAGGAGATCCCATGGGAACACCATAAACTTGTTTATAATATTGATCATTGAAGGAGAACATAGTATTGTCTAAAACAAGTCTCAAACCCTTTTTTATCTCATTTTTTGGTATTGAGGTGATTTCTGATATTCTGTGCCATTGTTTGTCGATAATTAACATGATAATTTCAGTAGAGACATTCGTAAATAACGAAACAACATCTAACGACATGATTTTATGGTTAACAGGAATGGTAAAAGTTTTTAGTTTATTTCTGCAATCCCAACTGTCAGTAATATGTTACGATGTTTTGCCAACAATTTTTTGTAGAATTGTAGAGAAATATCTAGCAAGATTGTAAGTAGGAGAATTTACAGTGGAAACTATAAGACGTAATGGTATTCCAGCCTTGTGTATCTTAGGTAACCCATAGGCTCTCGGATATATATATATATATAAACACCGTGTTTCTCAACCTATTGAACCCCGTTTACCAGCAGATAGAGCGTAAAATTCTGAAATGAAAATTCCTGTGCCGAAAATGTTTTCAAGCTACCGTTTTCAAGTTATTCAGCATTGAAATGAACCAATAGGAAAAGAGCTTTGCGATTATCGCAATGGTAGTATTGTCGGTGCATGTTGAGAATAAATACGAAGAAAATGCACATCGTCCATAAACCGCGTAATTGTTTTCTAGCGAAGCAGCGGAACGTTCGAAAGAGACTATCAAAAATATCGATCGGATTTGAATGTCTAACCTGCCACTGGTTTTCGGTTTCGAAAGGAAAATTAAACCTTTTGATTCGAATTTGTAATGAATCAAAAAATTATTATTTTACAGGTTACCAGAAACCCTCGAAAATATTTTCCAAATTGTGTAATGAGAATATCATAGTTAAAGATTTAAAATTAAGGGATCGACAGTTTTTTAAAAAGTACTTGGATTTAAAGTCAGAAAGCATTGATTTGTACAAAGTCGTAAGATGCGTCACTTTTTACTTTTGAAGCCCCTGGGTGGAATTACGCATACAAAGACCACCCTGGAAAAGTCCCTTGTTTCTTTTGTATGAATTGCAAACGGCACAGAACCACTTTTTGAGCTCCAATTTTTTCTTTTTGCAAAATTACATCATCGACTTTAATAATCAACATCAGTCAGAGTTGCACAAGATTAGCCCGTAATTGTTATTAACAAATAGTTCATAAAAACCAATTCTAAAAGGCACAGACCCATTTTTGGGCTCCGATTAGTTTCTTTTGCAAAACTAAATCATCGACTTTAATAATCAACTTCATTTAGAGTTGCAAGCGATTAGCACGTAACTGTTATTAACAAATTCGTCATAAAAATCATTTCTCAACGGCTTAGAACCACTTTCTGAGCTCCAATTTTTTCCTTGCGAAAAACTGAATTATCGACTTTATAGTCAACTTCATGTAGAGTTGCACGCGATTAGCACGTAATTGTTATTAACAAATTGTTCTGAAAAACCATTTCTAAACGACACAGAACCACTGTTTTTGCTTAAAATTTTTTCTTTTTGTAAAATTACATTATCGACTTTAATAATCAACATCAATCAGAGTTGCTCGAGATTAGCCCGTAATTATTGTTAACAAATTATTAATAAAAATCATGTCTAAACTGCACAGAACCATTTTTTTTAGCTCCAATTTTTTCCAATTGCACGATTAAATGATCGACTTTAATAATAACTACATTTAGAGTTGCACGCGATTAGCGCGTAATTGTTATTAACAAATTATTAATAAAAATCATTACTAAACGACACAGAACCACTGTATGAGCTCCAATCTTTTCCTTTTGAAAAACTAAATTATCGACTTTAATAATCAACTTCATTCATTGTTGCACGCGATGAGCACGTAATTGTTATTAACAAATTATTCATAAAAACCATTTCTAAACGGCACAGAACCACTTTTTGAGCTGCAATTTTTTCCAATTTCACGATTAAATCAGCACGACTTAAATAATCAATTTTATTCAGAATTGCACGCAATTAGCACGTAATTGTTATTAACTAATTATTAATAAAAACCATCACTAAACGTCACAAAACCTTTTTTGGGTCACCAATTTTTTCCTTTTGTAAACTTAAATGATCGACTTTAATAATCAATTTCATTCAGAGTTGCACGCGATTAGCACGTAATTGTTATTAACCAATTATTAACCGCCCCCTAGTGTAACGTGGGACGTTTTTAGTTCTAACAAAAATTAGTTTTCCCACCGTTTCATCTTTCTCTAGCTTGCACAGCTGTTACTAATAAAATAAAAAAAAAAGGGAAATGTACTATTTTCCCACATTCGACAACCAGAAGATAAGCTTCTTACAACATGCGGCCGAGCATCATCATAGTAGAAATGCCGCGAACCCTCTCGAGTTTCGTGTAAATTTATGATTATTCATAAATCAGTTTTCGATCACACGATCCGCCGTAGCCAACGGCCGGAGCATTATCCCATAATAAACTTAAAAATAGCAATAGAACACTTCCTGTTGTCGAACACGTGTGGAAAAATAAAAAGACTAAATAATTTTTGTCCCGAATGACGTCACGTCCTCTTAGTAATACTAACAATTACCATTGCAACTATTATAATCAATTAACCATCAATTATAGAAGCGTTACTAATAAAATTCATTGTCAGCGTACAATTAGATTTATATCAATAAGTTTAGAAGTATATCTTATTCAATTTAATACCTTTTTAACGGTATTAATTATGATTATAAGTAATAAGTAATCGGAGTATTGCGCGATGCATATATCATCAATTGCGAATATGTAATCCGCGTAATATTATTATTGTATGTTAACTACTAATTGTTATTATTGCGTTTAGATATAAGTTTATAATATTATATTGTAAGGGAAGATAGTATACATCATATCCACTTTTCCCCACTTTTCCGGGCATAAGCCCTGCCCCTTTTCCTCTATCGTCCAATCTTGACATAGACAATTTTTGACTCTCATCTCATGAGCATAGAGAGGGAGAAGTCCTAGAGCTCTAACCGAGGTGACGATTTAGGAAAACCTATTTTCAACAGTCAGTTCAAAAGTTTCAGTTAAAAGGTTGAGTTAAAAGTTTACTTAAAAAGTTAGTCCGATAGTCGACAGTCCGAGAATCGACAGTTTGAAGTAAGTTTCGTTTTATTTTAATCTTTTCTTTATAATTATACAATCTTGTTTACCATTTTTGATTTCCAGGATAATTCCTTTTTTTTTCTTTTCCCCTTTTCCTTAATCCAAATTAATTTAAAAACTTGAGGTTGGATGCTTCAAGTTAAGGTACCAACTTCGAGTATTAAATTAATTATTTAAACAAAATTCTTCCAAATTAATTCAAAGGCTTGAGGTTGGACGCTTCGTCGTCAAAGTACCAACCTCGAGGTATTGAATTAAAGACTTGTTCTATTCTTAATTTTGTTGTCTTATTAAAGACTTTTTCGATTCATTCGATTTTTTTAAAAACCAATCCTATTTTCAAAGGCTTGAGGTTGGACGCTTCGTCGTCAAGGTACCAACCTGGAGGTATTGAAACAAAAAGGATTTTCTTTTCTTATTTCTTTTTTTTTTTTTATTAGAACCAAATACTTGAAGTTGGATGCTTCCTCGTTAAGGTACCAACTTTAAAGTATCTATCTAACCACGTTTTTTTTTTGTTAATTAATTGAACCCCAAATCGATTATTCCTTAGTTTCCTTTCCCAAAAATCATACTATCTTCCAATATTTAGTAATGTACTTAAAATATAAATTGTAATAATAATAATAATAATTGTATATTTTATTTCACCATTTCTCCACCATCCCGGTCGTCCCAAGGTAAGAGGGACGAATTATAAATTTTAAAAACTTCTTTCTTTTATTTGTACTCCGTTGTGTTCGACGCTGGACGTAACAGAGGACATAATTTTTGGCGCAGTCGGTAGGACCGGGATAGAGAGATTGTGAAATAATATATTTATTGTACTAATGAAATTTTTCTTTCAGCAAAACGAATATAAAATGAACAAAAAGTGTTGTGAAAATCCCATAATGTGATAGTGTAGTTATAACCAAAAACCAAAAAAATAGTAAAACATAAGAATCAGAGGAACAAAGTAAAATATCTTCTTAATAAATGTAAACTATTGTATTTTCAGTCACATTACTCAATAAAAATTACTCGTGTTTTAACAAAGAAAAAAAAACGAAAGGTCGCAAATAACCTAAAATAAATAAAAAACAGTGAATATAAAAGTGAAATAAATTTTGATATCGTTTACGTGTTTCGAATACCGCGGGCATAAGTCCTTTTCGAATTCCGTTTTAGCCGATGCGGACCATAAGTTTTCTTTTTTTTTTTAGAAGGCAAAGTCGTTTTACTCTCTATTAAATTCTAAAAAGTTTTTGTATTTGACAGTGTTGAGCAGAAATCAATTTTCAACGACTAAAAAGAAGTGCTTTTTTTTACCGCGTTTAAAATAAATAAACGCGAAGCCGCCAGAGAGCGAAGCCGCCAAATAGAGCGAAGTCGCCGTGTAAAACGAGCGAAAAATAATAAAAAAATGATTTAAAGAGTTTAAAAAAAAAGTATTTTGTTTTCTTGTTTTTTTTACCGCGTTTAAAATAAATAAACGCGAAGCCGCCAGAGAGCGAAGCCGCCAAATAGAGCGAAGTCGCCGTATCAAACGAGCGAAAAATAATAAAAAAATATTTAAAGAGTTTAAAAAAGTTTCTTGTTTTTTTACCGCGTAAAATAATAAACGCGAAGCCGCCAGAGAGCGAAGCCGCCAAATAGAGCGAAGATGAATAATAAAAAAATGTTTTCAAGTGTTTAAAAAAGTTTTTGTTTTCTTGTTTTTACCGCGTTTAAAAAAATAAACGCGAAGCCGCCCGAGAGCGAAGCCGCCAAATAGAGCGAAGTCGCCGTGCAAAACGAGCGAAAGATAATAAAAGATTGTTTCAAAAGTGTTAAAAATAAAAGAGTTTCTTGTTTTTACCGCGTTTAAAATAAATAAACGCGAAGCCGCCACAGAGCGAATCCGCCGAATAGAGCGAAGTCGCCGTATAAAACGAGCGAAAAATAATAAAAGAATATTTAAAGAGTTTAAAAAGTTTTTGTTTTCTTGTTTTTACCGCGTTCAAAATAATAAACGCGAAGCCGCCCGAGAGCGAAGCCGCCAAATAGAGCGAAGTCGCCGTGCAAAACGAGCGAAAGATAACAAAAGGTTGTTTCAAAAGTGTTAAAAATAAAAGAGTTTCTGGTTTTTACCGCGTTTAAAATAAATAAACGCGAAGCCGCCACAGAGCGAAGCCGCGAAATAGAGCGAAGTCGCCGTATAAAACGAGCGAAAAATAATAAAAAATTTATTTAAAGAGTTTAAAAAAAAAGTTGTTGTTTTCTTGTTTTTACCGCGTTTAAAATAAATAAACGCGAAGCCGCCAGAGAGCGAAGCCGCCAAATAGAGCGAAGTCGCCGTGTAAAACGAGCGAAAAATAATAAAAGAACATTTAAAAAAGTTTAAAAAGTTTTTGTTTTCTTGTTTTTACCGCGTTTAAAATAAATAAACGCGAAGCCGCCTCAGAGCGAAGCCGCCAGATAGAGCGAAGTCGCCGTGTAAAACGAGCGAAAAATAATAAAAGAATATTTAAAGAGTTTAAAAAGTTTTTGTTTTCTTGTTTTTACCGCTTTTAAAATAATCAACGCGAAACCGCCTAATTACGCTTTTTCGAGAAATCGGTATGCCCACTACGAGTATAGCCATTTTTCCTTTTAATCGTAATAAATGAGTGAAGTCGGTAAACTCACTCGCAATAAATACAAAACTCTTAGCGAAGAAGAGAGAAAAAACGCGTTAGTAGAGGGTTTACCTATTGTGAATCAGCGGAACCTAAATTCTATAGATCCATTTCAAGCAACTAAAACTTTATTATATTCCTGCGTTTTTCGAGCCTAACCTGGATTCGGTTCTTGAATCTGTTATAGAACCAGCTCTATTCGGAAATCAACCGAATAATTCCAGTCAAGACTTAGACAATTTAAACCAGTCTTCATTTTCCCTTTTTTCGGCATCTACTATTAAATACGATTTGATCACCTCCGAGATGGCAAGTAATCAATATTTAAGTGTCCGCGATGCAGCTGATACAATACCCATATTTTCCGGGTCTAGGGACGGATATACATATACGGAATTCGCGACAGCTTGTAATAACGCCTTAAAAATGATCCCCGACGCAGCAGAGCGCGCACTTACTAAACTGACTCTTGCCAGATTAAAAGGTGAAGCATATCGTACTATGCTTGGCAAGGACCCCGATACTATATCCGAGATGTTAATTGTTTTAAAAGGGATTCATGGTTCCCACACTTCTACGCTAGAAGTGTATGGTGAATTAGCCCTGTTATGTCAAGGGGGTTCTGAAGGTGCCGCAAGTTACTTTAATCGTGCCCGAGCAATCGGATACCGTCTAAAAGAAGCGTATAAGTAAGAGTCAAACATAGATTTGTCAGACGAAAAAATTAAAGAACTTGAAGTTGCCTGTTGTAAGGCTTTTGTATTAGGATTACACCCCGAAATTAATAATCGAATGACGGAACGAGTAGATTTAAATTTAGCCGGACCGGAAGCAATTAAAATCGAAATTCAGTTAGAGAATCGTAAACGATTAATCATACAACAGAATTCTCCACTTACGAATTGCGATATTTGCAAAAGCACCGTACACGCAACGTTAGAGTGTCCTTTATTATCTAAAGAACCCAAACGATGCCAATTATGTGACAGTACTCAACATACGGCAAAAACATGTGAAAAACGAGAAAACACGGAAAATCGTTCAAGATGCCAATTATGCGATCGAACCGGACACCTTGCACGAGATTGTCGCCCTAAGGGACAAAGGTGTCAATATTGTAACAAATCTGGGCATACAACCAGGGAATGTCGCAACAGATCGGGAACCCAAATATGCGATCTTTGTCGTAGAACGGGACACGTGGCACGAGATTGTCAGTACAGAGCTCCCGTTCGGGTAGTTCAACCCAATTGTCAAGGATGCGGTAAAACAGGACACACTCTGCAAGATTGTCGAAATAGTATGCCTTGTCAATATTGTACCCAGCGAGGTCATACCGCTAGAGATTGCCCGCGAATAAAAGAACAACAGGCCCCACGCTGTCAATACTGCAATCGAACCGGGCATACTGCAGCCCGATGCTTCCAAATTCCCAAACAGCAAGAATCGATAAGAGAAATTTGCAGTTTCTGTAAAAAGGCAGGTCATACCGTTGAATTCTGTTTCGCACGAAATCGTCAAGCTTCCAATAATATTCAGAAATCGGGAAACTTCCGGAGCCTCCCACATCGGGAGGCAGTTCAATTTCAACCATTAAATCGTGCTCCAATACGAACGATGCAATATGCCATAGAAGAGGAACCATACGATCAGTCAAATTGACTATAGAACGCGAATCGCCTTCCGTTCAATTAAATTGTCCTGATCCTACATTGTTTCTTATAGATTCGGGAGCTGGACCTTGTATAATTAAACAGAGATTTATAGATAAAGAAACAATCGACAAAACTCATATTTTACAACTATTAGGAATATCTCCACAATTGGTACCTACCATGGGGAGCGTCACTATGAATATTTTAGGTAATCGCGTCGATTTTCATGTAGTACCCGATGATTTTCCCATATATCAAGATGGCCTATTAGGAACTTCATTCTTATCAAAATATAAGGCAAAGATTAATTGGGAAGAACAACTTTTAGAAGTTGGCGAAAATAAGTGTCCATTCTATTCACACCCTCCAGTTTTTGTTATATCTCCGCGTTCCCGACAAATTGTATATGTTCACGTCAAAAATACTAAAATCACATTTGGATATATGCCACTTTTAAAATTACCCGAAGGAATATTTATGGGAAATGGGTTAACAGAAAACCACGATGGCAAAGCTTATGTGCCGATAGTTAACACAACAGATAAACCATATCCATATTCACCTACTGAAGTAGAATTACAAGAAGTTCAGGAAACTCAACCAACACAAACAGAATTGGTTGAACAGAAACGTATCACTCGTCGCAGAAAATTGTCCAGATTGAAAATACACCCCTCTAAGATATACAGCATTCAAGAAGATTCAAGATATAAAAAAATCAAGGAATTATTGCGCTTAGATCATTTGAATGTTGAAGAGCGAGAAGAAGTAGATCTGTTATTAACAGAAAGTGCAGACAGATTCTATATCCCGGAAGAACAACTGCAATCCACGCACATCACACAACATGAAATCCGTACTACTGACGAAGAACCCATTTATAAACGTCAGTATCGTTTCCCAAGAAATTTGCGAGGAGAAATAAATCGACAAGTAGAAGAGTTATTAACTAATAATATTATTCAACCGTCACAATCACCTTATAACACGCCTATTTGGATTGTCCCTAAGAAAGAAGACAGTCAAGGAAATAAACGCTGGAGATTGGTACTGGACTTCAGGGCACTAAACGAGAAAACGATTGGAAATGCGTACCCGTTGCCAAACATTTCCGAAATACTGGATCAATTGGGAGGAGCACAATACTTCTCCATTTTTGACCTTGCCTCAGGATTTCATCAAATTCCTATGAGTAAAAAGGACCAACACAAAACCGCATTCTCCACGGATCATGGACACTGGGAATTTGCCAGAATGCCATTCGGACTCAAGAATGCTCCTGCTACTTTTATGAACTTAATGAATGTAGTATTATCCGGATTACAAGGAATAGAGCTGTTCGTATACTTGGACGACGTAGTGATATACGCAAAAACTTTGACAGAACATCGCAAGAAATTTCTTAATTTAATACATCGGTTACGTGAAGCAAACCTTCAACTACAAGCTGACAAGTGCGAGTTTTTGAGGCACGAAGTCACCTATCTCGGACATCTCATTACACAAGACGGATTGAAACCAGATTCTAAAAAACTCGAAGCAGTCGAAAAGTTCCCGCAACCTAAGAACGTCAAGGGAATACGAGAATTCTTAGGTTTAACTGGATACTATCGCAGATTCATCGATAAATACGCTAAAATATCAAAACCACTGACTAAATTGTTAGAAAAAGATCGAGAATTCGAATGGACCGAATTGCAACAATCCGCGTTCGACACTCTCCGTCGAAAACTATGCGAAGAACCGGTATTACAATATCCGGATTTTGAAAAACCTTTCATAGTCACTACAGATGCAAGTGGCTATGCAATAGGCGGAATTTTAAGTCAAGGGCCAATAGGATCAGATCGACCATGTGCCTATGTATCAAGAATATTGAATGCAGCCGAGAGGAATTATTCAACTTATGAGAAGGAAGCGTTAGCTATTATATTTTGTGTCCAACATTTTAGACCATACTTGTACGGACAAAAATTCACTATCGTCACAGATCATCAACCATTAGTATGGATGAGGACTTCAAAGGACCCTACGTCGAGACTTACACGATGGCGTTTAAAATTGGAAGAACATGATTTTGATATCGTTTATAAAGCAGGAAAGAAGAATGCGAATGCTGATGCCCTATCACGCAACCCTGCGAATACAAATACCTTCGAGAATTCTACCAATTTGCCAATTGAAGTCAATACAGATTCAAAACAATCCCTTGTCGCAGAAGATAATTATTATGGGAATGGCATAATTCACAAGCTAACCCATGAACCACCAACTAGACGTTCGCAACGAATCTCAAAACCTACCATTGAAGGACAGCAATATCGGAAGCAACTAATACGAAAAGAACAGAAGAAAACGAAAAAGCTCGAAAGGAACACATTACAACCAACAGTAGATTCATCTCATGAAACTCCAGCCTCATCAGACAATATAATAACTAATGAAAATCCATTTTTCGAATCACCTATGTCTCAAACCTTTGAGACTGAATCTATCGAAGCATCATCCAATATCCAAGATGATGCTCTCTCAGAAACATCATCTACAGAAGAAAACATTCTCTCTGGCTATAACACCGATCAAATTGATTGTCCAGACGATGATGTTAGTGACGAAATTGAATGTCATTCCGAGCCAGCGTGTGACGAAGAAGATGAACGAAATCCCATCGAGAAACTACTATCGGGAAGAAATATTTTTGAAACTCGGGACAATTTAATAATGCGAAAGGATAATTGCGTATTTTTCTTCGATGAAAATGGAAAACCTATTGGAACTGATACAGAAGACTATGGAAAGAAACGGAATTTAACTGATTTTGGTCCCAATACAGTTGGTATAGTTAAATCATTGAAAATTGGAAGTAAGCGCTATTTCGGGATTTATTTACCGCAGATATCGACCGGAATCAATATAAGTAAAGTCTTTGCAATATTAAATTTATGTAGTAAACAGCCAAAAGAATTGTTACACTTATATAAAATTCAAAGTTTAAGTATTCCGCGTATCGATTTCTCAGATCCTACCCTTTGGAATAAGATGCAAGATATATTGATAAATCGATTGCGCTCCATCGACACTAAGATATATATATGTTTAGGATTTGTGAAACAACCCCCTATGTCTGAGCGTTTTGATCTCATTAAGGAAGCACATAATTCGATAGTAGGAGGACACAAGGGCGTGAATAAAACGTATAGTTTATTAAGATTTAATTATCAATGGGAAAACATGAAAGAAGACGTTCAAGCTTACATTGAACAATGCCTACAGTGCAAATTAACAAAAATTATTCGCGTCAAAACACGAATGCCAATGGCTATTACGGATACTCCAGGCACAGCTTTTGAAAAGGTAGCTCTCGATCTGGTTGGACCTCTACCGCCGACAGAAGGCGGAAATCGATGGATTCTCACGATGCAATGTCTACTGACAAAATATTTCATCGGAGTCCCATTACCTGATGCAACAGCTTCTACCGTCGCAGACGCATTTTTGAAACGTTTAATATGCGTATTTGGACCCCCCAAAATAGTTCTAACCGACCAAGGCTCGAATTTCTTGTCCAAATTAATCAAATTATTAGCTAAACGACTTCGTATTCGTCAATTAAAAACCACTGCGTTTCACCCCCAAACTAATGGTTCGTTAGAAAGATCCCACACAACTCTCGTAGAGTACTTGCGTCAATTTGCAAATAAAGATAGCGAATGGGATAACTGGGTAGAATTTGCAATGTTCTCTTATAATTCCAATGTTCACGAAGGTACAAAGAGAACGCCATTCGAGTTAGTTTACGGAAAAAACCCTATAATTCCTTCAAGTCGATCACTTCCTCGACATGAACGGATTGAAACTTATGATAATTACTTGATAAAATTGTTAGTTCGATTAGATGCCCTACACCATGACGCACGCGATAATCTACAAGCCGCGAAAGAGAAGTCCAAGATCTATTACGATCGAAGACTTCACCCTGTCGATTTTATCGCAGGGAACTACGTATTTTTAAGAAGGGGTCTAAAGTCTGGTAAACTAGGCGATTTGCAAGAAGGACCTTACCGTATCTTAGAAGTATTTAATGATAAAAATGTTAAAATACGAATTGGGAGGAAGGAAAAGATCGTCTCGATGGATCGTCTTATCCCTACTACCATAAGGAGTCAGATTTAAGACTCCGTCATAATTAATAATTTCTCTAATGTAATTTTTGTCGATGTTAATATAGGTTGGCCAATTATAAAAAGAAAGGACAGTAAACTATTTGCAAAAATGCCAAGCAACGAAGCACGTATATATGCGGGAGGAGATGAACCTGCGGCTTCGCGTTTGGATGCCCAGCTCCACAAATGGAGAATTCCCCATTTGAAGGGAAAGGGGCCAGCAGCCCGAAAAGAAGGAGTCCGCGAGAAACTCGGACTGATGCGGAACCACCAGGTAATGGAGAGAGACCGCGTGCTCGCCGACTTATATGGGGACTCCGAAAGCCAATCATATCGTCCAAAAATAAGGGAGACTTGGAAAAAACAGCAATCCGCCAAATACCAGGTGGAAGGGAAACCTGCGCACAATGACGATGTTTTCAACGAAATGTTGTTGGACTTCTACGGTCCAAGGATGGAGCCTCCGTACCCTGAGGCACTCACCTCTGGAAATGGTTGTGGACAAGAACGCCCAAATAATAGGATCCATAAGGAAAATCGGAGATCATCGCGAGAAAAAGGATGGAATCGCAATACTGGAGCAATACCCAAACGTACACAAGTAGGTTCGATACCTGCGTACAATGATACGGTGGAGGATCCAACTTTACCTACTCGCGGGGACTTGCGAAAATCCACGCGAGCCGCCATCTACGTGGATCTCAATGATCCAATTTACCGTAAAAGAAGGGAACCACGAGCTCCTTCACCACCTAGGTTGCCACCGCCTCCACAAGAAGAGGCTTGGGAGACTGCCAGCACAATGGGAGAAGCACCCGCATTACCAGATCCAGAACCGTGTATTCCAGATATAATCGAGACAAAGGCGATAGAAGAAGGAATCGCTAAAACATCGGAGATTTCAAAAGAGATTCCTGTAACCACGTTATTAGTATCCCCTTCGGTTGACGTTGGAAGTGTCAACGGAAGTGCGTTGGAATCCGAAGGAAATTCATCAGCAACGCATCGGAAATCTAAGGCCAGGAAAAATTACCAGAAGGTGCGGCGCGTAATAGAGAAATCTACAAGCGACTTATCACACTCAAGTCGTTCTTCAACTACGGAATTTCGCGCACGCATCACCACATCGAACTTTTGTGCGGAATGCGGGTTCAATATAGTAGCTCTCAAAAAGATTTGCGCCTGCAAATACTGTCCTTTATGCAGCAAGTTGCTAAAATGAAAGCAAACTTTTTCTTTTTTTTTATATATTTATATCGAACATTATTATTATTATTATATTTAATCTAATAATTGTGCATGTGCGAACACCAATTTCAAAATGTGATGACGGTGCAATTATAAAATACAAACATACCGTCCGAGTAATTGTTTAAGATTAAACTAAATCGCAATCGCTCTTGTTTTCTTATTCGCACTTTCCGAATTTTCTCGAACCGAATAATGACGCATATACAAATACAATCGCGCTGTTATTTGCGAATATATATAAATACCTTCCAATTCACAAATTCAATAATGTCAAATATAGAATCACCAAAGAACATGATCAATTATTATTATTATTATTATTATATTATATAGTCCATTATTATTGTTGCTATATTATTGAAATACGTCAAAATAATGAGTATCGTAAAATCAATTAATTAGTTGTTCGGGATTGGGCACTCACGAAGGAGCCAATCCCGAAGTATCAAACCTAATGAATTTTTATATATCCTTGAAATAAAACTTATTCTGTAACGAACTTATTAGTAAAACAATATGACTACTATTAATGTTATTATATATGTTGCTCGCGAAAATTGACAAACAAAAATTTCAACGATATACACACATTCATATTCACCAATTTCTTGTTGTTTAGTTTTATCTTTTCCTAAAATATTCATCGTAAGATTACTTTTTCAGGATATAAATAATCCACTGCGGAAGCTAAGGAAAGGAAATTAACGAAAAATGAATGGGTCATTTTTGTGGTATCTATCGGTCTTCGCCATAATTTTTACCGGTGTTGAAGGTCTCGTCGCATACGACTGTGGCACACCCAACGCTAACATGACGGTAATATCGTTGACTCAAATTGGAGACTGCGATATACCTGAACCCCGGGTGGATAAAACTGCCGTCTATATACAATTACTACAAGTCCTCAACTATGGTAACGTCCACATCAGAACTTGTAGAATTGACGTATTTCGTGAAGTCACTCACTGCGGGATGCACAGTCACAGTTCCGCCGTAGCCCAGGGTATCGCTGAATACGTGAAAGATGTCAGTCGTGAAGAATGCAACCGAATGCATGAAAGTGGACGTCTCGTCTTTGGTTCCACCATCTTGGACGGACTGAAGAAAAATGGTACTACTGGATTCAGCACTGGTCTCGCAGGACGGGTCGGTTTCGACGCGAAATGCCAGGGTACTCATTATACCGATCCATACGGTTCTTGGGACGATGTCATCGTGCAAGCTCGGGTTAAAATCACCCGCTCTGATTACGATGCTCAAACGCATCTGCAGTCAAATCAAGTGATATTGAACACTGGCACTCGATGTCCTATTGATCGTGGAATGTGTTTAGACTCTTTTGGAAGCACAGCATTTTGGGACAACAATCCCATGGACTCTTGTAAATTCAATCGATATGGAGTTTTATATCAGGGTCCCGCCTCTAAACTGGTGGACGTGTCCAATACTTTTGCGGAAACCATATACACCATTATCAGTCAAGATCTCACCTTCGCACTAGCAGTGGGTGGTTCAAAAACACTATGTGGTTATAATATAATAAAAACGGAGCATCCTAAATTGTTCATCTTAGAAGGACAAAAGGAACGATTCTTTAACTCTCCTGCTCCACCGCGAACTCATGACATGGATCTTTTCGCATATGTAAATAGTAAATTTATATATGTTGAAAAACACGTAAAAACTCAAGTGACTAATCTTTACCGAGACATCTTGCTGCACCGTTGTGCTCTGGAACAAGATCTTCTAAGGAACGCTCAAGCACTTGCAATCATTAAACCGGAGGAGTTTGCCTACACCTATAAAAGGGGGCCAGGATACATGGCAATAACCACCGGAGAAGTCATCAGACTCATTAAATGCATAGTGGTCGAAGTTAGACGCGCTACGACAGAAAAGTGTTATAATGAGTTATTAGTGTATAAGGGAGAAACTTTAATGTTTCGCACTCCACGGACTCATATTCTAAAATCCGTAGGGTATGAAGTGCCTTGCAACAATGTATTACCACAGATGTTTCAACTAGAAGGGCTGTGGTTCAAGGTATTCCCAACGTTAGTTGAAAGTCGAGCCCCACACATCATGTCTCCGCAATCTAGAGACACGTGGAAATATCAGAGCCCTGGAAATCTCGCTCGCCAAGGAATATACACTTCGGAAGATTTAGAACGATTAAGAGATTACATAATGAGTCCTTTTGAGCAACCGGCCATTATGAACCACTTAGTACGCACCGTGAAAGGGGAAGGTGATAATTCAGCTGGATGTGGATGTGGTTAGGACTCAGCAATTTTGGCACATTCAGTGCTGGTATTTTAGGTATCGTCATGATACTGAAGGTCCTAAAGTTCCTAATCGACACGGGCATACATTTTTTCGCCCTACAAAGAGTATTTGGTTGGTCGTTTTATTTATTAGGCGCCATTATGGATTCCATGACCAACGCTCTGTTACATCTGCGCCCACGGTCTGATACCCCACTAACTACCTCTTCCAACTCTGCAGAATTGGGCCAAAGAGGAGAAATAGAATCCTTGTATCCCAATGAACAATTGCAAGAGATAACAATACTACCATCATCTGCTACTGCACCTGTAGAACAAAGACGCTATGGACTATCGTAAAGTGAGTTTAGTGAGTTAAAGTGACTATAAATAAAGAAATAAGACAGTTATGAACTTTTATAAGAACTAATCAGTGTAATTTAAGTGCGATTCTAAATTTGTTTCTTATGAGCGAATGTTTACCAAAATGACCGAAGAAAGACAAATACTTTCCGAATAGACCTAAGAAAATTTTAATTGTAAAATATTTTGATTATATATATACGTTTAAGCATTCAAGTTCCAACAATGGTATTTGTTAAGTATATCTTAACTTTTGTATATTTGAATTGATTTCTTGAGAATCTTTTCACCCGAAATCAATTTTAAAGGGGGGAGGTGTAACGTGGGACGTTTTTAGTTCTAACAAAAATTAGTTTTCCCACCGTTTCATCTTTCTCTAGCTTGCACAGCTGTTACTAATAAAATAAAAAAAAAAGGGAAATGTACTATTTTCCCACATTCGACAACCAGAAGATAAGCTTCTTACAACATGCGGCCGAGCATCATCATAGTAGAAATGCCGCGAACCCTCTCGAGTTTCGTGTAAATTTATGATTATTCATAAATCAGTTTTCGATCACACGATCCGCCGTAGCCAACGGCCGGAGCATTATCCCATAATAAACTTAAAAATAGCAATAGAACACTTCCTGTTGTCGAACACGTGTGGAAAAATAAAAAGACTAAATAATTTTTGTCCCGAATGACGTCACGTCCTCTTAGTAATACTAACAATTACCATTGCAACTATTATAATCAATTAACCATTAATTATAGAAGCGTTACTAATAAAATTCATTGTCAGCGTACAATTAGATTTATATCAATAAGTTTAGAAGTATATCTTATTCAATTTAATACCTTTTTAACGGTATTAATTATGATTATAAGTAATAAGTAATCGGAGTATTGCGCGATGCATATATCATCAATTGCGAATATGTAATCCGCGTAATATTATTATTGTATGTTAACTACTAATTGTTATTATTGCGTTTAGATATAAGTTTATAATATTATATTGTAAGGGAAGATAGTATACATCATATCCACTTTTCCCCACTTTTCCGGGCATAAGCCCTGCCCCTTTTCCTCTATCGTCCAATCTTGACATAGACAATTTTTGACTCTCATCTCATGAGCATAGAGAGGGAGAAGTCCTAGAGCTCTAACCGAGGTGACGATTTAGGAAAACCTATTTTCAACAGTCAGTTCAAAAGTTTCAGTTAAAAGGTTGAGTTAAAAGTTTACTTAAAAAGTTAGTCCGATAGTCGACAGTCCGAGAATCGACAGTTTGAAGTAAGTTTCGTTTTATTTTAATCTTTTCTTTATAATTATACAATCTTGTTTACCATTTTTGATTTCCAGGATAATTCCTTTTTTTTCTTTTCCCCTTTTCCTTAATCCAAATTAATTTAAAAACTTGAGGTTGGATGCTTCAAGTTAAGGTACCAACTTCGAGTATTAAATTAATTATTTAAACAAAATTCTTCCAAATTAATTCAAAGGCTTGAGGTTGGACGCTTCGTCGTCAAGGTACCAACCTCGAGGTATTGAATTAAAGACTTGTTCTATTCTTAATTTTGTTGTCTTATTAAAGACTTTTTCGATTCATTCGATTTTTTCTAAAAACCAATCCTATTTTCAAAGGCTTGAGGTTGGACGCTTCGTCGTCAAGGTGCCAACCTCGAGGTATTGAAACAAAAAGGATTTTCTTTTCTTATTTCTTTTTTTTTTTTATTAGAACCAAATACTTGAAGTTGGATGCTTCCTCGTTAAGGTACCAACTTTAAAGTATCTATCTAACCACGTTTTTTTTTGTTAATTAATTGAACCCCAAATCGATTATTCCTTAGTTTCCTTTCCCAAAAATCATACTATCTTCCAATATTTAGTAATGTACTTAAAATATAAATTGTAATAATAATAATAATAATTGTATATTTTATTTCACCATTTCTCCACCATCCCGGTCGTCCCAAGGTAAGAGGGACGAATTATAAATTTTAAAAACTTCTTTCTTTTATTTGTACTCCGTTGTGTTCGACGCTGGACGTAACACTAGTTTATCCTAACTCCTGCACCAACTCATATTTCGGGTATAGTGAATTTTCTCACTTCTTCTTTCTTTAACACGGGATTCCCGAATAGTTCTTGCACACGTGTAAATTGCATTTTTTACATAATTGTCTTGTTCTCGTTGTACAATTTTCGATTTTACAAGAATATTGAGTATGTCCTTGTTTCATGTTTGCCAATAACTGTGTACGAACCTTTACTCAAATAATTTTCACTGATACTCGTTCCTTTTTTTCTGTGTTCGGAAGTGCTTCATTAGAGTCATGCAAACGTTTGTAATGCCTAACAGGATACGCATTATTATTTACATATTTTTTTACGTAAAAATGATTGGCTTGATGAAAAAGTTTCATAGAACAAAAAATGCTTAGAATCATCCGAAGAAGACGTGTGAATTTTTAAAAGATGTTTCGGGCCACTGTCGATTTTTTGGTTCTGGCCATTTTCCGGAAAAATTTTAAAATTTCCCAAAACGTCCTGGAAAAATTCACACGTATTCTTTGGATGATTCTAAACACTTTTTGTAAAGTGACTTTCTTTATAAAGCGATTCCTTTTCGAGAAAAAAATTAATCATTAATTCATTATTTTTTCTGACTTTCGGCCGCCATTTCGGATTTGCCAAGTTGATTTTTTATGTTTGTAGGGCTACGGTTTTCAAGGAAAAATAGTTTATGCGCGATTTCTGAAGGTTTTACCCCTCTAGCTCAACGGATTCCCTGTGAAAATTTTGAATTTCAAAAAAAAAATCTGAAAAATGTCACGTTTTTTTCCCCAAAAATTGCAAAAATGAGGCCGACACAAACTTTTTTTCGAAATTTTCACTCCAGATTCTGAAAGTTCATAAAAAAATCAGAAAACATGGTTTGCATGATCATTTCTGACCTGCTGATTGGGTTTTTCTATACAGCGTTGAAAGTGGGCATGCGCAAATGTGCCCATTTGACCTTAATGGGTTGATAATCAACATCATTTAGAGCTGCACGCTATTAGCACGTAATTGTTATTAACAAATTATTCATAAAAACTTATTAACATCGCGTGCAACTCTGAATAAAATTGATTATTAAAGTCGACGATTTAATTTTGTGAAAGGAAAAACCAAAAAAAAACCAAATAAGACCAAAAAATAAAACTTTTTTCCCTCTTAGTAAAAATCGTTTAAAGGTCATTTAAAGGTGGCTCAAAGCGGTTAAGGTTTGGCATTTGTGTAGTCCCACAAACGAAGGAAGAAAATGAAGCTACTTTCAAAAAACAAGTAATGAATTTTGATAAAATTTGTTTTACGAGGGTTTTCGGGGTCGCTGATAACGAATCCAGTGTCAATTTTTCAAAATTCAAAATGGCGGTCCAATATGGCGGGCGAATTTTAAAAAAATTGATCGGTTTCGTTTGAAACTTGTTATTTGAGGGTTTTTGTGGTCTCTGATAACGAATCTGGTGTAAGTTTTTCAAAATTCAAAATGGACGACACAATATGGTGGATGAAATTTTAAAAAATTAATCGGATTCGTTTGGAACTTGTTACTCGGGAGGCTTTCGGGGTCGCTGATATGAATCTGGTGTCAATTTTTCAAAATTCAAAATGGCGGCTCCAATATGGCGGGAGAAATTTTAAAAATTTGATCGGTTTCGTTTGAAACTTGTTATTTGATGGTTTTTGTGGTCGCTGATAACGAATCTGGTGTAAGTTTTTCAAAATTCAAAATGGACGACACAATATGGTGGATGAAATTTTAAAAAATTAATCGGATTCGTTTGGAACTTGTTACTCGGGAGGCTTTCGGGGTCGCTGATATGAATCTGGTGTCAATTTTTCAAAATTCAAAATGGCGGCTCCAATATGGCGGGAGAAATTTTAAAAATTTGATCGGTTTCGTTTGAAACTTGTTATTTGATGGTTTTTGTGGTCGCTGATAACGAATCTGGTGTAAGTTTTTCAAAATTCAAAATGGACGACACAATATGGTGGATGAAATTTTAAAAAATTAATCGGATTCGTTTGAAACTTGTTACTCGGGAGGCTTTCGGGGTCGCTGATATGAATCTGGTGTCAATTTTTCAAAATTCAAAATGGCGGCTCCAATATGGCGGGAGAAATTTTAAAAATTTGATCGGTTTCGTTTGAAACTTGTTATTTGAGGGTTTTTGTGGTCTCTGATAACGAATCTGGTGTAAGTTTTTCAAAATTCAAAATGGACAACACAATATGGTGGATGAAATTTTAAAAAATTAATCGGATTCGTTTGAAACTCATTACTCGGGAGGTTTTCGGGGTCGCTGATTACGAATCCGGTGTCAATTTGTCAACATTCAAAATGGCGGCTACAATATGGCGGGCGAATTTTAAAAAATTGATCGGTTTCGTTTGAAACTTGTTATTTGATGGTTTTTGTGGTCGCTGATAACGAATCTGGTGTAAGTTTTTCAAAATTCAAAATGGACGACACAATATGGTGGATGAAATTTTAAAAAATTAATCGGATTCGTTTGGAACTTGTTACTCGGGAGGCTTTCGGGGTCGCTGATATGAATCTGGTGTCAATTTTTCAAAATTCAAAATGGCGGCTCCAATATGGCGGGAGAAATTTTAAAAATTTGATCGGTTTCGTTTGAAACTTGTTATTTGATGGTTTTTGTGGTCGCTGATAACGAATCTGGTGTAAGTTTTTCAAAATTCAAAATGGACGACACAATATGGTGGATGAAATTTTAAAAAATTAATCGGATTCGTTTGAAACTTGTTACTCGGGAGGCTTTCGGGGTCGCTGATATGAATCTGGTGTCAATTTTTCAAATTTCAAAATGGCGGCTCCAATATGGCGGGAGAAATTTTAAAAATTTGATCGGTTTCGTTTGAAACTTGTTATTTGAGGGTTTTTGTGGTCTCTGATAACGAATCTGGTGTAAGTTTTTCAAAATTCAAAATGGACAACACAATATGGTGGATGAAATTTTAAAAAATTAATCGGATTCGTTTGAAACTCGTTACTCGGGAGGTTTTCGGGGTCGCTGATTACGAATCCGGTGTCAATTTGTCAACATTCAAAATGGCGGCTACAATATGGCGGGCGAATTTTAAAAAATTGATCGGTTTCGTTTGAAACTTGTTATTTGATGGTTTTTGTGAACGCTGATAACGAATCTGGTGTAAGTTTTTCAAAATTCAAAATGGACGACACAATATGGTGGATGAAATTTTAAAAAAATAATCGGATTCGTTTGAAACTCGTTACTCGGTAGGTTTTCGGGGTCGCTGATTACGAATCCGGTGTCAATTTGTCAGAATTCAAAATGGCGGCTACAATATGGCGGGAGAAATTTTAAAAATTTGATCGGTTTCGTTTGAAACTTGTTATTTGAGAGTTTTTGCAGTCTCTGATAACGAATCTGGTGTAAGTTTTTCAAAATTCAAAATGGAGGATTTAATTTGATAGATGAATTTTTAATTTTGAACGTTTCAGAAAAAAATGCAATAAAAGCAAAACATACATTTAAATGAATTATATAAATTAGCTGGTACAAAATATGTACGAATTATTATTTTTATGAATATTTTTATACGCAATGCTTAGTGTCAGGGTATTTGCGTAATTTTATTATAATACAACTACGTTGTTTACTTACGAAGGAAATATGGTTAAAAATTGAACAAAAAAATGTCAATAAAGAATGTATTCGCAATCAATTTTCGGAGGCGCCTCCAAAAAAATTACCCTCCTGCGAACATCACAACTGATTACTGAACCATAAAAAATAAAAAAAATATATGGTTTGTTAGTTCATAAATCAGTTTCTCAAAGTAACATCGCTGATTTTTTCTAATTCATTTGTGAATTTTTGGTAACACTGAAAAGTTGAAAAATAAACTTATAAACAAACAAAATTTTGTTTTTCTTTTATTTCAGATGATTATTATAACGAGTTATAATGTTGACCGCGGTTTTGTCGTGACGCTTGCGAAAATTACGTGCCATACGTACGAATATTTATCAAATGTATGCTACTATAAAATTACTCAAATACACTGGCGCTAACCATAACTTTTAAAGAGTTCGTAAAAATAATTTTGTTTGCATGGAATTACAAATCTTGGTAGATGTTAGGAATTATGCTCTAAATCGAAGTAGTAATTATTAATGATTTACACGTTTTTCTAAGAATTGTTTAACCACTTATGAGGACAGATGTTAAACTTTTCTACCTTTCGATCCGTTCGCGAGTTACATCATATACAAACAAAATATGATGCGGCCAGACGTACGGACGAACGTACTTACAAAATCGCAGATACAATTTTTGGATTTTTGGGGGCTGTAGGGTCTAAAACGTCGACATTTGATGAAAAACAATAGTGCAATTTTTTTGACCTTCGGTCTGGGACGAAGTAATACGAAATTTCATTTTGAAATATAGTACATACAAAAGTCCATAATCCACAAATTACTTCACCGAATAATAGATTTCGTTTTAAATTTCCATCGACTTTTAGAATTTTGAATTTTGAATTTTGAAAAAATATCGGATTCGTAATCAGAGACCCCTGAAACCCCTCAGTAACAAATTTCAAACGAATCCGATCAATTTTTTAAAAATTCGCCCGACATATGGAGCAGCCATTTTTAATGTTGAAAAACTGAACTGACACCGGATTCGTAATCAGCGACCCCGAAAACCCCCCGAGTAAATAGTTACAAAAGAATCCGATTAATTTTTTAAAATTTCATCCACCATATTGTGTCGTCCATTTTGAATTTTGAAAAACTTACACCAGATTCCTTATCAGAGCCCACAAAAACCCACAAATAACAAGTTTCAAACGAAACTGATCAATTTTTTAAAAATTCACCCGCCATATTGGAGCCGCCATTTTGAATTTTGAAAAACTTACACCAGTATCCTTATCAGAGACCACAAAAACCCTCAAATAACAAGTTTCAAACGAAACCGATCAATTTTTTAAAAATTCGCCCGCCATATTGGAGCCGCCATTTTGAATTTTGAAAAATTGACACCGGATTCGTAATCAGCGATCTCGAAAACCTCCGTAAAACAAATTTTATCAAAATTCATCACTTGTTTTTTGAAAGTAGCTTCATTTTCTTCCTTCGTTTGTGGGACTACGCAAATTCCAAACTTTAACCGCTTTGAGCCACCTCTAAATGAACTTTAAACGATTTTTACTAAGAGGGAAAAAAGTTTTATTTTCTTGGTCTCTTATCGATTTCCACTTGAGTCCGTGCGATTTTTTAACATTTTAAAATTTTGACTCGCCCTAATATACAGGGTGGCCGATTTATCTGAAGACATCGAAATATCTCGAAAACTATGCACAGAATCAAAAAAGTTGTCGGATGAAAGTTGTTCGACACGAAGGGGGCATCCAGTGATAATGAAATTTACCCCCTCCCCATCCCCTGGGGGTGGAGTGGGGGCAAAAACAATAAAACTTAAATAGGAACCCCCATTTTTTATTGCAGATTTGGATTCTCCGGAAAAAAGTGCACCAATTTGACCTAGGAGCTATTGCATTTTGGTTCACAGGTGGCGCTGTAATCGATAAAAATCCAAATTTATCTGAAGACATTGAAATACCTCGAGAACTATGCACAGAATCAAAAAAGTTGTCAGATGAAAGTTGTTCGACACGAAGGGGGGCATTCAGGGGGCAAATAGGGACAATTTGATCCGTTTATGAAAATTTAATATTAAAAATTCTAATATTAGAATTTTTAATATTAAAATTTAGTAATATCAATTGCGAAAATTGTTATTCTGAATATGAAATTTTAATAATGTCCATTCCAAAAATTAAGATTATGAATAATTGATATTCTTCATATTAAAAATCACAACTGATTACATAAAAATTGTGCATACAATATCGAAGCAATTTTATAAATAAGTTTTCTACCTTCAATAAAATTACATTTTAGGTTTTAAATTTATTATTTAATAAACAAAAAGAGGACATCACGCAATCCATTAAAAAACGCGTCATGTCCCTTCGCTCAGCTCATTCATTCTCTCTCCATGCATGTTTTTTCCGAAATGAGAATAAATAAGCTGAGCATTGACGGTCAAACCAGCTTCTATTAAACAAAACGAAACTCTTACTTCATTTGGGGATTTCGTCGCCATCTACCGGACCCCGAGAGAACTCACGTGGTTTCATACATGTACATCGCTTGCATTTCGGCCATCACCGGCGCCGGTTCTGTTACATAACGCTAGAGGGCGACATAACTCGAAAATAAAGTAGCATATCATTTTATACATAAGTTGAGTCACACGTAACCAGTTCACCTACATTTTTCTCTACTTTCCTGAAGGGAAGTAAATGGATATCGCGACTTTCTAATCCCCATATTAAAATTTAGTATTCACGGTCTCTCAGTGTAAGACTGTTTTTGAAGTCCATTGTATTGGTAGTAATTCGGTCGGAGGTCACTTTGCTTTTAGAATAACAACTTTCCGTTTACGTGACTATTTTTTGTCTACCCTTCATTGCTTAAACGAATTGCAAGTTAAAAATGAATCTTGCTACAGTTCCCGAAAAAATCGAAATGATTCTTATTTATGGTGAATGTAAGAGGAATATTGACGATGCTGTTCCGTTGTATGCTGAGCGTTTTCCAGATAATGCTCGCTCGCGTACTTTTTTTTACAAAGTTGTGAATGCCTTTCACTCTGATGGCAGCGTACAAATGAAAAAAAGGAAGCGAAGATTAACAGTTACCGGAGAAGCTAACGAAGTAGCTGTACTAGCAGCTATTCACCAAAATCCACGTGTAAGCACGCGACAATTACATCGCGATTCCGGCATTTCCAGAGACAGTATTCAAAGAATATTGCATCATGATAAGTTTCACCCATATCACATTTCACTGCACCAGGAACTAGATGGCGATGATTTTCATAACCGCGTGGTGTTTTGTGAATGGGCATTTCAAAAAATGCAAACGAACCAATTTCTTTGCTAATGTATTATTTTCAGATGAATCTACATTCACGAACCATGGTGGCGTCAATAAGCATAATATGCATTATTGGAGCGTAGAAAATCCCCATTGGTTACGACAAGTTAATCATCAACGTCCTTGGTCGGTGAACGTTTGGTGTGGAATCATAGGAAATAAACTCATTGGTCCTTATTTCATTGAAGGTAATTTGAATGGAACAAAATATCGAGATTTCCTAGAACAAGAAGTACCATTACTACTTGAGGATGTTGCTATGGACGTCCGACGGACAATGTGGTTTCAGCATGATGGTTGCCCAGCACATTTTTCAAGAGTAGCAAGGGAAATACTAGACCGTGATTATAATGGTAGGTGGATTGGTAGACGTGGCCCCATTAATTGGCCTGCGAGGTCACCTGATCTAACATCTCTGGATTTCTTCCTATGGGGTTACCTAAAAGGTAAGGTTTATGAACAAGTACCAACGACTTGTGAAAACATGGTGGAACGCATAAGAACTGCTTGCGCAGAAATTTCTGCAGATATGATTCTATCATGTATAAAGTCATTTGAAGAAAGAATAAATAAATGCATTGAAGTGGAAGGTCAACATTTCGAACACTTACTCAAGTATGTGAACAGTGAGACAGTGAGAGGCAAGGGGACTCACGTAAAACAAGCACCCCAAAGGGAACAGAAAAATACTACGTCCACGTCGTTGTTCCTGGGTAACGCTAAATGTATTTTTTCCCGGCTTTGTTAGAATGACCGTATTCCATATCCGCTACGCGGGCGAAAATTGTCAATATTGGAGAATCCAAATCTGCAATAAAAATTGGGGGTTCCTATTTAAGTTTTATTGTTTTTGCCCCCACTCCACCCCCAGGGGATGGGGGAGGGGGTAAATTTCATTATTACTGGATGCCCCCCTTCGTGTCGAACAACTTTCATCCGACAACTTTTTTGATTCTGTGCATAGTTCTCGAGGTATTTCAATGTCTTCGGATAAATTTGGATTTTTATCGATTACAGCGCCACCTGTGAACCAAAATGCAATAGCTCCTAGGTCAAATTCGTGTACTTTTTTCCGGAGAATCCAAATCTGCAATAAAAAATGGGGGTTTCTATTTAAGCTTTATTGTTTTTGCCCCCACTCCACCTCCAGGGGATGGGGGAGGGGGTAAATTTAATTACCACTGGATGCCCCCCTTCGTGTCGAACAACTTTCATCCGACAACTTTTTTGATTCTGTGCATAGTTCTCGAGATATTTCGATGTCTTCAGATAAATCGGCCACCCTGTATATATATATAACTCATAAAATTAAAAACAATTGAAAAACTTAAAAAATTAGAAAAATACTATTTTGTCTAACTTTACTCGGTAACATATTGATAAATCTTCGATGGCAAAGAGATAAAAAATACTTATTTTCATATCTTGCGCCCGTCATATTAGATTATTCATATTGAATTCCGAAAATCCAACTTCAAATTCGTAATCAGCGACCCCAAAAATCCCCAAGTAATAAGAATCAGATAAATTCAATGAATTTTGATATTTTTCGTCCGCCATATTGGATCCGCCATTTTGAATTTTAAAAACCTAACTTCATATTCGTAATCAGTGACCTCAAAAGTCCCCGAGTAACAGGAATTAGGTAAATTCAATGAATTTTCGTATTTTCTATCCGCCATATTGGATCCGCCATTTTGAATTTTGAAAATCTAACTTCAAATTCATAATCAGCGACCCCAAAAACCTTCGGGTAATAAGATTCAGGCGATTCAGTCGACAATTGGGGCAATTTGCAAGATATATGAGTAATCTATAAGATTTTGCAATGGATTTGACACCATATTGGGTCCGCAATCTTGAAATTTTTAATCTCGTCATTCATATTTCGAAAGTACACACTTTTTATGCACTTTTGGTTGAGAGCATAATTATGTATGGACACTTTTTCGAGGTGATAAAAGCGATCAAACTTGAAAAAAGGCATTTTTAGGGGTTTTTTCAGTCATGGTAAATGTTTTGTCGACTTCAAAATGGAAAAGAGGAGTGTCAGAACCGAAGAAACGATACTTTTGATACAAAATCTTAAGTTTCTAATTAAGAATAACATGGCTTAAAAGTGAACGAAAAAATTTTGGTTTTTGGCGTTAATCGGTTATTATTGAATACAACAATGAGTGTCTTTCACATAACCTAAACAAACAAATAAATAATTTATTACCTAACTAATGCATTGAGTAGCAAGTTTTCATCTGCCTTTCATGCAAATGAATATGTTAAAATCTTTATGTGATCTGTGTTTCCCGACATTCTGGAATTTTTTATATTTTAATAATTTTTTACAATTTTAAAGTTTCTGATGAGGGCTACAATATATATCCAAAACGTAAAATTTGTATTTATATTTTATTAAATTTTACTTATTTTATAGTGACCGTCATTCTCACTCCTATTTGTCTGAATATATATGATACATTAATTTGATAAGTAATATGATCGTGTTAGTACAGTATCATTCACAAAGGACTACATATCCAAAGATGCACATGCCTTATTATTATTACGGACGCACACATCTATATGTTAGAATACATTTCGTTAAGATAGTGAACGTTTGTTGTACATGCAAATGATATGCATACTTAACTAAAAATGACCTATCCATCATAATATTAACTAAAGGACTTAATAAAAGGACAAAACAATATATAGCAATTCACAATACATGTTTTAGGTACACTTCGACATTCAAAATTCATTTTTTAAGCGGATTGTCTTCAATATGGGTATACGAGCAAAAGAAACACATATTAAAAAGAGTATAATCTCTAAGAATTCTATATGGGATCGACTAATTTTCAAAAAAATTCAAAGCCATTTGGGAGGAAAATTGCGCTTGATGATAGTCGGTTCAGCCCCTCTTGCCGGAAATATTCTGACGTTTGCGAGGTGTACCTTAGGCTGCCTTATTGTTGAAGGCTATGGTCAAACTGAATGCTGCGCACCAATCACACTAACCTTACAGGTAACAACTATCCTCTATAAATATTTCCGACGTTTTCGTACGTAAAAAAATTAATTTTGTTCATAAGGCTTGTTTGAATAAGCGCTTGCGTAGGTGCAAAAGTATGTGCACGTTTATGTATTTTCTGATAATTGCATAACATAAGAATACACATTGTGATGAATACTTACAAATATAGTCGACCTTCAGTGAAATGCCAACTATTGTCTCCTGCCCAACAGCCTCCTGGCTACTCAAAGTAGGTGTAACATACGGCCTAGTTGCAGTCCCCTCTTAGGACATTTAATTTGGAAGACCGACACGCACCGTACCAAGCCACCGAGCTACTTTTGTCACAAAAATACGGAAACTTCTGAGTAACTCATAGGAAGGAAATGATTGAAAAATATTATATAAGAGAGTTTTAGAATTTTCCTTGGATATTCGATATAGCCTTTAACTTTGTTCTTATCAATAAGGTCCCGTCAAAGTCAAATTCAATTTCTTAAAAGAATATTCCTATATTTTATCGTCGATTTAAAAAGATTTGGCGATTTCACGGATATGTGTGCCCTTGCCCATGTTCTTGACTATGATCATTTAGGCAATAGCGAGGCCAAGGTTGTTTTGTTTAATGGGGATGCTGTCTTTTATTTTGAATTGAACACAATGATCTTCAACGGAGGCGCTCTGAGACTTTTGATTTTCGTTATAGCTTCATTTTCAATGACGATTAAAGTTACATGGAGTTCACCTGACAGAAGCTTCTATGTCCACTTTACCGAACACTTATATGTTCCACTGTAATTCACGGGGTACTCTCGCGTAATCCCTGGAAGCTCTTTTGGTGCTCTCATGGGACCCCACGACGAAATGATAATTGGAAAATAAATATTAATTTGGTTTTGACTGCATATGCATACTAGACCGGAATGAAAAACAAAACTCTTTTCGAATCGAATCGTAATAGTGCGGAAATGTTGCCATTTTTCATTGCGAATTCAGGGAAAAAAAGTTTTTTGAAATCGGACAACATCTTCCGTTCGCGCATCGCAGTCAAATTTTAGTTAAAAATGATAAAAAATGTAGTTGGCGAAAACAAGTGTGAACGTTGATTTATCTATCTGAGTTTTTGTGTGGTGTCTACCACATATAATATAGATAGATGCCTAACTTTGTGGTCCAATTGGAAACATGTACCACCCTCCCCACTCCCTCCTTCTGTGCAGCTCCTCGCCCACCCTTTTTTGGACGACTCAGAACTCACCACGGGAAGGTGGCTGCACTGCGAGTTCCATCCCTACCCTTCCCACCCAGTCAGTTATAAATTGTTGAAGACAATTATTTAGCAATAGCGAACTCTGCTTTAGTATCAAATTTAGGCATCACGGCACGAGAGGCAAGGGTTGCCCTTATGAACCCATCACGTCTCTCATGCCCATATACTTTTGAGGCGGCTTGTGTTACTAATTTAACGCAGCGCTCCACAGCCTGAGTGTGGCATGGAATATCTGCCAAATTTATATTTAATTTTGGTTTCTCCTTACGAATTATTAATTGTGCAATTGTGTCTGAAGAAAAACTTGTCAAAAGAGGGGGACAAGTAACTTTTGTTTCTGACCAATTTATTAATTCGTAATATTCATTAGATTCAAAATTAACTTTGGGAACCAACAAATTACTAACATTTTTGCCTTTTACGGGAACTTTTTTAGTTTTTAGCACTCGCGTAAGTCCGAGCTCTCGGACATGTTCTTTGTCATCAACCACCATCGAGAGAAGAATGTTTTCTGGATGGGCAAAGAAGGCATTTGTTTGGATGACTTTATGAACCACGTCTTGGACTTTCGAAGGTAAGTTTCTGCATTTTTTAATACACTCTAAAATATGTTTAGGTCCTTCAACTATTGAAGATTTTGTTTTGATTTCGAACCACATAGGAACGTATACTGTAAGAATGTACTTTATAATCTGAATGAGGTTTTCAGATGGCTTTTGCAGGGAAATGTACAACCTCAGAAACCTGTTTGCAGTTGTCAACCACCGCGAGTGTGATATTGGTCCTGGATCACGATTTTCTAGGTCTTTGGAGCAAGATCCACCATCAATGGCAATGGCAATGTCATGTAAGTATCTTTGATCTTTACTTAGGTTTTCATAATCAACTATTTCTGGAAGAGAGCATACAATTTTTTGAAAAGCAACGACAGGTAGAGACTCGCAATGAACCAACTGTTTACCGAGATGACCATTAAAAGACTGAGGCCCAGAAGTTTTCCCATCAAGTGCTTTAACAAGATGCCGTAGAGGTAGCTCATTGAAATGGAGGAGACAGATAGCCCATTGCACTGGTCTATGAAGGCGCATTTCTATATATTTAATTGCTCCATTTTTCCAACCTGTATTTGTTGAAGTGCCATCAGAACCACTCACTACAACGTTTGACGTATCTATTCCATTCTCTTCAAAATGATCTACAATGCAGAACGCTGTATCTTTTCCAGTTTTATAGGTAGGCACTAAATGGCATATATACTTCGATCCTGGTTCCTCAATTACTGAAATATGTTCTTCTTTTCTGTGGTACAGTTTGGTGTCGTTTGCATCCTTTTTCAATCAATATTAACGTGTCGTCCATTCTTCCATCGAAGTACACGCACATCAGATCATTAATTTGTCCCGTTACCTTATCAGATGTAATCAATTTCGCTCGACACTTTTCTTTCTCTCTTCTAATTTTACTTCTGTCGATGATAAGAGATTTATTACTATCTGTAACGAGACCTAGATCTTTAAGTACGCTAGAAGTAATAGCAGCTGTTGCTCTGTCAGACACGCCAAAACGATCACTTGTCAAAACAGTTGCTGGAAGTGATAAGCGCATCTGTTTAGTCTTCAGACAATCTGCTTGGGAAGATAAAAAGCGCGGGAACTGAAAATCGGGATCATCCTCATCATTATTATTTTCAAAAGTTGTCTCTGTTTCAGGATCAATATTGCAAAAAGAGGGTCCAGGTAAGCTGGTTTGTTTTGGTTGACGAGCTTTTCTTTGTAATCGTAGTGTAAGCTTTTGACTTTCCTTTGCATCAATCGGCCCGATCTTACCTAGTCTGAGGTGTCTTTGTGCGTAGAGAAATTTTATTTCTAATGGAGGAACTTTTCTTTCTTTAGGGCAAGTGCAGTCGACAAGTATTGGGTTGAGACAACTGAACGTGTCAAAGCTTTTTTCGCAAGAACAATGCAACATCATCTCACATTTACAAAATGATATATCAAATAAAGAATTTGAACATTGTTCAATAAAATCATTGTATTTTTTCGGTTTCTCAGCCGTATCTTTGTCCCTTGAATAAGATTTACAAAGTGCATAATATTGATCGTGCAGCTTCTTGATCTTTTGAACGACTCTTGTATGAGAAACGAATGGAATCGAAGCTTTGGAATAGAGAGACTCAATCTCGCAAGCTACAGTGTCTGCCACAGCTGCAAACCCCAATTTTTGACCAGATCTGGCAGCAGTGGATTCTACCGTCATATCGTATCTCACTTGCTGCCAATATTTGATAACATCGGCATTAGTGAGAAGGTCGGATGGCAGCAGTGACTTTGGTGCGCCAATAAATGGGCAGTGTACGACGTTAGGCGTAACTGACATGACACATGTAAAGCCTACAACCTTATAAAAGGAATTAGGAAAATGTATGGGCTACGGAACTCAAAAAGTCTCAGGTAAAGCAACTCAGCGAATAAATGTCAGCATATAAAATTCATGATATAATATCAGTACTTGGCACCTGCCGTCTTATAACCAAATGAAAATCCATTTCTTTAACGGGAGCCGTGGGCACCGTAGATATTACGGCGACCTTTACGACGCCGCCTAGCGGCTCAAATCTTAACTATATTCGTGAAGAAATTGAGAGAAGTGCTCTCATCGCATATGCATGCTGTATGTACAGCCACCTTTCGGTGGTGAGTTTTGAGCTGTCTGAAGACGAGCTGCGAAGAGCCGCACGGACGGAAGGGGGGTGGGGGAGGGGACAAGGAAATCATTTTGTATCACAATGTACCATAAAATCATGCTAAATACTTAAAATGAACTTGATCAGATATCATAAACTTTGACTGCGATGCGCGAACGGAAGATGTCCGATTTCAAAAAACTTTTTTTCCCTGAATTGGCAATGAAAAATGACAACTTTTCCGCACTATTACGATTCGATTTGAAAAGAGTTTTGTTTTTCACTCCGGTCTAATGCATACTAGAGATATATTTTTGAATCAACGTAGCATATTATTTTTGTCTGCAATTTAACTGTTTAATGATCTCATATAAAGAATTAGTTCGTGTAGCAACCGCCGTTTTTTCAAGATTAGTATTATACTAAATGCTTATGAAATATACACAAATACCCAAACGAAGCATATTCATACATTATCAACCACGATTTGCCCCACAAGGAGATCTGATAGGGCTTCCTGGGAGTTCCCAGAGACTTCAGATTCTACAAATTTGTATGAGCTTGTTGATGGAACTCCCACACGGAAAAAAAAGGTCATTGTGACAACATATTATGAGAAAGTATTGAGCTTTATTATTGTCGTGGACGGATATAAATATAAGACAAAATAAGCATTCAGTCAAAGTGAAAAGAATACATAGGAATCCAATCACCGTAGTAATGGAGAATACACAGAATTTTTTACACTACCTTCAAATTATAGCGCAGAATATAAATCGCACAAATAAGTAAACGGGCCTGTAAGAAACGCAAATTAATCTGAATTAATAATTAGTTTCCCAGTACCGGTACCGATACATGGCACCAATAGAGGCAGAAAATGTGATAATACAAAATTACCTACTTAATAAGATGTTCATATAAATTTACCTCCATAAGATACTTATTAAGATCTGCTTTAAAGGACGCAGAAGTTCACGAGTCCCTAAGTGTCCCTGACAAAACCAGGGATCTTATTGTAACGAGTAACATTCCGAGAATAAACTATACACAAACATACCGCCCGCCTTACGATAGTAATACCATCAAACTAAATGATTTCATACTACAATTAATCTATTAAATGTATGATAATTAAAAATGCAGGTTTTAATTAAATAATTAATAAAAAATTAAACCGGCTTATGCCCTGCAAAAATTATTTCAGATGGAATTATACTTTGCACGGCGTTTCGACTCTTTACGAGTCCTCTTCAGGTGCTATATAATGACAAGATCGCAAAACTCGTCCCTTTATATAATACTAATTTGTCAGTAAGAAGTGGGGTTAATAATATTGTCTTAATATGTTAATTAGATCGGAATGAAATTCATGTAATTTTTGGGTGTCTTCTATTTTATTTAGTGGAGTTTTTTGAAGGGAAATGTGAAAAATTTCTGAAATTCGTCTTTTGTGAAAATTACCCTCCACATCTAGAATCTGAACATTATCCCAATTAAAATCATATGTTTCGTTAATTGTCTGTGTTTTGTAATAACAGAATCGGCTTGTAATGGTCTCTACAAATTGCATTTGTGTTCTGAAATTCTGATTTTTAATGCCCTTTTTGATTCGCCAACGTATGAAGCTTGACAATCATTGCACAAAATGCAATAAACGGTATTGTTTTTGTCTAAATTGTTCAACTTGTCCTTTCCTTTTATTATGATATTACTCAATTTATTATTTAATTGTGGAACTATTTTTATGTTATGATTTTGTAATCTTTGTTTAATCCGATGAAAAATGTCTTGTACATATGGAATTTTTAGAAATATATGTGAATTATTGTCATTATTCGCCTGTTAAGTATTAGTATAACTATGCATTCTTTTTGTGACATACTTGTTTATCAAACTTATTGGGTAATCATAATTTATTAGAAATTTTCTAAGTAATTGCTGTAACACGCCGGTTACATACTCCTCTCGAAACCTCGGAGCTCTATGCTAAGACGATAATATACCGATGGAGTGGACGGTAATATACCAACAGAGTGGTCGGTAAGAAGCGACGAGCTTTATAAACGGCCCACGAGACGACTCGGCGCGACGGTCGCGCAGCGCGATAACGAGACGTCCAGAAGTCAGTCTGGTCTCGGACGTCAGTGCCGAGACATTGAACTCGCGAGCAGGAGTACGGCCGATTTTGGTGTCACGTTCGAGTCAGTTCGAGTGCGAGTTTCACCCGAGAGAGTTTGGAGAGTTTCCTTGCGTGGGAGATCTTTGGAGCCAGAACGAGAGGGTCCTGTTTAAGACGACCCCAGGGCCTGCAGAAGCTGCCCTATTTAGCTCGACGAGAGTGAATGTAAGTGGCCTTGAGCCGATTGTTTTTTTTTGAGAATAATAAGTATTTTGATGCATTGAATAAAGAGACCATTTTTTGTGCAACCACCCTCCCTTGCATGCATCCGGTCCTTTCGTCGATAAAAAGACGGATTGCAGTGCGTGACAATCCCCGCGAGTTTTCGAGCACCTTTTCAGCCACGGAAGGAGGCGAGACATCGTCCCTCTCTGGGACGAGATCTCTTGTTCTCGTGAGTGCGAGTGCGGGTCGCGAAAATACCCCGAGTTAGCCGGACTCGGGCAATTAATTGTCCGGACGGGCGAACGACGTCATCGGGCCTCTACCTGGCGCAACGTCCCCGAAGACGTTAAAGTCTCCCCTGAGACGGTAGTCGGCCCCGAGACGGCGGCGGTAAAGCGCCAAAGAAGTAATACCGAAAAAGGGCATTACATTGCATATTTTTGTTATGAAACTGAGTATTACTCAATTTCAGAGCCCGGTCAACTAAATTGTAAACAATAGCTATTTAGTCTACCAGAGAATGTAAGTTTTTGATACTAAAAAGGGAATCTGATTATTATTTTCTATTTCATAAGTGAACTGCAATCTATCATAATAACTATTAAAAATTTGTAACACTTCTGTAATCTTGTCTTTCGGAATGCAGGTGATAATGTCATCAACATATCTATAATAGAAAATCGGTTTAAAGGACAGTTTTTTTAAACATTCTGTTTCTAAATCTTCCATGACGATGTTGGAAAAAATTGGTGAAATTAGTAAGCCCATAGGAGTGCCAAAAATTAAAACACTCATTAAGAAAAACTATCCATATTAAATTTTTAAACAGAATGTATTAGAAACCAATAAATTCAAACGTTACAATACAGATATCATATTCACGCAATCTGACAACGGAACTATTACAGCAATTTTTAAAATCTAGATTAAATTCAGCTCCATCCATTCCGTACATTCAAAACAGCCATTCATTTACAGCATCGCCAAAAGACAAATTATTAATAAAGCGATATTCTAATGCTCTCAATGACAAAATATTTCCACAATAACAAATTGTATCTTATAGGCATATGATCTGCTCCTATGATGGATACAGAAACCATTTTCTCATCTATACTGGAGCAACTGCCGGTTTTGTTTACTGACTGAACTGACCCTTGATCTTGCCATAGATGGTTGGATCAACTGCTTGTTTTGCCTTCACTGGCTCAACTGTACCTTGATCTCGCCTTAGTTGGTTGGAACAACTGCCTGTTTTGCCTTCACTCCTTGATCTTGCCTTAGATGTTTGGATCAACTGCTTGTTTTGCCTTCACTGGCTCAACTGTACCTTGATCTCGTCTTAGTTCGCTGGAACAACTGCCTATTTTGCCTTCACTCCTTGATCTTGGCTTAGATGTTTGGATCAACTGCCTGTTTTGCCTTCACTTCCTGAACTGTTCCTTGATCTTGCCTTAGTTGGTTGGATCGACTGCCTGTTTTGCCTTCACTAGCTGAACTGTCCCTTGATCTTGCCTTAGTTGGTTGGAACAACTGCCTGTTTTGCCTTCACTCCTTGATCTTGCCTTAGTTGATTGGATCAACTGCCTGTTGTTCCTTAACTGGCTGAACTGTCCCTTGATCTTGCCTTCGATGGCTGGATCAACTGCCTGTTTTGCCTTCACTGGCTGAACTGTCCATTGATCTTGCTTTAGTTGGTTTCATCACACATTTTCTAATTTGAGAATAATGGATTCAAGATAGCGGACCTAAACAATGCAAAAAGTTGCTTGATCCGTATGTAAATTGCTGTAAGGATGTTTTTAGAAACACTAATTATGAATTTGGAAGTTTGAAAATCTGAGATTTTAATTTAGTCCACGTTTAACAAAAATTTAATATTGATGAATTTTTATTTCAAAAAGGATGCATCATTATGGAAAATTGAAAATCACTTTCTGCTTGTAGTATGATGTAGATTACGAAAATATTTTTTTTCTACAAAATTTTAAGTTTGGGAATTTTATCCGCCATATTGCATCCGCCATTTTTAATTTTTTAACGTACGGAATTCCTAGCAACGGATAACAACACGGCGTATAGGTACAAGAGTAATCATTCTTTTTGTTCCCGTTAATTGAAATTTTTTACATGTTTTCTCGCTCCTGCTGCCATGTAACAGAAATCTTGGCCGAAATATAAAGGTTCGTTATCTTTCTCTATAATCAAAGACATTTGCACTAAACGACAACCGAGAACAAGCGACATATAATATCAATATAATATACAACATTCTTACAACGTATGTCTATTGCTATATAGTATTATATTTTACCATGTCGAAACGTGACAATTCATGACGACTCTCTATTCGCATAACAAATTATCTTTGACGACGGTATCAGAAACATTTCCTTCGCCGTTCTGACCACAGCGACTCGCATGTGGCCATCGCGATCTGGAAAAATCTTTTCGATAATTCCTTTCCGTCTTGAGTTACGCGGCGCTAGCTCGTCAACGACTATAACGCCATTTTTTTAAAATAATCCCGAATAAGGCAATCTAAGGAAGCCGGGGGGGATTCAACCCCCCCCCCCCCCCCCGCCCCCACTTTCTTTTCCGGGACAGTGCAATAGGTATACCGATTGTTTAACGAGATCCTTCGCCAATCGCTAGCATGCACCACCCACTCTAATAGAGTTTTGGAAACGAATGGTGAGCCACCCCTTTTTCGCGAACTTCTAATTTACTTATTGCATACACGTTATCTTGACCAATTAGAATTACCGGTTTCGCATCAACATATGGTTTGACATCGATATCACCAATGTGGGAACGTTCAGTATGCGATATAGATAGTGTGAGTGACAGCAGAGTATGATTAGATAAGTTACCGTTAGATGGCGCGGTGCGATATAGTCGAGTAGCGTGTGGACTGCGGGCAGTCAGTGGTACGCGACCGAGCAACGCGGACGAAGAGATGTCGCGAGATTCTAAGTTGTATTACCTGGTGTTAATTCTGATGTTTCAGTAAAGTGTTTTCATAAACTTAATATAATCCCACACCAATGTAAATCAAGATTAGCAGTGCCATGTACGCCAGTTAATTCGTAGATTGAGTACGAATCTATCACCGAAATCGTTACCTTCCAATGTCAAATTGTCCCGTTTCAGAGACTCCTTTTGAAGAAAATGTAACACGACAATCACGCACTCATATTTGACAAGCGATACTTGCGTCTATTAATGTGATCGTAGATCCTTCGTCAAGTAATGCGTAAGTGTTCGGACCAGAAAATGTTACTAGGGGGATTGTCAGCAAATCGCGACCCTACCATAGTCTTAATACCGTTTCGTTAACACGCTTTTGTATATTTAAGAATTTTGGGTCCGTACCGATTTATTCAGAACGATTGATTTTCTTAGCGTGTGGAATGAACAGATTTACATTTTTGACCTTTCGTCTGGTACTTTTATTGGAGAGCGATTTAACATGAAACTATTTAACGTTATCGTGAAGTTTCTGAGGCTGTTCTCCTTCACAAATGTCCATACGGCAGGGGCATTTCGAACCACAGTCATTTAAACGGTGAGTATTTGAGAGGCAAGAGAAACATCGATTTTCTGATCTTATCCAATTCCATCGTTCGTCAACTGAAATTTCTGTGAACGAATGGCAATCGAAAATTCTGTGATCTGTTTTGCTACAATAATAACAACCGACCGTTTTGGTTTATTTAGGATTTTCGTTGTAATTTAAATTTTCACGCACGACAGTCGCACATACTGCCCGAGTTGGCATTCTTCGTTTACTGAGTATGCGAATATCCTCTTGAGTTTTTCGACGTTCGTCGCGAGGTATCGATATTTCATTCATACCTGCGCGGCAAGATAACTCTGCTTCTTTATATAAAAAATTCCTCAACGAAACTAATACCGGTTCGGATTCATCGATGTTTTTCAAATATCTATTAAAATCGTATCTTAAGGGGATTCTATATGAAATTTTATTCGGGATCCTACGCTCTCAATATTCTACTGATTGCGATAACATTTTTTTGACACCTCCATGCGACGTATAAAAAGGTCTTTGTGGAGCCGAAGTTTCGAAAAATATCGCCAAATTTTGTAAAAAAGTAACCGAATGTTACAGTCGATTTCATTTGACACGAATTTTATTCGGTATCCTACGTCCTGAATTTTCCACCGATTGCGATGAAAATTTTGTTAAAACTCCAGGAGACGTATAAAAAGGTCTTTGTGTGGCTAGAATTTGAAATAACATCCCTGAATTGTGGAAATAAATATTTATTTCATTATGCATAAGTTCTAATTTTACTCGCTAGCGCTGCAATCGGTTCATGCCGTTATTCCCATATTTGGCGGACTCCCAACTGTTTGTCTGTTATGTGCAATCGGCATTCAATTCCGAAATCCGTAGTTCGGAAATTTCGTCCGCCGCGACGCCGCTCAACAATTTCCCCTCGGTTTGTGACCATATGTACATATCGTGTATCTCGGGATACATCGTGATCGGTTTCACCGCGAGTGCACCACGAAGAGGAGACAAGATTGTCAGAAAATACGAGGATGTGGCACAACGGCCATGGCGAAGTGCACCAGCATGTTCAGGAATGAATTCACCGAACAATTGTTCCATGTATTTTTTAATAATAATAATAGTTTATATGCATTTTACCAGATTTCACGTATTGAGAGTTCTGGTTATAATTAAACGAAATATGAAACATGAATAATCTATTAATGTAAATACTGATTTATACAAAATTTATTCGCTAATTACCAGACTCATAAATAGACGAACGCTATATTAGTATAAATAGAGCTGACAGCCACGGTACCAATTAAACAAAATACGATATATGAAATGTCTTTATATATAAATAATCACATATTTTGAACCACTAAAGCTTATTACTAAACTCGAATAAATAGACTTGAGAGCTCTGATAGTAACTAAACAAAATGCGATATGTGAAATGTCCTTAAATGTAAATTAAATATTGAACTATTTTGAACAAAAAAAAATATTCACTTCTGACCAAGCTCCAATAAACAGCTTTGGAAAAATTATTCAAAATGCTAAATTTAAAATAAGGATTGATATAAATATGGATATATTTGTAACAATAATATTTTATGCACTTCTTACCAGACTTGCATAAATTCATTTGACTGGTAATATTTAGGCTGAGAAGTCATTGAATGTAATGAGTGTTACTTTTGCTGGATTCATAAAAATGTAAAAAAGTATTCAGCGACGTGAAAATTGTAAATTTGTTGGCTGGTAACGAATTTTACCATTGATTTGTAGATCGATACAAATGTTGACAAATTATTGTCGATGTAAAAATTGTAAGATCGTTGATAGTAATGAATGTTACCAATACATCGATCACTAAAAGTTTTCAAAAACTATTATCGATGTCAAAAATGTAACATAGTTGATGGCAATGAATGTTGCCATTACTTTGACATAAAAAAGCTTAAGACATTTTTGTTAATGTAAAACGTGTAAGGGGGCTAAAGATAATGCAGCATTGCTGGATCTAGAAACATTTAAGAAAAAAGTGTGGTGACATACAAAACTATAAGTTACTATTACTCCGACGGATAAAAATATCCATGCTGGGCGTAAGGAATCTGAGAATATTCATATTACATACTTTGATTAAAAATGTACTGAATTATCATTGACTAGATTGGAGAGAGTCAGAGAGTATGTTTACTCTACCGCTGTAACCTCAAACATCATATCGAACAGCTGACCCTGTACGCTTTGCAGCAGGATGTCTTGAACAGAGCGCACTCTGTGCTCAACCTCGCAAAACATATAGTTCAAGAGAAATTTAAATGCCAGCAACGGCATTTGAACTGGGCATTTAAATTTCGTTTAGAAACCCCTTAAGGATGACGGAATCTTGTGAATGAATTCACGAAAGAGTTTCGGACAATGCAAATAATATATGGTTTAGAGATTGTATTGCTATAACAGCGTTCTTTACTTTTGTCCCGAACGAAATCGCATGTCGGAGAATCTAGTTTAGGCATATTTTTTAATTGATTTGTAATATATTCTATGACTATATTAGAATTGCCAAAACGAGTCTATAATAAATTCATGACATCTGATGTCTTACAGGTACCAATCACAATACAGCCTACGCCGATTTAGCTTCACCTTCCAATGCTCCTTGGAGACGAGAGACATTTTCGAGGTCTAGTTCTCTTGACTGTTACGCCCAAATTAGTCGATTAAAGCTGCTCCTGGAAAGTGGAAAGGGTGAGTCTACCATAAAGGTATATCTAGGGTTGTCGGGGGTGAGCGAGGGCTGCTGTGCAGGAATGGGAAAGGGTTGAAACCAAATAAAAATAACTAATGGTTGTGATAGGCAAAATTTAATTTATTTGAATTTTCTTGGCGAAGAAATACAACCCAGTTCCGACTTTGGAGACTCGATCTGTTGATAGGAGGGGAATTGTTGAGAAAAGGGGGGTCGGAGTGCCGGAAAAGTTGTTCCAGGGAGAGGAGTGGAGAATTAGGGAAAGGTGGATGGAACGTGTGGATGGAGCAGGGTCGCTCCACCGTGGTGAACAACAAAGATCGATGGAACCGAAATCGAGAGCGGGAAGAGAAGGCGGACTGGGACTGCGGCCTGGGCGACTGTTGCCTCAGCGGCTGCTCTGGCGGCTCTCCGGATCGCTCGCTTTCTTTTCCGATAAAAATTTCGTGGCTTGGTTTTTTCCACTGGAAGAAAGAGACCAATCGTTAGAAAGGGGTAGCGAGGTATTTTTTGTTTGTTTGAGGTAGTTGGGGATGAGAAAGAGGTGGAACTGAAACTATATCGGGGTGGGAATATAACGGAGATGAAAAAAAATACCAAATAAATTATTCGAAATGCCGAATAAAAAAAAATATTGGGGTCACCTAATCGTCCTTACTGATGCTTGTGGCGCGATAGGGTCGTTGTTCAGAGAACAACACCCGATCGAGTCACCAGTATCACTAAGAAACAAAAATTGATTGTCCCTACTGATACCTGTGGCTTAACAGGCTCGTCGTTCAATAATATTAGTGTTAACATTCATACATAATTGTGTAGTATATTTTTGAAAAGAACTCGTCTGAGAACATCAAACTATTTTTCGCTCTTTCGGTTTAAGCATTTGTGCATCCCCTTACATCCTGGACGGCGCCATCCGTATTTGGGGATTTTTATGACTTCGGGAATTCAAGTGCTAGGTTGCCATTCATGCTTTTTTTGAAATAAAGCTGTTTCGTACGAGCTATGTTTTATTATGAAGAAAAATGAGAAAGATTAAGTTTTTAGGATTATTTTTCATGCGAATAAAGGAACTTAGTTAACAATTATGTCTGTAAATTTTTGGCTTTGATTTTATTAGTATTTTAATAATTAAAATACAAGGTGAATTCCTACCCTGCCAAAAATGAAGCGTACAGTAAAACGTCCAGTGAGAGTACAAGAAACGTTTTTACGAAATTGTACGCTTAATCAAGCGAGTGGCATGCTTAGAATAAGTTTAAATGACGCTTAACTGAAAAGAGTTCTGAAGCGTGAATATGCACCTTTTAAGCGTTATCTAAGCGTCCAGTTAAGCGGCTTCTAAGAGTGCACCAAGGTTTTTTTTACTTTTGTAAAGATGAATGCTACATGAGAAAACCAAAATTAAAGAGTTCATGAGACGTTCATGAGACGAAGTAAAGCGATTTTTACAATCTTCTACAAGTTTCTTTATGAAACCTTATAATTTTCAGTCTTCAAAAATTATTTGGCTCCACATTATACTAGGATCAATCATTATTTACTCATTATCAAAGAACATTTTTATTAGAATACAAGTGTAACGCGATTATCATATTACGTCTTAGAAATTGTTTCATGGTGGTAGATGGTATTTAACCAGTTCTTCTCCAAAAAGCTGGTGATGTAATTATAGGACCACTTATGAGACATTATTATTATATATTATTACAGCTAGTCTAAACCTGGGCCATGTGCCTAGCCCATGGCAGGGTGTCAAGGTGGTTTTACTACCCAAAGTAGGGAGATGCGGTTATGAATCGCCCAAGGACTTTAGACTAAGCAGTCTAACATCATTCATACTAAAGTTAGTGGAAAGACTCGTGGACAGGCACATGAGGGAGACGATCTTAGCCCGATGCCCACTGTACGGGAGCCAACATGCCTACAGAATGGGTCTCTCCACAGAGACGGCGCTGCATAAGGCTGTCTCACTGATAGAGATCCAGCTGGAGAATAAGAGCTTCGCAGTGGGCGCTCTGCTGGACATTGAGGGGGCCTTCAATCACACCGCCCGTGGAGTGATAAGGAGAACCCGCAGTGCGCACAACACACCGTAACCAATCGCGGACTGAGGGAACCACCTGCTGGCGAATCGTAGTCTTCGAATGAACAAGGGTGATACGAAAATCCGGAGCTATATTGACTCCGGCTGTCCACAGGACGGGGTTCTTTCGGCACTGCTATGGAATGTGGCGATGAATGGGCTCCTAACTGGAATTGCGGAGCTTGGACTAAAAGTCACGGGATATGCGGATGGCGCTCTGGTAATGGACACACAGCCCTGAAAGCCGAGGCTGCAAAAACCCGGCGCAGAATCAAGGCAAAGTGCGGGCACAGGAGCTGTGTCAAAAGAACAGAACCTCTGGATGCCTACTTTCATGGTAACGTATTAGACGAGATCGCAGATCGTACGACAACATTTTTCGTGCTTAAGGAATATTTGCTATGTTCTTTTATTTCGGTTCATGCCCATGCTTGCATTCACATTCTGTGAATGTCTATTTTCGTTGAAAATGCCTCTTTTGTTTGAAGATAAGAGAAACGTGTAAAAGGAATTTTATATTATGCTTATTTATTCGTAAGATAGCTTGCTCTGTTTTTTATTTTTTTTATTTTGTTTATTCGTCAATTTGTTGTTTACTTTGTTGTCAGTCTGTGCTTATTGTGCGTTTCCAATGCATGTTACGATTGTTTGGTATTATTTCTTCTTATTTTATTATTTGAACTTCCCTTTTTGCGCTGAGTGAAGAAAAACACGTTGTCAATTGAAGTGAGAAAAAATTAAAAAAAAAAAAATGATGCGGAGTTTTCGATTTATTTATTAACATGGCGGGGTTTGTTTCCCGTCGAGCTGTTAAATGAATCGGCGCACTACCTTCCCGTATAGGGTATGGTAATACTTTTACCTGCCTTACGGCTTCTGGCTCTTGCGCAACGCTTATTGTCTAATTTCATTACGTATTAAAACAAAAAAAAAATGAAAATTATAATGTCATTTTTTTTAATAAGGAATTGTATAAAACTGGGCTTTACTAATAAGTTTATTATATTATGACAAAAGGTAATTATTATTTGTACACAAAGGATTTTAATTTTCACAAATTATGAGCAAGAAAGGGTATTTTCTTGAATTTACATGTCTCTATGTTAATCCCAAGACTCTTCTTGTCCGCAGGTGGACCGGGTATGTTCTTCTTTGGTAGTTCTTCCGCTAACGCTAGGTACACTTAATGTTCCGTTTGCTATTCGTGTGTAGTGTTGCAATTTTCAATGTCGTTTATTATTGTTGTCTTATTGTTACATGAATTACATTTTCTTAGGCAATGTGTTACATCGTTGCATTTTTCGCATAAGTTGTTGTCACATTCTTTAATTTCTATGCATCCGTGCCGTCTATTCTTTTTTCCATACCCTATACCTTTATTCTTTGCTATAACACTTTTTACAAATTGCATGATTGTCCGCTATGTAATGTATTGGTGTTATGGCACATTTGAGTGTCTTTTGTATTCCATGAACTTTCATATGACTTATTAGTTTTTCTGCGGGTGGGTCGTTCAAATTGCAAGCTTTTTTTCTATTCGGACTGTTTAGTTTTTCTGGTTCTCTTAGTATAAATTCGTTTTGTGTGGTCAATGCCATAGGGGGTTTTATCATATTGTTATTTATTTTTCGTTTTATTTCTATACGCGTAATGTTGAAACATTCGTCAAATTCTCTAATTATTTTTGTTGTTGTTTGCAGTGGTCGCACATGACCGGGTACGGACTCGTGATCTTGTCTATATAAATGGGCCCTCCATAATCCACTTGTGCAGTCTGCAGCAGAAAAGTGGCTCCGATATCCATCCCTTCCGCTGTAGAATGCACTGGGTCATGTCGATGGTAACTACAACCACTCCCTCTACATTGAGTTAGCGGTTGCAGAATCTCATTTGATGTCAGCAGACGGAGAGATCCCAGCAGCACTGCTTTCTGCATTCGGCCTGCGATGGAATTTCCATATTGTTGGCAGGCCGGAATACTTTTGATATTATCGAGGAAAGTTGGTCTCATCCCTTCCATCACTCCAATTATTAGCACGAGGAGCTTAATTTTGAATCCTCGATACAGCTTGCGAATCTCGAACAGGAGTTCCTGATATTTCATCCGTTTTTCGTCTTCCTTGCTGAATATGTTTGTCTCTGCTGGTACAGAGAACTCGATGACAAAGATGGATTTGTCATCGAAGTCAACAAGGAAGATGTCAGACTTATTGCCTGATATTTGCCTGCTCGTCGGAAAAAAGTAATTCCAGTATATTCTACACGACTCATTCCCAACTACGGATTCAATATCAGTGAGGACGTACGGCTAACCTGGGGTCGCTTTAATACCGTAGATGCTGCGGAGATAATACTCTTGGACAAGCTACCAAGAGATGCATTAGTGTCTCAACATGACACCCACACGATCTACAAAGCGTACTCTGCACCACCTGGTTGTTATGGCGGTATGATAAGGTATTAAGGACCCCATCCTGGCATGCGAAGATAAAACCCTCGGTCTCGGATTTCAAGCCGGCTGATCTTAAGAACGAGAAGGTCATCTCTATCGACAATGCAAGTTGCTGGACATTTCGAATAAATTGTCCATGCAATGGCATGTCGATATACCCTTCCTCTTACCTACGGAGGATTAACGCGGGGGAAAATTTCCTGTCCTTTGTCCTTGTCCTAGTTATTAAAGAACTGTTTAGTTTATTGGACTTGCTCTCAGTCTGCGACGCTTCGCGTGGTGGTGATCTGCGTCGCGTCGGTATGTGTCCACAGATCCAGAAATTTTTGAGTGAAGTGATTTCAGTGCACCTCATCTCAATTTCTGTCCTTTGTGCTCACACTAGGACTTCTGCGCAGTTTCAGAAGCTGTTACTTTTTTAGGGGTATATACGTTCTCATAGCCTTCCTCTGTTTTATTGTTTGGGATTACGATGTCCATTGTTATCTTTTCCAGAGCTTGTTTGGGTATGTCTGATATTATAATTGGTTGCTTGGTCTTAAGCCTTGTTAGTTTTTTCAGTTGACAGGATTTGCAAGACTGTATAAATTTCTCGACATCTGATTTCATATTTCCCCAGTAGTAAATTTGTTTGATTCTTTTCAACGTTTTAATTATACCTTTATGGCCACCTATTGAATTCTTTGATTACTTTCTCTCTATCTTTTTGAAGTTTTGCTCTATTGCCTTAATGATAAAAGTCCAGTCCGTCCCAGATATTTCGTCTGATTTCGCAATACTGAGTGTTTTGATTTGTAGGTTTCTTCGTGTGTGATTTGTAGGTGTTGTCTGTATCTTTGTGCAAGGATTTAGTCAGTGCTTTTATGTTTCTTTGTACTGTTAGTTGGCTTTCGCCTATGCATGTGATTATCTGTAGTGCAACGTGGTATTTGTTGTTTTTCTTTATAGTTGACACTCTTTTTACTTCTAGGTTACTAAATTTCGGTAATTCGTCCCTACTTTTTAATTTCGAGGCTCCAACCCCACAAGGTTGCCCTGCCGTGGTTATGAAGTAAGCTATGTTATCTTTCTGCACATACATGTGATTTTTTATTTCGACTTTGTTCTTAGTCTTGCTTTGCCTGTCATTGTCAGAGATAGTATTTTCCTCTTCATCATCGGAATCTGAATCATTTGCCTCGTCCGCTTTGGATAGTGTGCCGTTTCCATCGCTCTCTGTGTGGCCTGTATGGTTAATTTCATTAAAGTGGAAGCTTTTGTTGTCGTTATGTTCTTCTATGTCATGGTTAATTTTCGATTTATGTTGGATTACAGATGGCCTACCTCTTTTGTTTTTCTTAATGTTTGCGCTGCCCTTTTTTTCGTTCTTTATTAACATTTTGATATCTGCCTGCTTCGTGAGTATTTCGCACGCTCCTTTGTAGTATGAGTGTTTCACAGACAGTAGCTATCAGCTACTAGTCAACTAGTGTATTTCTTCAAAAAACTCCATTTAAAATTCACTTTAAAAAAACAGAAATCGCGGGTTATATTTTAATATGCAGTAGTTTATACTTGATTCTCTGTAGAATAAGGAAACAACGGTCAGCTGCTCGTCAGCTAGTGCATTTCTTCGAAAAACGCCATTGAAAAGTCACTTCAAAAAACAGAAATCGCGGGGTTTATTTTAATTTTCAGCATTTTTTAGCAATTCTGATATATACAGGGTTCGCCAAAAGTACCGAGAAGGCAAAGATCTAAGCAGCAGTGCATTTTTTTAGAAAATGTTTCAGACAAAAGTTGATAGATTTTTCCCTAGTTATTTAATGGCGATATTGAATTTGAACTTGAACAAGACCTTGAAGGTTATGGCAATATCAAGTTTGTTTTTTAAATGGAAACTCCTATTTTTTCTCACGGATTTGGAATGAGCATACAATTTTACGTCCGAATAATGGTGTATTGTCTGAGACGAACTCAATAAATTCGGTAGTGAATTCATCATCAAAGAAAAATATGTAAAAGGAGAAATATTAATAGACGAAACCAATATAATAGATCTAAAAGGAATCACGAAGCAACCAGTAACTACAATGGGGGTAGTAATAATCGAGATATTAGGATATGATACACTATTCCACGTAGTTAAAAACAGCTTCCAAATAGATTGCGAAGGAATGTTAGGATCAGAATTTTTAAAAAGCAATGAAGTTACAATAGACTACAAAAATAACCTTATTAAATGGAAAAATAACACAAAATATTTCAACAGCCCAGAAACTATAAAAATTCCGGCTAGAGTAGTATCCACAATGTTCATAAAAATAAAAAGCAATAACATTCAACATGGGTATGTACCACAGATCAATATCAAAGGTGTATTCTTGGGCGAAGCACTTGTTAAAAATAATGAAGGAAAATCATATGTACAAATTTTTAAGACAACAAATGAAGTATTAGATCTAGAGATAGAGGAAAATTAGAGATAGAAGAAATAGAGGAAAATGTAGAACACATAAACTAAAACAAATATGAAAATGAAATAATAAATGAAAACAATTATGAAAATGAAGTAATAAATGAAAACAAATATGAAAATGAAATAATAAATGAAAACAAATATGAAAATGAAATAATAAATGAAAACAAATACAAAAATGAAATAATAAATGCAAACAATGAAATAACCAACAAAAACAAATACGAAAACGAAATAATAAATGAAAGCAAAAATAAAAATGAAGATGAAAAAACGAACGAAAATGAAATCAACCAAATGATAAAATAACACTTACCGAAATCTTTCAATTCTGCAATACAAGAAGATCAAGACTTCTATAATGAAAACGTGAAGATACTAATCTTACAAAAGAGGAAAACAAACCAACAACACCAAGACCCGTCAAAGAAACCACTCGAATACAAGGAAAAATATAAAAATAGACCCGATGTGGACCTAATAAATAAACCTTCTGAATATATTTCAAACGAAACATCAACTACGAAATGGGATAATCATATAATAATACACGGTTCAGAAGAACCAAACAAACATCCCAATGAACAAAAAGAAACTCTTTACATTACAGTATAGGAAGATCAAGACTTCTATAATGAAAATGTGAAGCTACTAATCTTACAAAAGAGGAAAACAAACAAACAACACCAAAACCCGTCAAAGAAACCACACAAATACAAGGAAAAATATAAAAATAAACCCGACGTGGATCTAATAAATAAACTTTCTGAAAATATTTCAAACGAAACATCAACTACGAAAAGGGATAATCGTATAATAATACACGGTTCAGAAGAACCAAACAAACATCCCAATAAACATAAAAAACTCTTTACATACACAGAATATTTAAACGAACCCCTAACAAGAATGAAAACAACTAAAGTATATCACATAACCAAAGAAACAAAACGAGCGAAACAAGTGAAACAGCTATTACGAATGGATCATCTAAACACTGAAGAAAAAGAAATTATAGATAGAATAATAAATAAAAATGCAGACACATTTCACTTACCAGACGAGCCTTTAGGCTTCACGCTACTTATAAAGCATAAAATAATAACAACTTACGAAGTACCTATAAACACAAACAATACCGATTCCCCCTATACATAAAAAAAAATTAATAAGTAAATATCGGAACAATTAAAGAGTGGTATAATAAAACCATCAGAATCACTATATAACACACCCATATGGATAGTACCCAAAAAAACGGATACCCAAGGTAACAAAAGATGGAGACTGATTTTAGATTTCAGAAAATAAAATAACAAGTGAATAGGCGATTCATACCCTATTCCAAACATTGTCTATATACTAGACCAACTTGTAAGTGCTAAATATTTCTCAATTTTTGATCTTGCATCCGGATTCCTGCAAATGAAAATGCATGAAAACGACTCTCACAAAACAGCCTTTTCTACACCACATGGACATTATTCGATAGAATGCCATTCCGTTTAAACATGTACCAGCGACCTTCCAAAGACTAATGGACATAATCTTTCTTATCAGGCCTGCAAGGTAACGAACTTTTTGTATATCTTGTTTTTTTTTTGTATAACTTTTGTATATCTTTTTGTGCATCTTTAGAAGAACATGAGATCAAATGCGAGAAATTAATAAAACGACTAAGAAACGCAAACCTTAAATTACAACCAGACTAATGTGAATTTTTAAGAAAAGAAGTTTGTTATTTAGGACTGTTGCAGTTTGCAATTAGGCAATTTCGCGCGCATTTAGTTTCATTAAAATAGAACTAAAGGTTGTAAACGACAGCGACGTATTCCCTATTCGCGCCCTCTTTATCGTTGTCACACGTGCGACTTCCGCCCAAATTTGATTCAGATTTATCGACACGCTCGAATGGATAGCGTCTCTTATCCTTGCTCGATATTTGAATTACGGCGTCGATTTGCTTATCCCATAGAAATAGATCTTTTTCGCAAAAGGTGTTTCGGGTCGGTCACTTTATACTGTGCGGATCATCATTTTTGTGTGTAAAACTTGGATTTATGTGACCAGAAAATTAATAAATTTAATAACTATAACTTGAGTGTACTTCCTTTTCACGAGCCGGTATCCTACATCTACGATTCCGCGATTTTCAATAAATCGACAGAATTTCTTGTCGATCCTGCCAGGATCCATGTGGCATAAAGTGCAGTGACATACATTCTACTTAGTGCATATATTAAAAAAAAAACCCTAAAAGTGGAAAAAAGGGTCATCATAAATTCCATTCGGGATTTTCTGTTCGCACGTGGAAAACGGTGTGGAAAACTGTGACGTCATAAGCTATCGTCCCCGCTTCGAGACGGACTTCTCCTTGGACACCGACAGAGGGGAACCCCACGCAAACGGCATCTCCATCTTCGAAGTCAGCCGCCTCCCGCTCCGCTCACCGTACGAAAACCCCGTACCCAGGACTATAGCCGAGACCTGAGTCCGCTCTTCGCTGTTCTTCGCATCTTTTCGTCGCACTATGCCGCTCTTCGCCCCGCTCTGCTGCCTCCAAGCTCGACTCCGTTCGCATTTGCATTTTGGATTTTCGAGAGTCGATTTCCCCGCGGTGTGTTACCATTGCACGACTGCCGCACGGTTTTTTTCTCGAAACTGTTATGAATGGATTTCAGCGCTAATTGACATTCAAAGCTACACTTACCATTGTTGAATGTTTCCATTTTTCAAACAAGGATCTCTGGAATTTGAAAGAGAGGATTTACCAGGTGTCAACATAACGCAAGAACTTGAAGATTTGATTGCTCAACAAGTCATCAACATACAAGAATTAAAGGATACGGTCGCCTCTCTTCCGGCTAGTGCTGAACGGACTGTGGCAAAGCTGCAAGTGCGAAAGAATTATATGCAAACAATTTGGACACACTGTCGGGAGATTAACACGCAAATTGAACAACGTGCTAGCGACTTAGAACGTCGTCATCCATATTTTACGGAACGACGGTATGCTACCGCTCAAACATTTTATTTGGATAACACCGCTGATATCGAGGATATGCTTGCGCTGTTAAGGCCCAGCTCATCAACAGCGGTACCACCATCAGCGAACGATGCAGCCAATCCGATCCAGCCCAGGCGTCCAACATCGCAGCTGCCTCGCATCGAGCTGCCTCATTTCAAAGATGGATATGACAAATGGGACACATTCGCGGATTATTTTAAATCAATAATTACAAAGGATATGTCACTTGATGACATCTGTAAACTCCATTATTTACGGTCATCGCTTGAAGGTGAGGCGCTGTCAATGATAGCGCACCTACCGGTCACTAATGATAATTTCGTGGTAGCGTGGGATCTTTTAGTATCGCATTTTGAGAACAAACGGTGTATAATCGATGAACATTTAAATTCGCTTTTTTCATTACCGGTTGTCCGCGCCGAGTCCGCGACCAATCTGCGTGATCTTTATTATAAGTCGACCGCGATTTTGGGCGCATTAGACGCATTGGAGTTACTTGTCGATGAGTGGGATGCGATGCTAGTGCACGTACTTCAAACGAAGTTGGATCCGTCTTCACGTAAGGCATGGTCATTGGAACTCGGGTCACAAAAGACGTATCCAACCTTCGCGAAATTTAAGGATTTTTTAAATAATAGATCTTGCGGCCTCCAAGCATCCGTGAATCCTTCGTGTTCCGATTATACTGCTCGTTCAAAATGAAACCGATCGCCAGCTCGTCGCGTAAGAATGCACTCTCGGTTCAATCTCACGCTACCACGAACACTAGTAAATGTCCCATTTGTTCCGGCTCGGATTTTTTGTATACATGTAATCGGTTTAAGAATTTAACTAGTTTTAAGCGCAATGAATTTGTTAAACAACAACATTTGTGTTTTAACTGTCTTGGGCCACACGCGGCCGCGCTATGTCAGAGTCCGCATACGTGCTTTATCTGCCGTAAAAAGCACCACACGCTGTTGCATCGAGATCAGACATCCCATCAGGCCTCGGTATCCGGTTCATCGACAATTCAATCGACGAATTTGTCGCACGGAACGACGCTTGGCGTGAATGAACCCGTGCTTACGCATTTTGCATCAAATACGCCTATTCAATCATCGGTCATTCTGTTAGCCACCGCGTATGTCCAAATTCATTCTAATGGTCGCTCGATCACAGTTCGTGCCTTACTCGATCAAGGATCTACCTGGACTTTTATATCCGAACCACTCGCAAATGCTCTTAATACACGAGTCAATCGTGTGTCAACGTCAATCGGCGTTATTGGAGGAGCCTCAGCTGGCTCTGCCAATCGTGCTGCGGATATTCGAATTTCCCCTGTTCAAGATTCTAATCCATCTTTTCGTACAGATGCGATCATCATGCGAACGCTCACGTCTTACGCTCCCAGTACGAAGCAATCATTGGCTGATTGGAAGTTGTTTCACAATTTACGATTAACTGATCCCAACACCGGTAGCTCCGAACCGATCAATCTTATCATCGGCTCGGACCTCTACGGCTCGGTATTATTAGGTGGCTTAATCAAAGGCCCTGCTGGCCATCGAACAGCCCAAAATACCGTTTTTGGGTGGATTCTTTCCGGTTGGACCGCCCCACCTGCGCCATCTGTGCCATCCGAAACACTGGTATTCTATTGCACAGACGTCTCAAAATTACATGACGGGTTACAAAAATTCTGGGAGATAGAAGATATTCCCACGTCAAAACCCCTGTCAGACGGCGACGAAGCTTGTGAATCCCACTTTCAGCATACCCATTCTAGAACTCCCGATGGGCAGTATGTAGTACGCTTGCCATTTCGATCGTCCTTTCCGATAAATATCGGAGAGTCTCGTAACTTCGCCTCGAAATTATTGGAAGCTGTCGAACGACGCCTGGCACGTACTGAAAACGACCGCTTGGCGTATCATGACTTTCTGAACGATTATGAATCTCAAGGTCACATGACTCCAGTAAAGTCGACACCCATTAATCAGACAGTGTACTTACCACATCACTGTGTAAAGAAGGTGTCCAGTTCGACCACAAAGCTGCGAGTCGTCTTCAACGCTTCGCATAAAACGTCGAACGCCACCTCATTGAACCACCACCTCTGGACTGGTTCAAAACTGCAAGCAGGCTTGAGTCATGTTCTGTTGCAATGGCGGATGTTCAATGTCGTTTACTGTGCTGATATAGCACAAATGTATCGCCAAATTCTCGTAGATCAACGAGACAGAAATTTTCAGCGAATTCTTTGGCGACCAAATTCTGAATCGCCAATCGTAGATTACCGACTAAACACCGTAACTATCGGAGTTTCTTGTGCTCCCTTTCTCGCACTGCGCGTGCTGAAGCAATTAAGTGCGGATGATGGTGCGCGATTTTCTCGCGCTGCTGCTATTCTGAATAGCGGTCTCTACGTGGATGACTGTTTATTCGGCGCTCACGATAACAACACCGCCCGGGAGATTCGTGATGAGCTCATCACGCTCTTGAAGGGAGGGGGTTTCGCCCTGCGAAAATGGGCCAGCAATAAGCCCGACCTTTTGTCCGACATCAGCCCTGCTGATCACGGGTTGGCCTGGGAGAAACCTCTCTCTGAAGATGACGGAATAAAGATTCTCGGCATCGTGTGGAATCCGACCCATGATGCCTACCAATTCCGGATAAATCTGATTTGGCCAAGTTCATTGACAAAACGCTCTCTCCTATCGTGCATTTCGAAATTGTACGATCCACTCGGGTGAGTCTTGCCAGTTGTGATTACCGCGAAAATATTTATCCACCTTTATGGTTGGCATCGGTAGATTGGGACACTCGTCTCCCAGCGGACTTATGTACCCAATGGACTCACTTCTACGAATCCCTGTCTGCTCTTGAAAATTTCACGATTCCCCGATGGATAGGACTGGGACCTGATATTGTGTCCTGCGAATTTTATGGGTTCTCCGATGCGTCCAGCGTGACTTACGCCGCAGTCGGGTACCTGCGTGTTGTCCACAGCGATGGCCACGTTCAGGTGAGTCTCCTCGCTAGCCGAACTAAGGTAGCTCCTGTCAAGCAACTGACAATTCCGCGGCTCGAACTCTCGGCCGCTGTATTGCTAGCACGACTCACCACTTTTGTGCAGCAGATCCCGCAATTTTCCAACCTCACGGTATATTGTTGGACAGATGCAACGATTGTTCTCCATTGGCTCGGCGGTAACGCCTCGAAATGGAAGACGTTTGTTGCCAATCGAGTGTCCGAGATCCAGTGATCGCTTCCCCACGTCCAGTGGCGCCACGTTTCCAGCGCCGACAACCCCGCGGATCTAGCCTCCCGTGCCATTTCGGCGCATGACCTTGCTCATTCACGTCTGTGGTTGATGGGACCTAAATGGTTGAGTGAAAAATCAGAAGCTTGGCCTAATACCACTCCGCTACTCGGTGTTGGTGTGGAACTGGAAGAACGCACTCGAGTGGCCAGCCTGACCACGCAAACGTCTGATACGCTGGATGAACTTGCCTCGAGAGCATCTTCCTGGTTGCATTTTATTCGGGTCGTCGCCTACGTCCTTCGATGGAAAACACACATCGATTCACAAATCGTACGAGGATGTCTAACCTCCAATGAGATTCACCGTGCTGAGACAGCCGTTTACCGATGGTTACAAGCCATACTTTTTCCGACTGATCTTGTAAACCTTCAGGCTCAGCGAACTGTTTCCGCAAAAAGCAAACTCCGTTCGTTGGTTAGCCAATTCCGAGTTGCCATTTTCTACGAAACATCCCATCATTCTAGCTGCGCACCCTGTAGTGCGATTGCTGATCAGTTACACGCATCTCACCTGCTTGCATGGCGGCGTGAGTGTCACCCTTCGCACTCTTCGCGAAACGGTTTGGGTTCTCCAAGCGAAAAAACTAATTCGATCAACCATATTTCATTGCGTGATTTGCACTCGACTTAAAGCCGAACTCAGCTCACAGATTATGGGTAATCTGCCAGCTTCTCGTTCAACTCGCCCCGAGAGACCCTTTTTTCATTGTGGCGTGGACTACGCAGGTCCATATCAGGTTCGAGTTGTTAGCGGACGCGGACACAAATTTCATCCTGCGTGGATTGTACTTTTTGTGTGCTTCGCCGTGAAAGCTGTGCACATTGAGTTGGTGTCCAAGTATTCTTCTCCTGCCCTTCTGGCTGCCTTTAAACGCTTCGTCTCTCGACGAGGTCTTCCGTCTTGTATGAATAGCGACCAAGGCACCACGTTTGTAGGCGCTGACAATGAGTTGGAAACGACCATTCATGAAGCCATCGCAGATGAGGCATTTCGCGACTTACTAGCGAAGGATCATGTCGAGTGGCGATTTCTACCTCCAGCAGCTCCCCATTTCGGTGGCCTATGGGAGGCCGGCGTGAAGAGCGTCAAGTTCCATCTTAATCGCGTTTTGATGGGACACACTCCAACTTTTGAAGAGCTCACGACATTGCTCTGCGAAATCGAGGCTGTCCTCAATTCACGTCCTCTAGCCCCTTTGTCCGAAGATCCTGAAGACCTAGCCACCCTGACGCCTGGTCACTTCTTGATTGGCGGTCCCTTGACGGCAGTGCCGGAACGATCGATACTGACACTATCTGTCAACCGACTATCGCGGTGGCAACAATGCAGACAGATGCTAGAGCAATTTTGGCGACTTTGGTCTTCGGACTACTTGCTCTCGCTGCAGCAGCGAACCAAGTGGCAGATTCCGAACAAGCCCATCGCGAGTGGGCAACTAGTTCTACTCGCGTTTTACTCTTAAGAAGCCTAATCTTCCACCGATGAAATGGCCATTAGCCCGCGTAGTAGACTGTTCTCCCGGCTCCGATGGAATTGTTCGCGTCGTTAAATTGCGTACTGCGTCATCCATGTACACTCGGCCTATTACTCAGTTAGCACGCTTACCGGTGGAGATTAGTGAGTCTTAGTATGTAAGTTTTTTTTTTCTAGTGTATAAGTATTCCAACATTACTGGCTCTACATAAATCGTTTTAACAAACCTCGGTCTTGCAGGCGAGTCGCTGCAACGGGGGGGGGCGGGGGGGGATGGACGTTGTTGCAGTTTGCAATTAGGCAATTTCGCGCGCATTTAGTTTCATTAAAATAGAACTAAAGGTTGTAAACAACCGCGACGTATTTCCTATTCGCGCCCTCTTTATCGTTGTCACACGTGCGACTTCCGCCCAAATTTGATTCAGATTTATCGACACGCTCGAACGGATAGCGTCTCTTATCCTTGCTCGATATTTGAATTACGGCGTCGATTTGCTTATCCCATAGAAATAGATCTTTTTCGCAAAAGGTGTTTCGGGTCGGTCACTTTATTGACCAGAAAATTAATAAATTTAATAACTATAACTTGAGTGTACTTCCTTATCACGAGCCGGTATCCTGCATCTACGATTCCGCGATTATCAATAAATCGACAAGGACATATAATTAGCGAAGAAGGTTTAAAACCAGACCCGAACAAAATCAATTGCATACAGAAATTTCCAATACCTAAAAATCAGAAGAATATCAGACAATTTCTCGGACTTGCAGGATACTACCGTAGATTTATTAAAAATTTTTCATCTATAGCCAAACCTTTATCAAATTGACTAAAAAACGATATATCGTTCAAATCGAAAAAAGAAGAAAACGATGCATTTAACACACTGCGTGAAAAATTATGTAACGCACCTGTCCTACAGTACCCCAACTTCAATGAACCTTTTATAATCACTACAGATGCATCAGGATATGCGATAGGCGCAATACTATCTCAAGGAGAAATAGGTAAAGATAGACCTATTGCTTATACCTCTCGCGTACTAAACGATCACGAAAAGAAACACGAAACTTATGATAAAGAAGCTGTCGCAATATACTATGCCATATTACATTTCAGACCTTACGTTTAGGGAAAACATTTTACGGTGGTTACTGATCATAAACCCTTCACATCATTCAGAACAAAAAAAGACCCCAATTCCAGAGTTGCCAAATGGATGTACAATTTATTAGAATACGAATTTGAAGTAATACATAAAGCAGGCAAATCAAACGTCAACGCAGATGCATTGTCCAGGAATCCTATAGAAATACTAAAAATTAACGAATCCAATAAATGAGCATATGTGCGTTTCCACGAATATCTACTAGATCTCGCTTATTCGTAATTACATTGTCCCGCAGAAATTCACGCACCTCATCCGTGACGGAGTTTGCTGGGCGTTTCTCCGGTTGATTGACATATAGTATTGTTAATCGCAAATTCTACATCATCCAAAACACGATACCAAAGCTTGCCTGCATCTTTATCCACTAGTTTGCTAATCATCGGGGTAAGCACGCGGTTTACTCGTTTCACCTGTCCATTTGCTTGTGGCGAACCTCTAGCAACTTTATGGTGACGTATCTCGTAATCTGTTAAAAATTCTTCGAATTCCTGTGACTTGAAAGCAGATCCCCTATCGGAGGTCAATGCTTTTGGTTTACTATAATTCGAAAAGTATAATTTCAAGGCAACTATTACTTCTGAACTCGCGGTAGTTTTAGTCGCGTACAATTTCACAAATTTCGTAAACGAGTCTATGACTACTAGTACATGTTTCTTAGCGACTTGTTTATTATCAATTGGTCCTAAATGATCAGTATGAATTTGTTGGAAAGGTACATTTTGATTTTGGGATATTTTGAGGCATTCCTTCCATTTTGCCGTAAGGTGGTGAGAACGCAATACACTTAAGGCAGTTACGCACATGATTAGTGACCTTTTCTCGCAAATTAGGAAACCAATAACTCTTTTGAATTACGTTACATACTTTGTCTATACCCACGTGACCAAGCTTATCGTGGTACTTACGTAAGACATTAGGCTCCATACTTTGTGGCACGTAGAATAGTAACTCGTCCATTTTCTTTCGGTATACAATGCCATTCTGCTGTTCGAACATTTGATGCTCGTTTTCTTTTAATTCTACGCGAATTTTCTCAATTGCCGGAACTAAATACACACCTTTTAAACTAATGTTTGATAGAATAGGAAAATTACCATCATCACAACTTATCGAAAACGAAACCCAGGAAATATACAGTGACTATGTACAAAACTTAGCCTCAAAACTTTACCACACACAGAAATTCGCAAGACAAAATCTAACAACCGCTAAACTAAAATCAAAACATTACTACGACAAACATATTAACCCAATAACATTTAATATAGGAGACCCTGTTTTTCTTCTCAAAAATCCCAAAACTAGCAAATTCGATGACGAATATCAAGGCCACTTCGAAGTACTCGAACTATTTGATAACGGAAACATAAAAATAAGAATAAAAAACGAAGACAAAATAGTTCACGCGAATCGACTAAAATTATCAAAAATACCAATACACTAAATTTAAGGATATAAAAAAAAAAAACTAAAAACAAAAAAAAATAATATAGATATATATGTTTAACAGGAACAGAGACAAACGAAGAACAGAAGTCAATATTACAAACAAAATGAATACTCTCATAACCACAGTTCTACTACTTATAACAATTCTGGACGTTAAAGCATTTATAGCATTCGATTGCGGAGCACAGAGTTCAAACATATCCACAATCTCATTATTAAATACACAAGATTGCGAAGTAGAAACAAAATCAATCAAATCTGAAAAAATTAAAGCCCAGTTATTACAACTAAAGGAATATGAAGAAATCGAAGTAACACAGTGTAAAATAGAAATTAACCGAATCATCCAATATTGCGGAATGCACTCGCAAATGTCTACAGTTTTATCGGTTTAGCAATATATCGACGCCCCATATGAAAACTAGCACGTTTTCATTTAAAATAACACACAAACATGCTAGTTTTCGTATGGGGCGTCGATATATACTAGAAGTATCACGAGACGAGTGTGACAAAATACACAATACAGGGACGTTAACTATAAATTCCAATATATTCCTAGATAAAATAACACCTAACAAAGTTCATTCCCGCAGTTTAGACATGGCTGGTACATCCCAAGTAGATGGAAATTGTAAAGGAGTAGAATATAGCTATTCGTTTGGTTCATGGAGCAACGTGGTAGTACATGCAACAGCAAAAATATTAATTCAAAAATATCAAGCCAGAATAAATCTTAATGAAAATAGATTACACTTAAGATCAGGAATATCATATCCTTTAACAGATAAATCTTGTCTAGACATCGAAGGCGGAAATACATACTGGGACACAATCCCGAAAGACTTCTGCGGAGCTAACAAATATGACGTATTATATGAAGAATTTGTTGATAAGACTTATAATGAAGACAAAACAATAGTCTATTCACTCACAACAGACGAAATAACCTTTGCACTAGGAAAAAAATGAAAGAAGAATATATATGGCTATGAATTAACACTTACAGAACATCCTAAACTGATAATATTTGAATCACAAAATAACGGAGACTTCAAGAAACGTCCCATAAAAACATGGAACCTCGATATATTCTCATATGTAAATTCCAAATTTGTTTATGTAGAAAGACACGTAAGACATCAGATAAAACAACTTTACTATGACATGCTGGTACAGAGATGTGCCTTAGAAAAACAAGTACTTCACAACGCTCTATCATTAGCAACACATGCCCCGGATGAATTTGCCTACAATATCATGAAAGGCCCTGGATACATGGCAGTAGCAGCAGGAGAAGTAGCATATATAATGAAATGTATCCCAGTCGAAGTAAAAATTAGAAGAACAGAAGAATGTTACTCTCACTTACCAATTACATACATCGAAAAGGAAATGTACATGACACCCAAGACAAGAAAAATTATCAATAAAGGAAATCAAATAACATGCAATAGTCTAGTGCCACCAATGTATTCAGTTAATAATATTTGGTACAAACTCCTGCCAAATCCGGTACAAGTATCAGCCCCAGAACAATTAAAACCTCTAACTAAACAAACTTGGACATTTATAAACCCTCAGAATTTAGCCACAAATGGAATCTACAGCCAAGAAGACCTCAAGAGACTAGAAGAACATATAATGTTTCCCGCCGAAAAACCAGCACTCCTTAATACTGTAGCAAGAGGTTTAACAGGACAACAAACAAACTATCAAGGTACATCTTATTAGACAAAGTAACAAACTTATTAGACAAAAACTCCATAGGGAAAATCATAAAATTAGCATGGAACAAAACTTGGCAAAAATGTATAATATTCGGATCAACAACAGCTGGTATAATGGGAATATTTGTAATAGTAAAAATAATAAAATCTATAATAGACACAGCAATCCATGGCTACGCACTACATAATGCTTATTATGATGGTCAATCTTTTTATTATGAGCTATTTGGGATACTGTAACTCATCTTCTACTACGCTTATCAAGGAAACACAATAACAAAAACTATAACAATGATACAAACTACCAGCAAATTCATAAAATCGAGCTTCAAGAAATAAAAATTGAACAAACGAAACACCTAATTTAAACCTATCACAAGACACTAGAAATGTCGAAAACAATCAAATATACCCAAACCTACACAAAGAAACCATAGAAATTCAAAACGAACCGACGGAATTAAACGTAAAAAACCAATTTCCGAATAGAGAAAACACAGCATTTACATTAAAAAAATAATAATATATTCCTTATTTAATTTTTGTATATATTTACTACAAAAATTCCTTTCTATCTACAGAAATCAACAAAAAAAAAAAAACTGAATACCACACTTTTACATTACTTATTACTCATAACCTTAGGAGTAAGAATCAAAGGCGAAACGATACTTGTAAAAAGTTGTGAAGTGAAATTTATGAAAACAATAGACTCATGTGACAGAAAGTTAATAGTAGAAGATGATAAAAAAGTCAATATCTCAGTAGAATATTGCAAAAATATGCACAAGACTCGCAAAATACACCTTCTTGGAGTAGAAATCAACGATTTAGAAATACACAAATATGCAGAAAAAGAACTGACGAAATTTGAAGACTGCAAAGATGATGGAGTTAACACAGAAATAACAAACTACCTAATAACAGCAATAATAACAGAATGTGAAACACTATTAGAAAATAATAACGTAATACTATATAACGGAAAAGAATGCTCCGTCAATGGAACATGCTCCGACGACTATGAAGGCAGCTTTTGGGATACAATAATTGCCACAACGACACCATGTTCCAAAATAGAACCAACTACAGAAATAATACAAAATAGCGATAACCATACAATAATCGAAAGTATGAGACCAAATAACAACGATACACCAACAGTGGAAAACTTACCATCACAAACACTAATAGTTGCTGGGATTTACTGCCTTATCGTTACCATACTACTAACTATTATAATAGTAAAATTATATAAACAAAATAAAAACAAACCTACAAACCAAAAAACGCGTATGTAACATTTAGTCAAGACGATATCGACATAATGACACATGCAGGTTCAAAACAAGATCCTACTCAAGAAGATTCAAGACAGGAACGATTATAATCACTCATGTTCATTTTACCAAATCATTATTAGAACTTAAATGCTAGCAACAAAAAAAATATATACACTAATAAAACTGAAATTTTATAACATTATTATTTATTCTCCTTTCAATAATTTTCATACAAATATATATATATTTTTTTAAGATGCTCAAAATATGAACTCTTATATTTTTCAAATTGCACGAATAAGGAATACCTTTGGTAATAACATGTATGCCATTTCACAATTAACAAAATAAAATAATTGCACGAGGTCAAGTTACAACTAACAACAAAACTAATAGACACATATGGGTACAGTGAAAAAAAAAACAATGACGCTATATTAATAAATATAAATATGCGATTTGCGTTTATTGCGAAAATAAGTAATAAAAATGTTTATACTGCTCATTCGATTCACTACGAAAAATACAAACAACCAATGTAATAATTACGTTATCACCAGCCCGTCTCTACAAAAATTGTAATAATAATCTCTGTAAACATTTGTAAAGCCAACTACAATGACTGGAACCGGTTGATCCGTTAACCCTTACAGAAAAAGTCTTATTTGTTCATCACTTTTCAAAACAACCAAAAGCTACCAAAATATGCCACCTAGACGTTATTTGCAAAATAATAAACCAAAGCATGCAACCATACTCAAGTGGAGGGACAATCCAGCCAATGTCCGTAATACATGGAGCACAACAGAATTTCAGAGAATTCCATTATTAAACGAAAGAGGAATCTAGCAACTCATGTAATAATATATATCAATCGCAGGAGGAATCCAGCAACTCATATAATAATATATATCAAGCGTAAGAGGAATCCAGCAACTCAAATAATAATATGTATCAAACGCAGGAGGAATCCAGCCAAAACAAAAGAAAAAGCACACACAAAAACCAATAGAATTTCTTTCTTTTTCGCTGCCAACAGAGATGTATTTCCCATGGATCATATTCATCAACACTACGATGATAACCATGCGAGATATATGGCATCAACACTTGAATAACTATGAAAACATGCAACCAAACGGAACATGTCTATAAAAATGACGAAGATGAATGGTTTTATCATCAGAATCTACCTTACCACAAAAAGAAACCAAAACAATAAAACTAACAGGCGTTCATTAACAAACGACAAATAACACGACATTTAATTGCGAATCCTGCAACAGACTACTACTTAGTACAAGACCAACCACTTCATGCATGAAATATTTAAACAATCTCACGGATCGCATAAACTGTTTAATCAAATATGGATTCGACAAATAGAAGGAAGGAAAATGTATGGATTCAAACTACGAAACAACATAGATGACATCAATATTCCTAATCCCACAAAAGAAAATAACGTCTACTAGAAATAAAATACTGCATTTCTTCTAAGGATTCACAGAGCAAAAGGTTCTAGACACACGAAGAGGCTAAATTCTTTTTATTACATTTTATGTATAACGATTAAAAATATAAACAGAAAGCGACTGTAATATAAACTATTTGCAATACCAGCGGAAATCCCATATTGGTTAATCATCACACTACAATGCTTCTGCACTAACACACTTACTAACGCACGTACTCACAAAGTCGGAGGGCCGACTTTCGACCGAGCGGAGGGGGGGGGGGGGTTACGTCCTACGTAACGCACTAAATTTCAAAAATACCGGTTAATATCCGATTCAATAGCGCGCCTAGCGTATACTAACTGAATCTTTTAACAAATAACTTACCGATACCGATCGAAAATAGAGAACCCTATAATTCCTGAATTTTCACTCCGACTTACAGTTTCCTACATTAGCAGTAGAGAGTAATAATATCAAAACCACCATGATTTATTTTCATTTATAAAATCCAACATATCTAACCAATTTCGCAGTTTGTATTAATTAGAATACTTACTAATATCATTAATTATTTTATACAAACTTTACGAAACAGACACAAAGGAAAATGTACAGGAAAATCTAAAAGCATCTTTAGAAAGTGCAGCAAACGGGACTAGCAACCCGTAGCCTTGACCAACTCTATCTATTTCTAAAAAAGTAATAAAAATTCCAAAGTACATCCGCTTTCTCACGCATACGTTTATATGACATACTTTTCTTTTCCAAGAAAATTCTTTTCCAGATAACTTTTCATATAATATAAAAATTATAAACCAAAACTAACGAACAATAGAATGATAACATTGGTCGGATTAGTCTCCATATTTAGATACAAATTCTATTACAAAATAAAGTGCTGGTTTTGCAGAAAACAATATAAAATATAATGAAACGTTTATTTATAATAACTAACAAATTGTTTTTTCCTTTTATTACAATAGATTCAACCACGAAATTTCATTAAACAAACTTCCAAACTGGTACCGAACAAACGAATAAATAAACATTAGCGTATAAAACATTGTAAACACCATCTCATGAATAAACAATGAACTTTTTATTTATATATATCTCTATTACAAAATTGAACCTCCTCTAAAATTTAGCATCTCGATAATCATGTTTTCAAATGTTACAATAATACAAAATTTATAAAAACAAACAATTATTTTAAGAATATCTCACTGTTTATTCATGTCTTGTACGAAATTCATGCTTTGTATAACTATGTGTAAATTGCTCTTACAATCCTTCAATAAAAATACTGTTAAATTGTAAAAAAATCAACAACAGTTTGTATTAAAACAATTAATGCAAAATAGTTTATTAAAAATACAAATTTACTATTAAAACAACACAACGACATATAAAGATTGCATAAAATCTATCGGATTATTAAAAAACTAATTTGGTAAATATTAACAAATAAATATCTCCAGTTATATACAAGATACAACTACCCTTCATTTTTGTACAATCTTAAAATTAGAAGCTGCAAATCTCGCATTCACATGAATTTTAGCTAGAAAACCGTGACACGGCGCAACGATTCAAAACAGAACGGGGCACCACGGACGGTATCTCGTATAAATACAGCACCTCTGGACCAAAAAAGTTAGATAAGGTTGAGCAGTTAAGCTCGAACAGTTAACCTCTATTAGTTCAGGTCGACAAGTACGTCAGTTCGGTCCAGCAGTCCAAATTCCGAAGAGGGTTCCGGACTTGCATTCACTCAGCGATAATCGGTTGGAGCAGGCGCAACCCTGAAATCAGCGAGTCATCGAAGGAGAAATAAAAGTAAGTACTCTCCCCTAAGTTAGATTCCTGGCGACTAACCTGAACCCGGACAGAGCACGGGACCAGGGCCAAATCTTTTGGCCCGGCGTCTCGATCCCTCCGGACACGGGCGAACTCGTCTCCGCGGCTATTCTTTTTTTTTATATCTTTTGTTTGGGGTAAACTAGTTCCGAAAACGGACAGAGCTCGGGACCAGGGCCAAATCTTTTGGCCCGGCGTTTCTATCTCTCCCTCGAGGAACTTGTAAACCCTTTCCTCGGTTTATTCCGGGATTGGTACGTGCCAATGTGGAATCGACCCATAGGGAATTAGGTCACAGTCTTTTCACTTTTTTTATATATTATTTTTTTTTTATATAAGCTTCCCGCGTTTCTCCTTTGTCCAACCGCGAAACTAAATTTTTGCACGTATGTTACAATGGCCCGAAATAATAAGGGTGTCCGTCGTCGAAAGCGGGAGCGAGCTCGCAAGTTATACAAATTCCTGCTGGAGCAACGCGCCAAACGAGAAGGACAGCCAGTCAACACCCCCCACCATAACCAGCCTCCTCCCCCGCAGAAAATAAAAATTAGTTTAGAAGAATATCGCCGCCGTAACTCGATCTCAAAAAACGAAAATTAAAACCTTTACAAAAAGAAAATCGGATGTTATTTAATTTAACCTTTCCCCTTTCCTTTTGAACAAACACATTCGGCAGCTCCGTCCACCCTAAAAGAATCCTCAAATCGACCCTTCTCGTCGATTTGGCCCTTTCACGGTGGAGAGGTGGCGTCCACGTTCGGGCGCCATCGCAGCCATAACATACGGTATAGATGTACGGCGGTTAAGATTATATACTTTCTAACGTATGTTTTTTATCAATTCAACTGAAAATTGAATATGATGGAGATAAATTAGTCCTGATCAAATCGTTGACTGAAGGGCCAATAAAGGCTAGTTTTAAAGCTGCAGCCGAAATATAAACGTTTTCGGGTTCAAAACACACACACACACACACACACACACACACACACACACACACACACACACACCCGCCGGAGTCTTGCTGGTTCCTTCTAACGGGCGCGTCCCCAGGTGGCGGATCGGGGAATGCTGGTAAAAGGTATCGGAGAAATAAAATACCCGACGCGGACCAAAGAACTAGCTAGGGGAAGGAACCCCGAACAAGAAACCAAGTATGGAAGATCAGCTGCAGATAAAAGCTTACGGTGCAGGGTTCGGATCCCCAGTACCGGCGTCGGGTACGAGTGAGCAAGCGGGCTCTCCGGCGTCGTTATCAGGCAACCGCAGTGTTGTTGGGGTTGGTCACTCAGCACAAGTTTTCTTTCTCGGAAAAGAAAAATCTCCACAGGGAGCTCAAGAATATGGCCAGAGGCACACTGCGTGCCTTTAGCCATTACGCCAAGGCACGAGAAAGTTCGGGGGCTTCGCAGGCGTCGGTTACCTGCCAGGACGGGGCGAGCCAAACGTCGCCCCTATTCCGTAAGCCCCCCGAACGTCCGGAGCGTAAGGGACCCTCGCCGCTGAAGCGGCCAGCGACAAAACGGGTCAGGAAAGAAGCGGATAAAGAAGAACGCCCCGTACCACCAGCTGCAGAACAGCGGCGGCAACCCCAGTCGGAAGACCAGGACTGGGTTACGGTGGTCAGAAACGGCCTAAAGAAGAAGGCGCAGGAGCAACGACAGCAACAACGGCAGCAGCAGCAGCAGCAACAACATCAGCAGCAGCAGGGAACGGATGTCGGCAAGCGACACAGGGGGAAGCCGGAATCAAAAGCCGGCCTCCGACCCTTCCGCCCCGATGCCATCAAGATCAAGGCAGCGGACGGTGCGTCATATGTCGACATCCTGAAGACCATGAAAGCTGCGCCAGAACTGCAAAAGTTAGGAGAAAGGGTGACCGCCATCAGGCGGACGAAAGCAGGCGAACTGCTCATAGAGCTTGCAACGCCTGGCGTGTGCACCCAAGAGCTCCAAGCAGCGGCGACGTCCATCCTAAAAGGGACAGCTGTCGTACAGGCACTGTCCCATAAGGAAGCTATCACCGTCAAGGACATGGACGAGGCCACAACTCAAGAGGAGGTGGCACAGGCCATCATTGAGATGACTTCACCGGAAGCAGTGACCCCTGAGAATATCAAGCTCAGGGGAGCATATAGCGGAACCCAGGCGGCCAATATCTTGCTTCCCGTCGCAGTAGCAAACACACTGCTGCAAAAGGGGAAGCTTAAAATTGGCTGGGTTAATTGCCGGGTTCGACTGCGCGAGGGACCCCCACGCTGTTACAGGTGCCACGAGAGTGGACATCTGGCAAGGGGTTGTCAGAGCGCGGTCGATCGCTCGGCGCAGTGCTTCCGGTGTGGCAAGGAGGGTCACAAGATTGAGGACTGCGTAGCCAAACATCGTGCAACGCAGGAGGTTGGAGCACAGACCAACAATGGCTAAGGTGCTCCAAAAATAAACCTCAATCACTGTGCGGTGGCCCAGGACCTGATGTTTCAACTGGTCAAGGAGGAGAAGGCCGATATCGCCGTCATCAGCGAGGCTTACCGGGACCTTTGTAAACCGAGCTGGGTGAAGGATTCCACCAGCAGGGCGGCCATCTGGGTGTGTGGGAATCTCCACATATCCAATAAGATGTCCGATCCCCTGCCCAGCTTCACGTGGGTGGAGCTGGCTGGTATAAGACTATACAGTTGCTACCTTCCTCCCAGTCTTACCATCGACGAGTTCCAAGGATCCCTGGAGGTCATCGTCGCCAGTGCAAGAACGGCCCGACTCCCATTAGTGATCGGGGGGGACTTCAATGCATGGGCGACGGAATGGGGTAGCGCGAAGACCAACCATCGAGGATATGCCCTCATTGAAGCCTTCTCGTTACTGGAGTTGGAGATTGCTAACACGGGGGGAAAGCCGACCTACTCCAAGGCCGGCAAGTCCTCCGTAGTCGACCTGACCTTCGTCGACCCAAAATTGATGGGGGAAGGGTTGGGCTGGAAAGTTAGCGACCGATGCACGGGCAGTGACCATCAAGCCTTGGTGTACCAGCTCCAACTGACCGGCAGAGCAGTAGGAAAGGTGCAGAGCGCAAGCAAAGAGAGATGGGCACCGGCCACCTTCGATCGGGAAATGTTCCTCTACAGCTTGGAACAGACGGAGGTGGAGGGAACAGCAGAGGAGAGAGCCCGATGCCTCTCCCGAGCGATAACAGTGGCTTGCGATGCCTCTATGGCCGTGAAGTCAAATCCTCGCGGCCGACCCCCAGTTTACTGGTGGAACGTGGAAATCGCAGATATCCGTCGAGAGTGCCTTCGGGCTCGAAGGCTGCACCAGAGAGCAATCCATAAGCCCCGGTACTACCAACTGGCCGCGGAATATGAAAGAAAGAGAAAGAGGCTCAAGATTGCCATCAAAGCCGCGAAAAGAAAGTGCTGGCAGGACTTTTGTGAGGAGGTGGACCGCGATCCCTGGGGGCGACCGTATAAAACGGTCATGAACAAGATCAAGCCCAGGGGACCCAACGCACCATCTTGTCCATCCTTCTTTGGCAAAGTCGTCGGCCATTTATTCCCAGAACAGCGGGAACGGCCGATTGGCACTGGCCTGATGGCAATTGCTGGTGCAGCCGAGCCGCCAGATGTTACCGAAGCCGAAGTAATGATGGCTGCTAAGAAGATCTCCACCCGTAAGGCCCCAGGAATGGATGGGGTACCTGGAATGGCAGTGAAGATCGCAGCGCTGAATGTACCAACCATCTTCACATTGACATTCAGTGCTTGCCTGAAGGAAGGATGCTTCCCGGCGCAGTGAAGGAACAGAGGTTGGTGCTGCTGTCTAAGGGAAACAAACCCCCGGACGACCCATCCTCATTCCGACCGCTCTGCATGTTTGACATCTCCGGGAAGCTATATGAGAGGGTTATCTGTGCCAGACTGGAAGCAGCCATCGAAAATGCCGGAGGTCTTTCCGAAAACCAGTTCGGATTTAGAAAGGGGCGCTCAACCATCGATGCAATCGGCCGAGTGAAAGCAATAGCCACGGATGCCATCAGTGGCAGCCGAAACACCAGGTGCATGTGTGCCATCATTGCCCTGGATATCCGGAACGCATTCAATTCGGCCAGGTGGGATTGCATCATGCAGGCACTCGAAAATCTGAAGGTGCCTCTCTACCTAAGAGAAGCCATCTCAAGCTACCTAACAGAACGAACCCTGTATTATGACACCGATGACGGCAGGCACTCCTACAACATCACGGGAGGCGTGCCACAGGGTTCGGTTCTGGGACCCTTGCTCTGGAACGTCTTATATGACGGACTGCTTAGGCAATCCCTCCCAGACGGGGTGTTCATAGTAGCTTTCGCAGACGACCTTGCACTAATCGTCGTCTCGAAGACCATCGACGAGGTGCAATTTAGCGGAGATGAAGCTATCGAGGTAGTAGCTAGGTGGTTGAGCAACCATGGGTTAGATCTGGCGGCTGAGAAGACGGAGGCGGTGCTCATCTCTCGAACGAAGAAAAGGGTATACGCCACCTTCACGGTGGAAGATACGCAGATCAGGACGGTGGACACTATTAGATATCTTGGAGTCACTCTAGATACGCGGCTGTCGTTCAAACAACACCTGATGAACGCAGGCGTAAAGGCTTTCAAAGTGGCTCGTACGCTCTCTAGCATCATGCCCATAATGGGGGGGGGGGGGGGGCAGAAACAGCCGCGACGGTCCCTGCTTTCATCGGTAGTAAGCTCCGTTATTCTTTACGGGGCACCGATATGGGCTGATGCCATGAACATCCATAAGAGCTACGGAGCCACCTGCCGGCGGGCTTATAGAACAGCCGTCCTAAGAGTGGCCCGTGCCTACCGTTCTGTATCGGACATCGCTCTCTCGGTGGTCGCGGGACTCTCTCCCATAGACCTTCTTGCTATGGAGAGGGCAGCAGTACACCGCGAAGGCAGGTGTATAAGGCAGGACATCGCCGACCAGGAGCCGAACCACGACAAATGGTCCATGAGGACCATAGAAGAGTGGCAAAAAAGATGGGATTCAGCGGATTCGGGGCGGTGGACCCACTGCGTCATCCCAGATGTAGTAAAGTGGACGGGCAGACAACACGGATACACCACATTTCATCTCACCCAGGTGCTCACCGGGCACGGCTGCTTTCGCAGCTACTTACATCGTTTCCGCATTTATCAAAGTGCGGAGTGCCCGGCATGCCCTGGTGTCAACGAAGACGTGGCCCATGTCCTCTTCCACTGCCCGAGATTTGCAGCGGAACGGGAACAGTTCCGGATCTCGGTAGGAGGACCACTAACACCTGAGGGCATTGGGGAATGTCTGCTCGCCTCACAGGAGGGATGGGACGCGGTGGTCATCATCGCCACCTCCATCATCGATAGGCTGAATGCCATCAGAAGAGATGAAGACGGAAGAGGCAACAACATCGCCCAGACTTGAAGAGCCAACACATCGAAGGAGGGCCTACTGAGGCAAAGACTGTGTCTCATGCCTTGCAGCGGTTTCCGAGGGGGGAATCACAGTCTGAGCGGAGGTGGTTTTAGCGGGTGGGAGCCCCGCACTCCTGCTGGTACCGGCTGGCAGGGATGGCTGGTAGAGCTTTCCATCGTCGCTTCGGAAAAAAAAACACACACAAACACGCACACGCACACACACGCGCGCGCACGCACACGCACACACACACGCGCGCACGCGCGCGCACACACACACACACACATACACGCGCGCGCACGCGCGCACACATGCACACATATATATATATATATATAGTCGCACAATTCTTACATATACAAATACAAATGCCCGCGAAAGGCTAAGGGATTACTCACATTAATCCAACACCCCGAAAGGTTACCTACTACGGCCACATCGTTGATCCTGGGTGATGTCGACTGTATGATACATACAGACATATATGCATGCAAACTTACACTCAAAGACAGATATACATATGCACACACATGTACACGCGCACGGAGGCGATTGCTTGCATTGCTTATGCGTACTTGATATATTGCTAATATCTATGCCACAAAAATGGGCGGGTAAGTGTGTGTGTGTGTGTGTACGGGCGCCAACTTTGCGCTATAAGTATTATTCGGATAAAAGACGTGATTTCCTATTTTCTATTCGATATTCAACTTTCGGATTTTATTGTAACTCTTACTTCGTTTTTCGTCAGCTTTATTCATCATTTTCTCGACTTTCGCTCGCAAAACGCTCATTCGCTGCATGCGTTCTAGCCACAGGGCTGCTGTTTCGTCAACCATCGCATCTGCTCGTCAACTTTGGAAAATGGTTCGCCAAAGCGAATTGCACTTCTATCAACGAGGCATCCCATTCGCACTGGTCGTCGCCTAGAAGACTCGTGATCATTGTCTTCAAATTGCGATTGACAGGCTCCACGGGGTTTGATTGCGGGTGGTTACAGAGGCGTAGTGGGTTGCGCGGTTCCGATCTCATTACAGAATTTCGTAATCGTTCGATTTACGAATTCCGTTCAATTATCGGTGAGAAAAATGTGCGGCGTTCCCCAGCGGTTGATTAGCGCGTTCAGAACTTTCGGTCCGGCGTTCTTGACAGCGCAAAGCACTCAACGTATCGAGTGTACGTGTCGACGCACACTAAAACGTAGCACTTGTCTGATTTCGAGCGTGGAAGGGGACCTATTATATCTAGAGATACCATATGCTATGGATCCGTAAACTTGCCCGGAAAAATTAACCCTTGGGGTGGAAAATTATCCGGTTTGCAATTTAGACAGGTTTCACAATTGTTTATATATCGCCTGATATCTTCGCGCATACCGGGCCAGTAGTGATTTTTAAGGATGGCACGATCAGTTTTATCAATGCCTGGATGCGCGGACTGAGGCATGTTATGGTAATTTTCGATCATTGGGACGATTTCGGTTTCGTTCACGACTTTTTTCCAAATGTCGTTATCGCCAAAAGTCTGTTTAATTAGATTTGGTTTATAAAATTATGATTCACCATTCGAATCGAATTTATGTCATTCGTTATCTTTCGGATTAGCGCACATCCGTTCTACCATTACCTCGTACCATGACACGTTTCTGGCCATGTATAATAACGCGCGATCGACGGCGTCTTCGTAAAGTCGCGAGAGTGTATCCGGCGTTTCATTAGTCGAGCCTTTTCGATGCTCAATCGTTATTTTGTTCGCGGATAACTCCATTGCCCAAAGCGCGAGATTGCCACGAGGGTCTTTGATACCTCGCACGCAGGCTAGACCAGAGTGATAAGTGTAAACCATAAACTCAGTGCCTTCGAGGTAGCAACGAAGCTTGGACACGGCTAAACACTCCTTTTCGGTGGTAGTGTAGTTTAGCTCGGCACCTCTCAGGGGCCTGTTTGAGCACGTGATAAGATATGCGCGAGTTTCATCTTTTTGGGTTAACTTAGCGCCGAGACGGGTATCGCCAGCGTCCGTGAAAAGAAGGAACGGTAGATCGGGACGTCTGTGACGCCAGCCCTCCATATGGGCTTTTTGGAAAAACAACTATGTGAACATTTTGTATACATTTGGTACAATTTTGTACAATAGAAAACAATTTTTGTACAAGCAAACCGGCAGAGAAATAGGAAACGCTATTGGAAGGGCTGGGGTCACGTGACCCTAGCCCCTCCCCCATATCTGAAAAAAAATAGCACAGATGTTTGAAACGTTTAAAGTTTTAAACGCGAGCAAAACAAACCTTCAATTGTTCTATCAAGTTCGCCCGATACTTGACAGCCGTCAGAAGTGAGCATAACCAAATTTAGAGAAATTAAGTTCAGAAATAGTAAAATAATCGAGCTCAAAAGTAATCAGGCATTATTGATATTGTTGCAAAATAATGTATAAAGAATTTACAGACCAGTCCCGATGCTCGCAATTGCATACGCTGCCCGCCACGGCCATCAGAAACTTACTGATGCGATTTTGATGATGTTAGGCAACATCAAATCACGTGTATTTTTGACATTATTTTAAATGGACAATTTGAAAAATTTTAAGACCAGTCTCGATGTCCGCACTTGAATAGTCTGCCTTCCAGGGCCCGCTGAAGATTACTTTTGCGATTTTGATGACGTTAGGCAACATCAAATCGCGTGCATTTTTGATATTTTTTAAATGGACCATTTGCAACATTTTCAGACCAGTCTTGATGTCCGCACTTGAATAGACTGCCCTCCAGGGCCCGCTGAAGACTGCTTATGCGATATTGATGACGTTGCCTAACGTCTTCAAAATCCCATCAGCAAACTTATGAAGGGCGCATCGAGACTAGTATGGCGGTAGGTAACCTCTGCAACCCTCACGATCAAAATTTCAGCGCGCCCATATTTTTAAAATACATACCGCACACGTAAACTTCGATCGAAAATTTTGATGTCGACTTTCCATTCCCGTCAGTCATTTGTTTAATACATGTATCGCAGACCAATCTGTGTAACGGAACACGAGCATACCATTCGTAGGTGTACAAATTTGACAGCTGAGAATTTCGAAACCGAATTTTTAAAAAATACTCCTCTTTCTGAATGAAATCCTGTAAACGGCCCAGCTAACTCTTTTTTTTTTAATTCAGTTTCTATTGTGATGAAATTGCGCTGTCTTAAGAAATCTTAAGAATACAATTGCAGTTATAACAGGTAATGAACGTTAGATAGAGCGTAGGTATGGAGTTGGCACATAAAAAACTGAAAGCTTGACGGCGATTATATTCGATCCGGCATTGCAGGCTATTATAAATCGGTACTTGTAAATAATATTGCAATGCATATATATGCTAAAGGTTGTTCGAAATTCCGAAGGAAGCTGTGGCCTTTTAAAATAATATGAAAAATGCACGCGATTCGATGTCGCCTAACGTCTTCAAAATGACCGCTGAGGAATCATCGATTTTCGTGCAGGGCGATCTATTGAATTGCGAGCGAGAACACAGGTCTTAAAAATCGTTAAAAAATTCATTAAAAATAATATAAAAATGCACGCGATTTGATGTTGCCTAAGGTCATCAAAATGGCCGCTGAGGAATCACCGATTATCGTGCAGGCCATCTATTGAAGTGCGAGGGACGACACAGGTCTTAAAAATCGTTAAAAAATTCATTAAAAATAATATAAAAAATGCACGCGATTTGATGTTGCCTAACGACATCAAAATCGCATAAGTAGTCTTCAGCGGGCCCTGGAGGTCAGTCTATTCAAGTGCGGACATCAAGACTGGTCTGAAAATGTTGCAAATTGTCCATTTAAAATAATGTAAAAAATGCGAGCGATTTGATGTTGCCTAACGTCATCAAAATCGCATAAGTAGTCTTCACCGGTCCCTGGAAGGCAGTCTATTCAAGTGCGGACATCGAGACTGGTCTTAAAATGCTTCTAATTGTCCATGTAAAATAATATCATAAATGCACGCGATTTGATGTTGCCTAACGTCATCAAAATGACCGTTGAGGAATCATCGATTTTCGTGCGGGGCGAACTATTGAAGTGCGAGCGACGACACAGGTTTTAAAAATCGTTAAAAAATTCATTCAAAATAATATAAAAAATGCACGCGATTTGATGTTGCCTAACGTCATAAAAATCGCATAAGTAGTTTTCAGCGGGCCCTGGAGGGCAGTCTATTCAAGTGCGGATATCGAGACTGGTATTAAAATGTTTCAAATTGTCAATTTGAAATAATATCAAACATGCACGCGATTTGATGTTGCCTAACGTCATCAAAATGGACGCTAAGGAATCACTGATTTTCGTGCAGGGCGATCTATTGAAGTGCAAGCGACGACACAGGTCTTAAAAATCGTTTAAAAATTCATTAAAAATAATATCAAAAATGCACGCGTTTTGATGTTGCCTAACGTCATCAAAATCGCATAAGTGGTCTTCAGCGGGCCCTTGAGTTCAGTCTATTCAAATGCGGACATCGAGACTGGTCTTAAAATTTTTCAAATTGTCTATTTAAAATAATATCAATAATGCACGTGATTTGATGTTGCCTAACGTCATCAAAATGGACGCTGAGGAATCACTGATTTTCGTGCAGGGTGATCTATTGAAGTGCAAGCGACGACACAGGTCTTAAAAATCGTTTAAAAATTCATTAAAAATAATATCAAAAATGCACGCGATTTGATGTTGCCTAACGTCATCAAAATCGCATAAGTAGTCATCACCGGTCCCTGGAAGGCAGTCTATTCAAGTGCGGACATCGAGACTGGTCTTAAAATGCTTCTAATTGTCCATGTAAAATAATATCATAAATGCACGCGATTTGATGTTGCCTAACGTCATCAAAATGACCGTTGAGGAATCATCGATTTTCGTGCGGGGCGAACTATTGAAGTGCGAGCGACGACACAGGTCTTAAAATCGTTAGAAAATTCATTAAAAATAATATCAAAAATGCACTCGATTTGATGTTGCCTTACGTCATCAAAATCGCATAAGTAGTCTTCAGCGGGCCCTGGAGGTCAGTCTATTCAAGTGCGGACATCGAGACTGGTGTTAAAATGTTTCAAATTGTCCATTTAAAATAATATCAAAACCCGACCCGTTACATGACCCGAGTTAACGAAAACTTTGGTAGTCATCCGACTGTATACTTGCCCCAACACGGAGTAAAATAGGACGCAAGCACGACCACAAAACATAGAGTCGTGTTTAACGCTTCATACGTTACGACCTTTGAATATTGATTGAATATGAAACTATACGTCTTTGAATGATCACATTCTCCCGGGCCCCAAGCTTCAGGCAGAATTGAGCCATATCCTGCTACGGTGGCGAACTTTTCAGTTCGTTTACTGTGCAAATATTGCTCAAATGTACCGCCAAATTTTTATTGACTCGCGAGATCGTGGATCGATGACCTTCAACGCATATTGTGGCGAAATTCTCCGACCCAGCAGGTCGCAGATTTTCAGCTTAACATTGTTACGTTCGGGGGATCCAGCGCTCCGTATCTCACCCTAGCTTCATCAGCTAGCGCTGAAATAGATAGTGCTGAAAACTTCCCGGACGCTGTAGAAGTTTTACGTCATGGACTTTACGTGGATTACGTCTTATTCGCTTCAAATGACGTTACGACTACACGCTGCATTCGAGACGATCTCATTTCCCTTCTTGGTTCGGCAGGGTTCTACCTCCGCAAATGGGCCAGTAATTCGACTGATTTACTAGGTGACCTTGACCCGTCTAATCACGGACTCGCATGGACAAACCACTCGGAGAAGATAAATGTATCAAAATCCTCGGTGTATTTTGGTTCCCAGTCACGGATCAATATCGTTTCAATGTCGATCTCTCACCGTTGACTGTTCTTACGAAAAGAACATTACTTTTGTTTATCGCGTAACTCCATGACCCTTTAGGGTGGGTCGCACGTGTTATCGTTATCGCCAAAATAATCAACCAGAAACTCTGGTTACTGTCCCTTGATTGGGTCGACCCCATTCCGGATGACCTCCCCCTTTTGTAAGACCTTGACATGGTGGTTAGAAAACCGTATTGGGGTCCTGAGTCGAAAGTGGAATGAATAGAGGGTGAATGCAGAACTCTACAGACGGGTTTTTGGATGAATGGGAGTGTGGGCTGTGGACTAGCTCCGTCTCCGACCTTCGGGCTGGAGGGGAAATGGAGCACGGAACCTCGGAGGTTCTTGCGACCAACTTACGATCTCCCAATCTAAAGGTGGAAGCTATCGCGTCAAAAGGATGCAGGGTACAGTGGATGCTGTACTGCAAACGATGCCCTTGGGATACCGGGCGCCCTCCAAATTGTAAATAGCCTTCACCCTGTAATGCGGGGCTCTGCAGGGTATGACGGAATAGTTCCCTAGCTACTCGTGGAATCACATGAAGAAGCATATCAATAAACAAATATACTCTAGGCTGGGGCGGGATGTCACCGCTGCGCAGCTTATGAGGGAGTTGGAGGAGAATCCTCGGGACGAACGGGGAAGAAGAGAGGAGTTCAGGGCATCGTCACCTAAACGAGACCAAATGGTACCTGCGCTTCCTTAAACAGGACATGTCACCGGAGGAAGCCAGGAACAAGGCGCTGGAAAGAAGAGCAGAGGCGAACATCGCGCAGAAAGGCACACCACCTCCCACAGCAGAAAAAGCGAGGCAGGGAGTCCACTACCTCGAAAGAGGCTCAAAAGAGACGAAGAACTGCAGAAGAGCATGAAACACTCAGGGTTGTACCGGGAACCAGCTACGCTGGGGCAACCAAAACCATCAAAATTACGGAACTACCAAAGTGGTACCCACAAGTCTCTTTGAGCAAGGAGAACCTCACAGAGCTGGAGGATGCCATCACCGAAGAGATGGCAAAAGGAGCGGAAGTAAAGCTGGATTTCGGTGGTATCCACAGGCTCAGTATGCTAGTGGTGGACTGTGAAAGTCACGGCACTGCAGAATGGCTGAGGGAGGTGGCACCGAAGCTATCGACTTGGAGGAGGGGGTCGAGCTACAGACGAGGGAGGGAAACGACATCCCGAAGCCGTCTGTGGGTACGATCTACTTTCCAAGAAGTGCCGGCAAGGAAGTTAAAACGCTCATGAGCCTACTGGATGTCTCTAACAGTGGGCTGAATACACCGGAGTGGAAAACGCTGAATATCAAAGCGGAGGATAATGGTCAGGTTCTGACATTGGCCATTGACCCTTAATCCCTTGAGACCATCATCAAGGGAGGAAACAAGCTCCGGTATAGATTTGGTTGGATACCCGTTCACGGGGAGAAAGACCGACACAGCCGAAGAAGCCAGTAGTACCATCGAGGAGATGGAAACGCAGACGGATGCGGAACGGACGGAAGACACAGGGTCGGAAACCACAGTTGGATCTCCTCAGGGGCAAGAACCGGAAACCCTGAGGGAGGCCGACCCTGAGACAACGGCAGCAACGGGCGAGGACATCGACTTGTCACTCCTGAATCTGAACCCTGAGGGCTTGTCACCTCGGGGAGAAGACGCAGAGGCGCAGGTTGATGTGGAGGATCGGGGATGCACCTTAACAGCGCAACATCCATTACGCGAAAGCTGCCTCAACGGTGATCACCAAACAACATCTTGGGCTACCATTGCTGCAGGAACCCTGGACGTACAGGGGACAGATCAAGTGAGTAACCTGTAAGTATGCACATATCATATGGGATACAAGGCACGAGATTCCTCGTGCTCCTATAATGATAAGGAAAGATTTAATTACACCTGTATTTCAGAACATATGTCAAGGGACTTGGTCCCAATTAGAACCCTCATCAACATCGGAGGGCAGACTAGAAATATAGTGGTAGCGTCAGAGTACTTCCCGGAAGACAATAACATCATGCCACCGAAGGAAGTGCAAGACCTAGTAGAGTACTGCAAAAAGTGGAGGCTACCAATAGTAATTGGTTGCTATGCCAACCCGCACAACGAGGTGTAGGGAAGCACCGACACCGATGAAAAAGGTAAGCAACTTTTAGAATATTTCGTTAAGGATGATTTAATAATTTATAATGTAGGGACTGAAGCGACATTTATTGCAAAAAATAGGCGAGAAGTATTAGATATAACGGTAGGGAACATCCTTTCCGCGGATATAGTAAGTAAATGGAGAGTCTCTAAAGAACCCTCGATGTCGGACCATAGAATAATCCTGTGGGAAATTGAGGGGCTAAAGGATAGGACTTCTCCAAGTAGAAATATTAGGAAAACAGACTGTGTTAAGTATGGCACCAATCTTAAGCAGAATGTAGAGGGAATTACAGTGAAAAGAAGGCCTCGACACTTCTTAAAACTGGAGTTACTAGTAGAAGAAGTGACCGGAGCGGTAAAAGCCGCATTCGAGTCAAGCTTCCAAGATCCGACGGTGAAGATAGATAAGGGTACTTCCTGGTGGAATAAGGAACTAGAAGACTTAAGAGTACGAAGAAGCTTCAACAGAGCTAAAACCGCAGAAGAATGGCAAAAGTGTGGAACAATTCTTAAGGAATATAGTGCCGAAATCATCACCGCTAAGCGAAACGTAATTACTAATACGAAATTTTGCGAGCAAATAACGAATACCCCGGAGGCAGCTAGAATACACAGGGCTCTAGCTAAGAACAAAGGGGTAAACGAAGTTTCCTTGAGGAAGCCAGATGGGGCATATACGGAAGACGAGAGGCAGAAAGCACTCCTACTTCTAGAGGCCCATTTTCCGGGGAGTAGGGAAGCGACAATGCATGGGGAAGAGGAGAGGCCGAGAAACCCTCGTCCAAAACCTTGCGACAGCCGTAGAAGTCATCAGGAAATGATGGAATAAATCCTATCCTACTTGAGAAGGGTTTGGAGGAATTAATGATATTTCTAATAAGAATATTTAGAAACAGCCTGACCCTAGGGTACATACAGAGGGCGTGGAGAGGGGTTAAAGTAGTGTTCATCCCAAAACTGGGGAAATCGGACACTACTCACCCTAAGGCTTACAGACCCATTAGTCTAACATCGTTTCTGTTGAAGACGATAGAGAAAGTGATAGACAATCATTAGGACTACAGTGCTAGAGGCGAACCCTCTCCAGCACACGCAGTAGTCATATAGAGCGGGTAGATCAACGGAAACCGCTATATACCAAATAGTGGAAGAGATAAGGAAGGCCCTGGATGATAAGGAAATTGGCATAGGAGCCTGCCTGGACATTGAAGGTGCTTTTGACAACAAGTCACATAGGACGGTTGGAAGACCGCTAAGAAGGAAGCAGGTGAACAGGTTTCTGTCAAACTGGGTGAGTGAGATGCTCGATACCAGGAAGGCTGAAACCCAGGTAGGAGAGCAGGAAACTATCAGGGTGCAAACCTGAGGTATGTCACCCCTGCTATGGAGCCTGGTGGTAGATGAACTCCTAGAGACACTGAACGCTCTAGGAATTAAGAATCAAGGCTTGCCGATGACATCGTAATCATAGCTAGAGGGAAGTTTGAGGAGGTCCTGTGTGACTTGATTCAGGAGGGCTTGAACGTCATCAAGAAATGGTGCGACGCAGTGGGCTTGAGGCTCAAAATGAGCAAGACCATAGTGGTACCATTTACAAAGAAATTTTACAAAAAAACTGCTGGGGATGAAACCTATTGGCATAGGAGAACAACCAGTAGAGGTTAAGAAAGAGATAAAGTATCTAGGCGTAATACTGGACAGCAAGTTCCTATGGAAGGAACACATAGAAGCAACAACCAAGCAGCGGCTTGCATGCGTATGCATAACAGGGGCTTTGCGAACGTGCCCCACGGCTGCGCTGGAGAAGCTGCTAGATCTGAAACCCCTGCAGTTGGTCATTGAAGAGACGGCGATAGAAACCCTGTTCAGGGTAAATAGAATACAAGATGGAAAGGAAAGGATCATTAAAATGAAAGATCGCGAACACCTTTCGGAAATGATACCTTTAATAGCAGCTCCAAGCGATATGGTAACAAAAACGCACTGCTTTGAGAGGAAATTCCTAGTGGAGATTAGTCCAAGGGAGGAATGGACCAGGAATATGGAAATACATGCACGACGATGATGCTCCGTTCGATAGTCGCGTGCCCGTCGCGTTATCCGTGGTTCCGATTAAGGAGATTTTTACCGGCTTATCTACCAGAATCTCTACGTGGAAACGAATGATTTGCGTCCTCGCTTTTATGATGCGTTGGCGACGACGAATCTCGGAATCTGACCTTCGCGGTCGCCTTACGCCATCTGAGCTTCATCGAGCAGCTTTCAATGTGTTTAAGTGGCTACAATCTATTTATTCCCAGACGAAATAGCCGCTCTGAAAAACGGCTTAACCATCTCTCCAAAGAGTTGCTTGAGGACGCTCCAGCCCTTTTTGGACGAGGAAGGAATCCTCAGGGTCGGAGGTCGTTTGAACAATTCGGATTTCTCTCCGAGCATAAAGCATTCACTCGTTCTTCGCGTACATCCGGCAGTGAGCAAGATTGAGGCATATATTCACGATCGATGCCTTGACGGAGGTATCCGTATCATGCTCCAAACTTTGTAACCATCTACGTGGATTTTACAAGCAAAAAAAACAATTCGATACGTCATCCATCGATGCATAACTTGTGCACGTTTTTAAGCTACCACAGGAACCCACCAAATGGGAACTCTTCCGGGTTCTCGCGTTACTCGCCCGACGCGACCGTTTTATCATTGTGGTGTGGACTACGCTGGACCAGTCCAGGTTCGAATTGCCAGCGGCCGTGGATGTAAAGCCTATTTGGAAAGATAGGCTAGGATGCAGCTTTTTGAATAGCCGCATTGTATTCCGCATCATTCCATTTGCGGTCGTTATTGTTATTTTTGTTATTGTTTTTCTTATAGTTATTATTATAATTTTTTGTGTATGTTGCTCAATCTGTCCGAAAAAGTGAGAAATTGTTTGCTCAAATCTCCACCAGACCAGCGTGAAATTTCACTGCAACCACGCCCCAAACCATGAGGTAGATGATTGCAGTGCTGGTACTGAGTTCAATTCAATGCGCAGAACATTTTCTGCACGGGGAATCGGATCCAGAATCTTCGAAGGCGTTCAAGTTACGAAAGAAGGCGGACGCCTTAGCCGTCGTAACTATCTCCCCGCCCTTATTATTATTATTATTATTATTATTATTATTGTAACGGAGTTTCTTCCCGGACTGCTCGTGCCGCGCGCTGCTTAGTCGGTACGCCAGGTTCAATACGAGCAGTTCACCTCTTTTCGCAACGCAGAGAAAACAAAACATTAAGATGGAAGGTCGAGAAATGACTGCTTATGCAATATGGCCCCTTTATGTGGCCTGACTACAAATACGCCACGACGGAATGCGATAGTGGAGTCCACGACCCGTCGAGGAGGGGGTCAGCTTGTCCCACGTACCGGCTTGTCGATCGTTGGCGGAGAGATCCCGAGTACCGCTCGTCCCGTATTTCGGAGGAGGAGGTGCCAGGTACCGTGCGTCACCGTACCTCTGACGGAAAGGGTTTTTTCGGTAGATCCCAAGTACCGCGTGCCACTATACCCAGGAGTAGGGGCAAAAGGTACCGCGTGTCACCGTATCTCGGCCGGGAAGGATTTTCGGAAGAACCTCAGCACCGCGAGTCACCGTGCCTAGGAGTGGGAGGCAAAAGGTACCGCGTGTCACCGTACCGCTGCCGGGAGGGGGTTTTTAGCGGAGGGACCAGGGCAATAAACCCGTAGCCCAAGACGGATAGGATTAGGGCAATGAACCCGTAATCCAAGACGGATAGGATCAGGGCAATGAACCCGTAATCCTAGAGGATAGCAACCTCGCGAGTCACCAGGCTGCTAGGAAGGAGGTAGGGTGCCGGTGGAGCGGGCAAGGAATAATCTCTTTTCCCGGAACGTGCGCCGTCTCTTATACTCGAACGAGCTGGGCCGCCGGCCGCAACGATTGCGCACGCCACTACGGAAACTAGGCGCCGCCTATATCGGCGTTCACGCGCGAACAAAAAGCGCCGAATATGAAACCATATAGCGATATCGCAACATTCGCGTACTAGAAACGGATTTCGTTTCACTCCCGCCTTACTTCGAAAAAATTAAAAATATTTTAGCGTAGTGTTTTTATTTTGTAAACAAAACATCTTTAACAAAATGTTGTCCCGTCGGAACAAAATCGATATCGAGGCTGCACAAAATAATACATTTTTTTCTTTAAGGTATCGCAACGTAACAATCGACGCGGAGTATCGTGAAAGAATAAGTCTTTTGAGAGAAAAATGCAAACATAAAGAAAAACTTATGAAACGGTAAATAAACTTATAAACTAAGTGGCATACCCGAGTCTTTATCCTCGACGTACATGGTACGTTACTTGGCCTAAGGATCCGTCAGCCCTCCACCGGGCGCGATAAAAGCCGTTGGGAGTGTGATGCGCCTATTTCTTGAACCGACGTATAGCGGTGAGGGGTACGGCTACTTGGTGTGGTCCCATTTGTATCATCATCGTCGGCGCCAGGGGTAACGAGGGGACCGTAGTCGGCAAGTTTGAAGAGGCGCTCGGGCGGATTGTTTGCGTCGATGTTGAAGGTTCCTCCTGCGGGTGTCCTTTCCTGTTTTCCCGACGTGAATCCTCCAGAGTGTCTTTGAATCGCCTTGGCCGTTCGCTGCCGCTGCTGCTCGAGTCGTCGTGAAGTTTCAAAGCCCGCCCGGAGTGATGCCGGCGGCGGGAGACACGGGGTCTGGGTGATGGTGTCTTCCTCGGTCGGTTGTTCCTGCGGTCGTGCTCCAGGTGTCTGGATGTCTTGACGGATGTCGAAAAAACTGGCGTCTTCGACAAGGGAGGGCGAGACGTCGTGGAGATCGCCCTGTCGTCGTCTCGGGGACGCTTTTGGACGAGAGAGCCATGACTGCGGATGAATCCGTCGAGGATATATTCCCGGGTAGGGTTGGCGGGTTCTCCTTATGGTTGAAGTGGTGGAAGTGTAACCACGGACTTGAGACGGGGTGTTTTCCGTGATCCCGGTGCCTTGATTTTGTCGGGTCGGATGGTCTCCGGTTTGGTCATTAACCTGGGTTCCAAGTGTACCTCTGGTCGACGAGTCAAAGTCAGTGGTCTTCGTGGTTGCGTGGCCTTTCGACTGCACGGACCTATTTGGAAGACGCCCATACCGGACGTAGCCACGGGACTGAATGAAATGTTCTGGTGTCGGTATGAGATTAAGATCCTGACGGTTAGGCGCGATGCCTTTACGGGGTCGTAAATTGTAGCGATTGGGTTTCCCGGCTGGAGGCGGGGCCTTCTCATTGTGGATGACCGGCTCATAAGAGGGGTTTTCACTTTCCACCCCTGGCTTTAAATCCGAGGAATTTTTGAGATCGTAAATGACCGGAGAGGAGGTTCCAATGACGGCGTGGGAGCCGCTGAACTTTGGACACACTTGTTGGCGGCACTTCGGAAGTCGCTCTTTTTAGAAAGCGTTCGTTCCCGTTTCCACACCTGATCTCCAATGTGCGGTACCCAATGTCGGTGCCGTTTATTGTAGTGCTTTTCCTGTCGAGAAAAAGCGGGAGCGCGATTGACCCGTACTAGCTCGATGCAGTCCTTTAGTTGGGAGATCCGGTTGTCGGGAAGGTCGTGTGGTAGTTCTCGATAATGTTCTCTCGGAACCCTTATTTCGTGACCATGGTTCAGAAAGTAAAGGGTGAAGCCGCTGGCTTCGTGAACGGCTGAATTTTATGCCATTCGCAGTTCAGGCAAATTATCGGCCCATTTCCGTTGCGACGGGGAAATAAATTGAGCTACCAGGGTTTTCACCAGCCTGTTGGTTCGCTCAATGGGATTACATTGTGGTGTATACGGGGGAGTGAAACGATGCTCTGTACCACAACTCTCTAGAATTCGTTTGCAGTCATCCGAGATGTATTGGGTACCATTGTCGCTGGTGAGGACCTGGGGATCTCCAAAACGTAATAGGTGCAGGTAGATCTCACGAGTGACAGATTCAAAGGTAGCTTGTCGGAGAGAACGAATCTCGAGCCATTTAGTAAAACGGTCCTGGAAGGTCAGCATCCTAGTGTAGCCTTGCGATGACCTTGGTAGTGGTCCGATAAGGTCGTTCGATGCGTGCTCCCATGGCCTGTCGACAGGGGTGGCGTGTGATGTGCCGGGTGTCGCCTGTTGGGACGATTTAAATGCCAGACATTTGTGACAGCTGCGCACGTAGCGGGAGATGTCTCGAGTCATACCCAGCCAGTAGTACTTCTGGTAGGCTCGTAGCAGGGTTTTTGTATATCCCAGGTGTCCTGAAGTGGGAACATCGTGAATCTCCTGAACGATTTGAGTTCGTTGCTCCTTAGGGATGCATTGTTTTCATCGTCTATTATCGTCGTGACAAAGGGAATGCGGCATATCACGGTATAAGTGTCCATCTTGAATGCGGAAATCGGGATGCTCGGAAGGATTAGTTTCCACTTCCTGGAGTTTCAACTGATACCAGTCAGAATTGTTAGTAACGGCATAGATATCTCCTATAGGATTTCGGGAGAGGGCGTCTGCCACGTGATTGGAGGCACCAGTACGGTAATGCATCTTGAAGGTATATTGCTGCAGTTCTAAGCCCAACGAGCTAGGCGGCCGGATGGATTATTCAAACGATCTAGCCACTACAGGGCTTGATGATCCGTATACACGTGGAAGAAATATCCTTCGAGGTAAGGTCTCATTTGCCGGATGCCCCATACAACGGCCAGACATTCTTTTTCGGTAGGACTGTACCGACATTCCGCCCCTTGGAGGGTTCTGCAGGCGTATGCAATCACTTTCTCCCCTCCTTCAGCCTGCTGCGTTAGTACGCAACCTAGACCGTAATCGGATGCATCGGTCTGTAAGGAGAATTCCTTACTAAAATCGGGACTGGTGAGTATCGGTGCCTGAGTCAAGCGAGTTTTAAGAACAGAGAAGGCCTCTTCTTCCTCTGGACCCCAGTGCCAAGTTGCGTTCTTCCTCAATAGCTTGGTGAGCGGCTTAGCGATTGAGGAGAAATGAGAGATGAAGCGACGGTACCATGATACCATCCCTAAAAACTGTCGGACGCCCTTGATTCTACTCGGTACCGGGAAGCGGATGGCGGCGTCTACTTTTTCAGGATCGGTATGGATAACTCCACTAAGTGAGTTCTGACCAAAATGGCATTTCTGAGTATTAATTGTTAACCCCGCCATTCGTAGACGTTGAAATACTTCACGGAGATGATCTTGATGATGAGTTAGGGTTCGACTAAATACGATGATGTCGTCTAAGTAACACATGGCAAATGATTCGACGTCGTGTCCCAAAACTCTGTCGAGCATTCTCTGGAAGGTGGCCGGAGCTGAATGCAGTCCAAAGGGCATGACTCGAAACTGCATGAGTCCGCGCCCTGGAACGGTAAAGGCGGTCAGTGGTCGGCTTTCTGGAGATAATGGAACTTGCCAGTATCCGTGTCGAAGGTCAAGGGTGGTTAAAAATTTTGCACCCGTGAGCTTGGCTAGAGTAGTCTGGATAAACAAGAGCGGATATGCGTCCTTTTCGGTGACGTCATTAAGTCGGCGGAAGTCGATACAGAATGTTTTCTCCAGATTTCTTTTTCGCCATAACGACTGGAGAGCTCCAAGGACTCGAGGAGGGCTCGATGATACCGGTTTCTTCCATTTTCTGAACCTCCTGATCTATAAGATGCTGCATGGCAGGATTTCGGGGGCGATATCTTTGCTTTATTGGCTCGGTGTTCGGTTTTAGACGAATTACGTGTTCGGCCTTTGTAGTGAGACCGATAGAGTCAGGAAACGTCTTCAGTTCATTCTCCAGAAACTTGTTGAACTTATCCCGCGGGGTTTCGGGTGTGAATACGGTGTGGATGAGGTCAGAAATAGACGGTATTCCTTCGGTTGGCGTTGATGCAGCCGTGACCAGATCTTGAGGCAGACTTAGTCGGATGTTCAATATTTTTAGCAAGTCAACCCCAAATAGTAGGTCACATTGCAGCCGCGGCAATACTGCCCACCGATGAGAGAGCATACGTTGCCCGATCTGGAGTGGGAGGTTCATCTCTTTGGAGATAGTTATAGTGGACCCGTCCGCTAGTTTAGCACTTGAACGACTGGTTTCCAGACTTAGTCCCTTCCGTCGACATTCGTTGGACAGTTGTGGGCCCATGTATGAATGAGCGGTGCCAGTGTCGATCAAAGCTTGATACGGAGTGCCAAAGATGCTAACGTCCACGAGTGGGCGTTGTCCGTGCTTGATTTCTGAAGCACATAATTTCTTAGGGTCATACGTTTTACTACAGCAGTCGCGGGAGAGTACCCCTTGTTTTCCACATTCCGGGTCAATAAATAATTTTTGTAAAATTATTTGTATATTCTCCTTTGTCAGCCTATTCACCCATACTAGGTTGCCTTCCATCTTGGCTGTCTGTCTACAAACGAGGTCGGCAAAATTTTGAATTAATAAGATCCCTGTTCGGGCGCCATGTAACGGAGTTTCCTCCCGGACTGCTCGTGCCGCTGCTCAGTCGGTACGCCAGGTTCAATACGAGCAGTTCACCTCTTTTCGCAACTCAGACAAAACAAAACAGTAAGATGGAAGGTCGAGAAATGACTGCCTAGGAGATAAATAAGAGAGACTATATTTACTGTGTAGAGATACAATATGGCCCCTTTATGTGGCCTGACTACAAATACGCCACGACGGAATGCGATAGTGGAGTCCACAACCCGTCGAGGAGGGGGTAAGCTTGTCCCACGTACCGGCTTGTCGATCGTTGGCGGAGAGATCCCGAGTACCGCTCGTCCCGTGTTTCGGAGGAGGAGGCGCCAGGTACCGCGCGTCACCGTACCGCTGACGGAAAGGGTTTTTCGGTAGATCCCAAGTACCGTGTGCCACTGTACCCAGGAGTAGGGACAAAAGGTACCGCGTGTCACCGTACCTAGGCCGAGAAGGATTTTCGGAAGAACCTCAAGCACCGCGAGTCACCGTGCCTAGGAGTGGGAGGCAAAAGGTACCGCGTGTCACCGTACCGCTGCCGGAAGGGTTTTCGGAAGAACCCAAGCAGCGCGAGTCACCGTGCCTAGGAGTGGGAGGCAAAGGGTACCGCGTGTCACCGTACCGCTGCCGGTAGGATTTTCGGAAGAACCCAAGCACCGCGAGTCACCGCGCCTAGGAGTGGGAGGCAAAAGGTACCGCATGTCACCGTACCGCTGCCGGGATGGAGTTTTGAGCGGAGGGACCAGGCCAATAAACCAGTAGCCCAAGACGGATAGGATCAGGGCAATGAACCCGTAATCCAAGACGGATATGATCAGGGCAATGAATCCGTAATCCTAGAGGATAGCAACCTCGCCAGTCACCAGGCTGCTAGGAAGGAGGTAGGATGCCCGTGGGAGCAGGCAAGGAATAATCTCTTTTCCCGGAACGTGCGCCGTCTCTTACACTCGAACGAGCCGGGCCGCCGGCCGCAACGATTGCGCACGTCACGACGGAAACGAACTAGGCGCCGCCTATATCGGCGTTTACGCGCGAACAAAAAGGCGCCGAATATGAAACCATATAGCGATGTCGCAACATTCGCGTACAAGAAACGGATTTCGTTTCATTATTATTATTTTGATATTCACTTATTTACGGCGGATTATAGTGTACGCTTACTCTGAAAAAATGTCTTCAGGTTAAAACTCTCTACGGCTACGAGATGGAAACATCCGTGGACTTGTGTGGTATTTGGTACTATAAGATGTTCTAAAACAGTTTTCTTGACAGAAATTTAATGAAATTTGTCATTATTAGCGGATCTTTGCTTCCATTGAGTGATCTATTATTACCCCAAATGGCAATATGAGTATCGTAATAAATTTAACTGACCTACATTTAGATCTGCCATGGTCATACGGATAGCGTATTCGGATTCAGCGAGCCCAAAAACATATAAATACACTGTTTGACTTTAATATTGAATTGGTAGCGACTCAAAACCCACATTTACTATGGCATGGTCACTACTGATCTTTCTGACCTCCTACTAAAAGTGAAATTTTGTAACATAAAAGTGGCAAAGACGAATTCATTCCAGATAGTTGGCTCAGTTTCACTTCATGATATTTAGAGTGAAGATTTAGCAGATATGTGCCGCATTTATTGCTCGGGAAAATTTTTCCAGAACTGTGCTACTCTCTTTCTCATTCTTAAGAGGACAAAAGTAGAAGAAGGAGAAGTTTTGACTTACATGTGCGTCTCATCTCGACTCATTATGACTTCCATATTCTTCTCATTTTATTTTCTTGATTCTCAACACAAAAGACTATCTCTTCTAGATTTGATTGAAGGTTTTCTTTACTCTGTGGCTCCTGGCCAGCATAATGCCACCCACACGGTCTTCCTTTATTGGTCCTATATTTAGCACTCCACGGGGTTTGCCGGTGAGTCAACTGCCGATGTTCGATACGAAAAAAGACGGCACCTAACTCTTCGGAGTGAAAGATTTCTCTCATTTATGGTTGGTTGGTTGGGATCGGAGAGGGCGAAACCCGACGTGCAGCCACCTTCTCGTGGTGGGTTCTAAGTGGTGGGCTTGACCCCCCCCCCCCCCACCCATAAAATGGCGAAAAGCTGCATACTGCAAATCACATTTCTTAGTCTCTAACTCGTTAAGGCGCTTACCTAGATATATGTCGTATTTGCTACAACTCACTAAAATTGCACATTGTCCACGATTCTTCTACTTGCATTTTAGGAGCTTCCATGAGAATCCTGGTTCCAACAATCGCTTTCATGGTACGTCAAGAAACATTTAATGACCCCTCCAGCTGAAAAATTACCATACCGACCTTTGGGTCTCCATGCAAAGCTACTAGCAAATTTGAATGTTTCAATGAAAATTTCAAATTTTCAAGTGTCCTGCGAGGATAGTGAATGTTATCGGATCGTACTGAAATTTTGTCTGCTTTCATTTGGCATGGTTTCACAACTTTTCCGCACCCCCCATTATCCATAACATGAAAAACTAGATTTTCGATACACTCTACCTTATATCTTGTTCAGCTAAATATAGTGTGGAATGGAATAAAAAATAGTCTACAAGGGGGGCCTTAGAACCTTTGCGCAAATTTCCCGTAGTCAGCAGGCGAACGTGCCATATCCGGAACTTTAGCGGTAGTACACCTAATTGAAAGAATTAATAAAAAAAAGCTTTATGTCCCTAAAACTGTTCTCTAGCAGTCTCGTCTCAGAGGTGAAGTGGGGATAAAATTCATAAAAATAAAAATGAATTATTGGGGAGGAACACTTCTTCATCTCACATTTGCGAGTGTTCCTGTAATGGAAATAATTGAAGTATAAAACAAGTGATTAAGAAAAAAGTCGATTGAAGCCCGTGTTGTATTCGCTTGGTTACAACTACCAATTTACTTTCATACATTGTCTCCGTTTCATTCGACATCCTGGAAGTTGCGCCCGGACCAATCGCGGCGCGATCCAATTAATAATTCCCAAACGCGACTGACGAGTGTTGTGATTTTGGGTTCGCCAACCGAGAGCTTGAGTAATGAAAAAACTAAAAAAAACTCTCTGAACTGAACTGAGTGTCGCCCTTTTTATATTAATGGCTGGGACTTTCGACCAGCGAATTCTGCCCCTTTCTATAGGACAGGTTTTTTTTGGAACTTGGGCGTCGGCTTCTCGGAGACAGAGAGAAAATTACTTGAACGGAAAATTCTGTTCAATTAATAGATTTTCGGTTCAATTGCGTGATTTTTATGATAGACGGTCAGTGCAATTTCGGCAGATGACGTGCGGCATTTTTTATTTTGAAACAAATTATACGGTGTGATATAATTCTCCTCGTGTTTATTTAATAACTAAAAGAACAAATAGTATGTATTTTAACAACCTTCGTGGTGACATCAATTTACGGATACTTATAAAATGGGTGAAATCTTATGTAGCGGGTGTCGAGGTATTTTTATTGCGCGACCTAGTCATCGGAGAAGCTTTTATGCAGGCCGTTATGTTTCGACACGGCATTACAGAGACGCGTACATCAGTAGTTGAAATAACCCGAAAGAGGAAATAAACTTCTCGTTTATGGAACAAAAATTATAAGCACCGCTGAAAACAAGATACAAATACAGTTTATGTGAAAACGTTACGACAGAAAAAAGCAGTGTAATATAATTGTGTACACCGACAACAGTATCCCGGTGATACGGCTCAATGAGTGTCTCTCTTCCGGAGTACATTCATGTCTTGAAGTGTCCCGTAATTATTCAATAAATCCGATATTGCCCACCTGATGGCTGCCCTGCGCATAGGAAAAAATGTATTAACGCTAGAGAAAATTCCTTATTCATTATGTTAGTGTCTACACAATTTTTAATTCTAAATAACAGACACAGGATTCCTAATCCGCTACCTCGAAAACTCCCCAATAAGTGTTTCAAGTGAATTTAAATAGTTTTAAGTAAATTTATCCTCACATTAGACGCCCAATTCTTTATTTTGAAAAACTGACATCGAATTCGTGAACAGCGACCCAAAATCCCTCCCGTTAAACATCACTGCTTTCTGGAAATTGGGAATACAGTCTTACTTGTGAAGGTTCGAAGCGTTTGGCGTTGTAAAACTCTCCATCGACTTTACATTGATTCAATCTACCCAGGTCATAAGCGACCATCTCCGGAACGTTCGAGAATTAAACATCATCGTTGATTAGCATCGGCATTCTCGCGTTTTTTGCATAACTGTCGGCATTAAGTATAGATATAATCTTACTGTCCCTTGCAACTCTTTCAGGACGATTCTTCCAGAACTCGTACATATTTTTATTGAGTGCACCAAATATGCGTTTTTACGAGAAGTGAGTTTTCGCGATATCGTCACTACCGTTACAATCCTGGACTATATTTAAACTAAACAGTGTAGTATTTAAACCCTTATCTGAATCTAGATTTTATGCACAGTATTTTTAGGCTCTTCAATTAGCATAAGAGTTATACCGTAAATAGGAATTTATAGTTCCCACAAATAAATATAATTGAAAATTAAAAACCTATTATTCATGGCTGGTGAAAACTTCTATAGGCGAAAGCTCAAATCCAGGATGCATAGCCCGAAACTATATAGGAATTTTTTTAGGAATTCTTCTCTCAAAAGGATTAGAAATAAACATATTCGTAAATTCAACGGACAAGGCTTCCGATTTGCAAAATAAAAAATGTTATATTTAAAAGTCTACCTTGATTGTTACGCATTATTACTTTACCTATGAATACATCATATAAACGTATATAGCACTATTTTGCTTCATTAACTTGCAAATTATAAACATTTCTTATGTTCTAGGGCGATCATACCACTGATCATGTTGGGCCACCTGTCGCATGTTGTTGTATAAAATTGGTAGATATACCGGAAATGGAGTATTACGTAGTTAATAATCAAGGAGAAATTTGCGTAAAAGGCACGAACGTATTTGTAGGCTACTATAAGAATCCACAAAAAACAGAAGAAATTATTGATCAACAAGGATGGCATCATACTGGAGACATTGGCATGTGGTTACCGGTAATCAAACATTTAATCATTAAGCTGAAGATTGTTATGATTGATAATTAAATGTCTATTTTTTATTTCATATAGTAGTCTAATTATATAATTATAATTATCATTAAATTATATAACCTTTGTGCGCCAACGGTGCGAATGAATAATCAATAAATAAGAATGTCACTAGATTCAAGCGATTTTGCATAAATTTTAAGGAAAATTTGACGAAGAGCATTCTATTTGACGCAAATCATGTATTATTTTTCAAATATTAATCAAAATAACACTTAGGAAATATAATTAATAATTTCTTTTCTCATAATTAATATTGAATAAATATAAATGGGTGAAAATTCGTGAAGTGGACCGCGGATTTTCCAAGGGTCGTAATATTTCAACTTATCTTTATAAATATAAAGTACCAATATTGAAACAAACAAATACCAAGTTTTGTTGAAAAATATTGAACGGTTTATTGTTTATTCACGATTGAATTTTAAGGTCATATATTTATCAAACATTTATTTCTCAGCAATGAATTGTCGGATCTTGATGAATTTTTTACACATGGTTAAGGATGGTTTGGCTTATAAAAACATATTTTTAACATTTTTGAAAAACAATGTTTACTATGGAAAATTATTGTTTTTATTATATAAATGAATAATTGACTATGTTCTGGATGTATTTTGTGAATTTCACTTACGTGCACTTAAACTACATACATCTAAGATTAAATATCTGAAATAAAAAGTTGGATGACCGAAATAGTTTCTTAGTTGTGAATTTTTTTGTGAGCGCTTTTTCGATCCGTGCAACACGTCTGGAAGGGTTGCTGCATGAGTTCGTTGCACGTTCTCCGATAAATATCGTGTAATCATGAAAACGAGAAATTAGAATAATATATAATTATTATAAAATATAAAAATATATTTATCATGTTGATATACATTTCACATAATTCGCCCAGAAGTTTCTTCATTATGTCCACAAATTAACTAACATTTAATTTAATCGTATTTTGTACATTTTAAAACATAAAACTATTCTGTTCATTCAGCTAAGTCAATCGTTTGTTATTTATTTGCTTTGCTCACTGAAAAACAGTTTTAAATTTTAAGTAAATATTTTCTTAATTTAAGTGATTATTAATTTGATACCATCCGGCAAGTAAGTACAATTTACTTGAGGTTAGGAAGTTTTTTGTTCAGTGCGATTATTGGAGGTGAGGATACGAGAATGTTGCTTCCCCTCGTGAAGGACAAAGCGCGCTTTTGTTTTGGTTGCTTTCCGCGTTTATTTTGTTTATGTCTTCATATGCACTGTGCTTCGCAGGAAAAATTACAAGAGCACACATCTCATATCAACAAACTTAAACAACGCTATTTAACGGCGAAAAAGATAAAAAAAATACTAGGCAGTTTCATCGGTTTGAACCTAGCGACAAAAATAAAATTATTTTCAATTAAATTCAATTATTTTCTGGACGTAATGAAAAAACTACTGAACGAATTATGTGATATGTATGTAGTAACTTGATAAATATATTATTATATTTAATAAGAATTTTAATTTATTCTGAATTCCCAATTTTATGATTACGCTATATTTATCGGGGAGCGCGCAACGAACTCATGCAGCACAGGCGCGTCGCACGGATCGACGCGACGCGACCGAGCTCACAAAAAATGCATAGTTAAAAAACTATTTCCATCATGCAACTTTTTATTTCAGGTATTTAATCCTAGATGTATATAGTTTAAGTTCTTGTAAGTGAAATTCACAAAAGACATCCAGAATATAGTCAATTATTCATTTCTTTAATAAAAACAATAACATTTCCATAGTGAATATTGTTTTTCAACAATGTGAAAAATATGTTTTTCAAGGTCAAACCTTCCTTAACCATGTGTAAAAAATTTATCAAGATCCGACAATTCATTGCTGAGAAATAAATTTTTGAAAATATGTGACCTAAAATTCAATCGTGCATAAATAATAAATCGTTCAATATTTTTCAACAAAACTTGGTGGTTGTTTTTTCCTATGTTGGTACTTTATATTTATAAAGTTTAGTTAAAAAATTACGACCCTTGGAAAATCCGAGTTCCACTTGACGAATATTCACCCAAATAGGAATTAGTGTTTCTTGGTAATCGAGAATAATGTAACAACTATCAAACTTTAAGAAAATCTTATATTGGCCCACATTTTCAACACGGATTTCTTTTGTGGAGTAACCATCACCAATTTAGCAATCGAAACTTTTGACTTACTGTTAAGGTCGAAATAATGATTAATAAATTAAATTAAACTATTTATCATCGATCAAAAATTAAGAAACAGTATGCATTAAAAAATGCATACTGCTTCTTTTGTGGCGTTTCATATCAATCTGTACCACTAGAATTATCAGTAAGGCGGTGGTAGAGACCTGCTTTATGCGCCCTCGAAAAGATTATATATTGGAAATTCATATATACGAATTGCTATAGATTTTTCACAATTGTGAAAATGCACAATCGCATTAAGGACACCCAACGTTCAAATCGATCAATGTATTATTATACTACGGTAAGGTAGAGAACTAACTTTGCGATCGATGACAAATACAACGAATGAATTTTGGTAAATATCGTGCATCTATATTTTATGCCATTTTTTTATGTTAATATTCATTCTTTGCGCAGTATTGAGCATCCTCTCCTTGAGTCCGTAAATTTCTTTACAGATAGAAAGAGGCTCATACTCACACTGTTGGACCTATCCATTACAAAATATAATTAATAATTTCCTTTCAAATAATTAATATTGAATAAGTATAAATAGAAATTAGTGTTTCTTAGTAATCGAGAATAATGTAACAATGATAAAACTTTAAGAATAACACTTAACTTCAGACCAACGAATGTCTTTCTAATGACAAGGTTACCTATGCCCAGTTATAGAATGATTACCACAGACCTGTACGCTCGATGTATGGAATAAAGTTATTTAGTTAGCAATCTAAGATCCATCAGTAAGTAATAAACAATAAGGAATGCATTTTTATATAATAAATTGCGAATGCTTTATGAAATAAAAATCGGCACTTTACATATTGAATCAGCACGTGCTCCAACTCTTTATTGACACGCCACCTAGGTCTAGTTTTCAACGTTCTGCAGCACCTACGGTATTGACTCGACCCTAGTTTTGTTGTACATCCCCACTGATTTTGAATCCATAGTCGGAAATGAGTCATTCCGAATATACTGGAATTACTCATTTCCGACGAGCAGGAAAATATCAGCCAATAAGTTTGACATCGTCCTTGTTGACTTCGATGACAAATCCATCATCGTCGTCGCGTTCTATGCACCAGCAAAGACAAACATAATCAGCAAAGAGGACGAAAAACGGATGAAATATCGGGAACCCTCTTTTACGATCCGCAAGTGCTATCGCGATTTAAAGTCAAGCTCATCGTGCATGTAATTGGAGTGATGGGAAAATGCGACCATCTTTCCGCGAAAACATCAAAAGCATTCCGGCTTGCCAACAATATGCAAATTCCATCGCAGGCCGAAAGCAGTGCTTCTCGGATCACTTCGTCTGATCAGATCACAACTACATCTGGTGCCTAGCATTTCCGCCGACCTTAAAATGCCTTGCCATAACTATATATGTACGTGGTCCCTTTGACGAAAAGTTGAGGTAGATCACGGTTCAACGACCTCTCAACATTTGATTATTAGTTTTCGTTTCTTGTTATGATGAACAAACGATAGAGCACCCCCGAGAAAGGAGAAACTGTAATTTCCTACCGTAAAGATCCGGTTTTCTAGGTGTTTGTTTTTAGTGAGGTGGTCGGCGAATATGCATCCGTCCGCAATAAATATAAAATGATCAGAGTGGGGTAGTAAATGGCAAATGAACACTTACGTGTTTTCTTAACTTTTATTAAAACAAATTAATTCAAACTGTATTTGACACCGGAGAACGAAATTCTTGGTACTGTAACGACTGATTCGTGAATCTCTGAGCACCCTATAATGTTGGATGACTGGTACCCAGCTGACCAGAAGTCGTCTACTAAATCGGTCCAGATGTAATATGCACGAAATGATACAAACTGTACAGCGACAAGGCTAATTTTTGTACACTTCGGATAGTCACTCACTGTCGGTTATAAGGTTGTAATCGCACGAGGAATTCGTGGCTTCTTGCGCAAATCGGAAAAATGGGGTAACAAAACTCCGAAGAACGTGAAGGAGGGGATTGTCCCCCTATTACGCAATCAATAAATTGCGCGAAATATGATCGCGGATCCATCGCACATCTACGAGACGGCTTATATTAGATTTATTTTAGATTGACGACTGCGAACAAACCGCCCGCCTTGCACTACACAGACTGTAATAATATTCTAAAGCGTACGGCGCACAGGTTAAACTTAAAATAGCTTATAAACTAATGACATAGAGGTTATCGAAAGTATTCACTACGCGGTGTCATTGCTGAGAGAGAGCGGCAAAAGCGCAAGTTTTGTAATCGGGCGCACGAATTCAGAGGTAGCGATTCGGACCGTAACGCCGCGAATTAGAACATCCTTTCCCGGATGACAGTGAGTAATTCAACCAAGGTTGCACTTCATTGGAGAGAGATTGTCATTTCGAAGTAAGATGATCTGGCCAACCTTCCCGCGATCTTGCCATTTTGATCGATGTTGGCAAGAACGTACATAATCCTCAGACCATCCCCTCCAGAAGGATTCGAACAACTGCTGAACGAACTGCTACCGGGAAAGACGGTTCTCAGGAATCTGAAGCACTGGCGGTGCAGGTAGAGCTATTATCGATCTCCCAATAAAAAAATGCCATCCTATGAGTCGGGGATCCATACAAGCTTCTACTTGACAGACTAGTGTCGTTAACTCCTCGAAGGTAGGAAAATTTTTTCCTAGGATTGGATTGATGTGATACTTCATGCTCTTGACTCCTGCCTCTCATAGCCCTCCAATGTGTGGCGCTGCAGGAGGAATAAAGGACCAATGAATACGAACTTGAGATCAACGAGTTTGGAATGTTGGATTTGCTAGTGCCTTCTAAAACGCCGCCCGGAGTTCGGATGCCGCACCCTGAAATGTCATTTCTCGATCGCTGGCAGACCGCGACGCGAAGTGAAACGACCTCTATGTGAACTGCTTTTGTTGCCAAACAGGTAAACAAAGCGATATGGGCCAAATGTGACTTAATACCGCGACTACTTGACATGCGAACGGACACAGGCCCTGCATAGTTCACCCCACATTCTTTGAATGGGTGTCCTGGACTCATGACGAGAGCAGGTGGACGAGATCCCATAAGGTGTTTAGGAATCTCTTGGCAGGAGTTGAAGTCGGCCACTCCGAATTTAATTTACAAAGCCAGGTACGGCCTTGCCACCAAAGTTGGCTAGCAATAAAATCTCGTGCAGACAAACCACGTGAGGTCAGATCTGCAGCATTGGAATGGCTCGCAATATGTCGCCAAGGTACTCCGTTCAAAAGTTCGTGAATCAATGCAACTCTATTGGAGACAAACGTCTTCCAATGTGATGACTGTTTTTTCAGCCATGCTAGTACAATCGAAGCGTCTGTCCAGTGATAAGTTGGGACATTCCCGAACTCCGAGGAGGAACGTACTTCTTTGATCAGTCGAGCCAAAAGAACAGCCCCACAGAGTTCCAACCGCGGAACCGTTAGTTCTTTCACGGGTGATATTCGAGTTTTACTAGTGATCAAGTAGGCAGATATCTTATTGGAAAGACTGATCACTCGTGCATATACGACGGCTGCATAAGCCACGGTGGAGGCGTCGCAGAAGCCATGTAACTTCATCGTAACTGTTTCTTTACTGAATCCGATCCATCGAGGAGGAATGTGAATGGTATTCAGCAAGGGCAGGGAATCGTAGAGTACCACCACCGAGTACTTCGTGTATTCCTCAGGGAGAGGTTTATCCCGCTCTAATTTTGCAAGCCAAAGTGACTTCATAAATAATTTTGCTAGAATGACAAATGGAGAAAGCCAACCGAGGGGGTCGAACAATCTGGCAATAATTAACATAACTGTTCGCTTTGTCGCTTGAGTGAGAAGCTCGTGGTGTACGGTAAATCGGTAGGTATCTGCAAGCGGAGTCCACATAATGCCAAGGATTTTCAAACTATAATCGGGTTGAAACGTTTTATCGATTGCAAGCCCTTGATTTGCAGGATTGACATCCGCCAGAAGATCGGAGCAATTGCTTGCCCACTTGCGCAATTCGAAACCCCCTCGTTTAAGCAAGGCGATTAGCTGATTTCGTGATTCCCGAGCAGAATCCAGATCAGCGGCACCAAACAGACAGTCATCGACGTAGGTCTGTGTTTTTAAAATAGATTTTGCGAGGGGAAATCTGTGTCCATCATCATCAGCCTATTGCTGAAGCACACGATTGGCAAAGAATGGGGCGCAATCCCATATGTCACTATATGCAATGTATATTCTTGAAGGAGATCAGACACAGAGTATCTCCGCAGGATCCTCTGATAATTGATATCTCTCTCATCGACGAGTATCTGCCTAAACATCTTCTCGATGTCTCCGCAGCACGCGTAACGAGGAAAGCGCCACCGAGTTATCAATTAGCCATTAGAAAATCATTCAGCGTCCGAGTGTTAGTGGAAGGAGACGATGCGTTAAAAACCACGCGAATCTTGGTGGTAGTGCTAGTCTCTTTGAAAGCCGGATGATGTGTCAAGAAAACGGTTTGAGCTATATTTCGTACTCGATCTGCATGAGTCATGTGCCCCAGATCTTCGTACTATCGCAAGAAATTGCAGTACGACTCTTGATCCTTGAGAAAGACGTTTCTCTAACGCGATAAACTGGCGTTCAGCACGAGCACGAGTGTCACCAATATCGATAGGTGGCTTCTGTTTAAGGACAAACGAACGACGAAATGCCCGGAAAATGTTCGGGAAAAGGTTCGGCGAAAATGCAGTTCGCAACGTACATCCTTTTTCGAAGGAGGGAATGATTGCGATACCTCTTCGACCTCAAAAAAACGAGAAATAGACTTGGCGAGCTCATCGAAGGGATGAGTATGATTTACGTGTACTGGAGGTGCAGTCTCAATTGCGTTCGGTTCAGTCTTTCCGGATAAGACCCATCCGAAAATCGTATTCTGAGGTACGGGTTTATTGAAAAGGCCGCGTCGTAACCCCTCGCGTATGAGATATGGGTAAAGATCGGGGCCGATTATAATGTGAATTAGGTATTTTATCATTTGAAGCGCTGCCTACTAACTCCAGTCCACAAACATGATCCCGACTCGCAAGGGACGTATTTAAACGAGGTATATACGAGGTTAGAATATCAAAAACTATTGGTTCGATGTCGAATGTAGGTCAATTTGCGTGTAAAGGTCTTATTATCGCAGCAGTTACGCGGGTAGCGCAACCAATTGTTTTGCCTCTAATCACGTTTACGGGTATTAATACTGGAACTGTTCGACTGCTTTAGCAAGTGAGCTGAGAATAAATGAATGAGTACTTCCCGGGTCGAGAAATGCACGCGAGGTAATCAGTCTATCAGGTGAAGACCCCACTCGCACCCTTGCTGTAACTTATGACCGAGAAACATTGGTCGAAAGATGGGAGTCCACCACAGGTTCGGCATTTTCTCTATTTTCAGCGGGTGAAGTTCCCGATACTATAGAAGATACCCTACTCGTCGGAGCGGCTCTTGGCTCAAACCGATGATAAAACAACGAATGATGCGCCTTATTACACGTCTCCCAGCGACGAGGTTTCGATAATAGTGTACCAGAATTTCGTTAGCCAAACATTTTTTTTCACATATATATTTTCTTATATCTATACACATATATTTTCTTATATCTACACACATATCATGTAACATTATAATCATTAATTAAATTTTTGTTTTTATCGGTATCAATCATAATCTCAGACTTCATCCCAAGGCTGTTTCTGCTGAACTGCCGCTATGTTGTCACCCTCCCCTTCCATCGCTATCTTTCGTAACTTCACACAAAAAAGAAATCTCAAGTGGTTTGGGTTCACGGTTCACCCGGCGTACCCACCGTCGCCTTTGTCGCAAAAAAAGTTTTGTTCACCTGTCACAATTGGGTCCCGAAAAATAATTTTCCTTTCGGTTTACCCTTTTTTTTTGTAATTCTTTCTTATTTTCTCCCCCTCTCTCTCCCTCCCTCTCTCTCTCTCTCTCGGTCTCTCTACCTCTTCCTCTCCCTTATTCCTTTCTCTCTGTCACTATTAATTCCTTACCTTGTTTCCAATTCCTGTGCGGACAGCGTACTCCCTGTCGCTATTACACTAGTCTCTCACACCACACTTAACCCACGGATCGCGGAAACTGAAACTTTTCGAGACCGTATTCGATCGCACACTGAACTTTTGGCGGAACTGAGGTAAGCAGGTAACCTCGCTAGATTTTCCTCACTTCACTCAGTATCCGCCCATAATTTCAAATTTTCAATTTGGTTAATGCGTATTTTCCATATTATTATATGCGATAGTGCTGTCTTTATTGGTCTAATAGTCCTATCGCATAATTACTTCGCTTGCTTTGTTGTCTTCGTGGTGTCTTTGTCTAATGTATTGCACGCTTATACCTCTCTCTCTCGCACATTCAAAAGTCGACGGCCGACGATGTAAACATTTCGGCACGTTGTTGACCGCCGGACTGTGCTCCGCTAATCGTTCGGGCCTATCTCTCTCTCTACCCCTCTGGCTGACGCGCTCGCTCTCCCTTACTCCCATTGTCGTAATTTAAACTCTATTTCTGCTATTGTATACCTTGCATATTTAATAATTTTTCAAATTTTGATTTATATATTCTTCATTATTAATTTTTTATTTTGATTCTTAAACTAACTCACTTTACGAAATACTGCTTAATTTATCTCTTTTTTGTTGTTTGTTCTATCTCTTGTGACTACGTCACAAATCCCCTCCACTAAACCGGATTATTCTTTGAATTAATCCGTTACAACACAATACACAGGATGTGTCTTACCTCATTTGCCTTTCCTCTCGTGCTTCCTGACCCCGTTCTGCCTCCCGCTCCATGTCGCTTTTGCTGCTGCTGCTGCTACCGTCTCTACTCCCTGTCGCAACCTCCTTACCTGTCACTCATCGCCAATATTTCCTACTCTCTCTGTCGCAAATCGTCCCTCCCACCAGTCGATGCTCGGAACGGGTGGTCGTCCCGAACGTCGTTCGGATTAGCAGTACCTGGGCTTCCGCCGATAAGTTCTGGATTCCATCCAGAAATAGGTGAGCCCTGTCCAGGTTGTCGAGTGCTGGGTTGGGTGGGGTGACCTATCTCTGGTGTAGGGAGGGTCGACCGTCTCCCGGGCACCATTTCCCGTTCTTCTCCCCCGACGCGATGTTGGGAGTGGGCGATGTTCGCGGTCCCGAACCTGTTCTAGCTCCGCCAAGGCGGACGGTGATATTACTTCCGCCCTCTGTTGATGCAGTAATTCCCGGTGTGGCAGCCGCGAGGGCAGGATCGAAGGTCTTCCCCTCGACGACCGCAGTTATGGCAATATCTTGCCACAGATCGTCGAGGGCAATCTCGTCGTCCGTGCTCCCCTGCCAGCAACTGAAACAAGTCCGGCTAGGCGGGTCGATCCGGGATCGAATGGAATCAGTAGGAGCCCGCCGAACATCGCACCCTCCGTCCTTCTCTTGCCCTGCGTAATAGGGTACACGCGAGGGGTCTGGGGCTCCGGGGTTGGAGAAGGTGGAACCGCAGTACCCGAAATCAACTCCACCTCCTGAGTTGGCGGCAATATAACGACCGATCGAATGACCGGACGCGACATCTCTACCTACGGGAGGCTTTCTGGAGCCGGAGTAGTAGGCGTAGGTGCGGGCTCATAATCCTCCGCAGTCAACTGTCGCCGAGGGTTGTAACGAGCCCTTCGACGACGTCTCCTGCGGGAACGCACCGGTTGCTCGTCCTCCTCCTCCCTCCACAATTCCTCTGGAGGCATATCTGCCGGTCCGATACACCAAGTCTCTCCGCTATTCCCCGTCGCGCTATCCATTTGAACGAGATATTCCCTCTCCAGCTGTACCGCCAACTCAGGGGGGATAGGAGGCACGGCATATACGGCGGCAGCCGCCTCTCCCTCGGGATCCCCTCTTCCTTCAGAGGCCCGCACGAATTCCTCCAACACTTGGAGGGCAGCTGCGCTCTCGAGGGCAGCTCTTCGTGTTTGGTGGTTCTCCCTGTCCGCCTCCTTCCTCGCCAATACCCTCTCGGCCAACTCCAGGGCCAGCTCTTCTTCCGCCATATCTGCCCAGGAGCTGAAGTTCTGAGCCATTTCTGGTAAACAAAAAAAAATAAAAAATTTTTTCTTTCAACATCACTGACATTACCGACGTCACTGAGATGGTACGCACAGCACAGACGACACAACGTGTAGGAGGCACGTATCGTTTTATTTCTGATACGTCTACTTTATTATTTATTCGGCTATCTGCCATCTCTAATCGATATACTGTGAGGGATAGGATTGCGGCTATCTTATATGGCCCATCAAATTTCGGGGCAAGCTTGTTTGAAAACCGTTGGGCCGCATTGGATAATACATGAGTCTTCCGTAATACCTGATATCCTATATTAAAGACTGCCTGCTTTTTCCCCCGATTATACGCTCGCTCTTGTCTTTCTCGCGCCTTGTCTACATGTGTCGCTACCAACTATCTTAAGGCGTCTAACCTACGAATTCGCTCTGCCCATAGTGCAGGATCCAACTGTATCTTGGGTCCTCTCCTCTCCACTTCCCGTCGCAAGCTTTTTACCGTTTGGGGGTGTCGACCGAAATTTAAGAAGGCCGGGGATACTTTTGTCGAAGATTGGGTGGAAGTATGATGTATATATCATGCAAATGCTTGTCCCAATCTCTATGGTCTCCCTTCAGATATGTCGCTATCAAAGTCTTCAGTATTCGGTTACTTATTTCCACTGAATTGGCTTGAGGATGATGCGGGGGGGGGGTTGTTACATGTTTTATCCCGTATTCCTCTAACAGCCCTTTCACTTGTTTATTGTCAAATTCCTTTCCATTATCCGTTAGGAGAAATCCGGTGTTTCCCAACGAAAAACAATCAATTCCTCCAAGGCCCGGGCAACTGCTGTACCATCTGCCGTCCTTAACGGCTTTACTTCTATCCATCTAGTAAATAAATCTTGGAAGACGAGAAGATACTTATTTTGGCCTTTGCTGAGCGAAAATTCCATCATATCGGCCGCCACGACTGCCCAAGGACGTTCAACGATGCGTTTACCCATTAAACCCTGGGGGCCTAACTAGGAAACTTCATAACGCTGACACTCATCGCACTCCTTTACAAAAATATAAAACCGCGCCTAAGGCAAATCCGCTGGCGTCGCACTGAACGGTAAATGGCTTCCGGAAGTACGGTCTGGCTAACACGGGAGCTGTGGCTAATCGGGATTTGAGTTCTATAAAGGCTTCTTCCTGATCTTCCTCCCCTTTCCATGGTTGTCCCTTTCGTAGTAATTTTAATAAAGGTACTTTAACTTCCGCATCCTTGTCCAGGAAGCGAGAGTACCACACTATAATACCGAGGAATCTTCGGATTTGCTTCACGGTACGCGACGCCGGATATTCCAACACCGGTTTTAACTTGTCGGTGTCTGGACGTAGTCCCTCTCTATCAACACAAAACCCAGGTATGCTACGCGCGAGAACCCGAACTCACACTTGTCGCTATTTACTAGTAATGCGGCTTACACTAGCATCCCTAAGACTGATTCCAACCAATGCAAATGTTCCTCAAACCCTTCTGTCGCAATAATTATGTCATCCAAGTACCCAAATATGTGGGGTTCAAATTCTGGCAAAAACATGCGTCAATTAGTCGCTGAAAGGTCATTGGGGCATTCGTCAATCTAAAAGGGATCCTTGTGAATTGCCATAGACCCGATCCCGGAACTGCAAAAGCAGTATACTTTTTGCTTTCGGAATCCATCGCAACTTGATAGTACGCCTGTCTTAGGTCTATCTTAGATAAATATTGAGCCCGCCTTAATTTATCCAATATAGAATCCATATTGGGTATTGGATAGGCATCTTTCCTGGTGACACTGTTTAGATCTCGATAATCTATGCACATTCTTATGCTGCCATCTGCTTTCCTCACTAGGACGGGACCACTACTCCAATCACTGGCCGATCTTTCTATAACCCCTTTCTCGGCTAATTCTCTCACTTCTTCTTGTGCTTTCTCAAGCATAATAGGTGACATGCGGCGAGGCCTATGCTTGATTGGTGCCGCGCCCTCCACATTAATATGATGCTATATCAAAGGCGTTTTCCCTAATCCTACCTGGTCGCCACCTACCATCTTGTCTACTAACTCTTTCACTCTCTCTTCTTGCGTCTTACTCACCCCACAAATACCTGCACACTCTATATAGATATCCGATTTTCCCGTCAGTTTGTGACTAAACGCATGCCACGGACCCTCTTGCCTCTCCACTGTACTCTCCACTGCCTTCTAACCTGTTGCACATCCAAGTCGAAAATTTCACCAAAGTCCATTCCTAGTATCACGTCACATGATACTGCGTTGGTTGCTCTGAATTGGATTTCGTTGACGTGCCCATCTATTTCCACCTGCATCGCCAATATTCCTAGAAAGGGCGTCACGTCGCCAGAAACACTTCGCAATACAGTCTGAGAGGGACGTAGTCGAGCCTTGAATTTTTCGGCCAAGATAGGGCCGATGATGGAGACCATTGCTCCACTATCGTGCATCGCCAACACTGCACTTCCCCCTATTTTTACCTCTATAAAACACCTTCTCTCTATTGTCGCTATCTCGGCTTCTAGTTCTATCTCCGAGGGCATCATCACTTCTTTCTCTCTAGTCGCTAACTCTTCTTTCTCTTGGCTCACTATTTTCTCTTTCTCTAACCCTGTTGATTGGCCGTGGAGGGCATGGGGTTGGATAGCCCTCCGGCGTTCTCGTTTTCCCATTTCTCCCGTAGAGGAGTACAGGGTATACATGACGCAAAGGGGTTACCGGAAGTTCAGCACACCTGGCACCTTTCAAGTGGGCGAGAGGGTCCCCAGGGTTTTGTCGGGCAGGCACATGCTGAGTGCCCTGGCTGTTGACACGAAACGTAAACGCGATGAGGGCATTCAGCCGATCTGTGCCCTACTTGGTGACAAGTAAAGCAGGGACGGCTGGGGAACATCGCGGCCCGATATCCTATATCCTAACAATGATAACAGGCAACAATCCCCGGTGATCCCAATCCAGGCGGCATCCGGTTATGTCTCGCGGCCGTCCCAACTCTCTAGGAGCTTCCCCTCCCCTATCTTGACAGCAATTTGAATGTTCCTTCGAGTTTCCCTCCCAATTGTTTCCGTTTCGAGGCTGCCAAGAACCTGATGGCCTCGGCGGTCTATACGTCAGTGCACTCATTGGTGTAGGGATCCTAGGAACTTCTGCTGAGGTGGCTCTTTTCTCCACATTCCACGCTCCTCTTTTTGAATGTTTGAAATGTTTTTTTTTATTAATGGTTAATGCGTATTTTCCATATTGATCGCCGCACTGTGCTCCGCTAATCGTTCGGGCCTATCTCTCTCTCTATCCCACTGGCTGACGCTCTCGCTCTCCCTTACTCCCATTTATATTGTCGCAATTTAAACTCTATTTCTGCTATTCTATATCTTGCATATTTAATTTAATTTTTCAAATTTTGATTTATATATTCTTGATTATTAATTTTTTATTTTGATTCTTAAACTAACTAACTTTACGAAATACTGTTTAATTTTTCTCTTTTCTATTGTTTGTTCTATCTCTTGTGACTACGTCACAATAATGTGAAACGTTTACAGCGATAAATAGCGTTACATTCGGTACGTGGTGAATGGTGCATTTGAACATATATCGCGTATTTATCCTTTAGACGGGCTTTCTCGGTGAAAGGGCCAGAAGCTCCAGGAGCATGAATACGTTTATGGAGAAACGATATAACTTCCGCAAACGTAGGTGTCGTAGTTATATCAGCAACATTCAGCTCCCATGCCTCACGAGTTATACTCTCCACTTTTTGGACTACCATAAACACTAATAGGTCATCCCAATATTCGGTGGGTCGACCATACGCTTTTAAAGACTAAACCGCATTTGTTCATTTGATCCCCAAGTTTACGAATTGACACCTGCAAAGCAGAGGAAATTGCTTTTACTGAAAACATGCTCGAAAGATGTGAATTAACAAAATCCTGCTGATTTTCGTACCTCGTACGCAACTTTTCCCATGCAGCATTGAAATTATCACCCGTGACGCTGATATTTCGCAAAAGCGAGGCCGCCTCGCCATCAATACAATTTGAGATAATGCATCCTGTCTAAATTGTTATAATTGTTTTTGACGAAAAGTGTCACAAAAAATAATCACAGAAAGAAGGTCACGCTTTGAAACTACCTAAAAACGCGGGAACTGGATACGAGGTACCTTAATATTGCCAATGCTCTCTCGCAAAGTCAGCAACACGCATGGATGTTTGATTGTCGTTGGAACATAATGAGACTGGAGTAGCGTGCCGGTGTATTCGACGAAGAGTGTTCCCGTTCTTGGTTGCGTCCCTCCCTAACAGATGTACCCCTTCCACGCTGAATCCCTTCCACGCTGAACCTCTTCCTCAGTATTTCTGTGGTGCGCCAATGTCCGTGTTGCGTAAAGCGGTGTTGCCACATCCAACGTGCCGAATGTACCGCTGTGAGGAAGATGGCCGCCGAATTCAGGACATGTGGCAAAAGATGAAACAATGCGTTATTATATGCGATTTATTTAGAGCAAATATACCACGATCCTGGCAGGATCGCCAAATGTTTGTTTTTACTCAGGTGGTCGGCTAATATGCGCCCATCCGCAATAAATGTAAAATGACCAGGGTGGGGTAGTAAATGGCAAATGAACACTTACGTGTTTTCTTAACTTTTATTGTGTCGTTAATCCAATTAATTCAAACTGTATTTGACACTGGAGAACGAAATTCTTGGTATTGTAACGGCTGATTCGTGAATCTCTGAGGACCCGAAAATGTTCGATGACTGGTACCCAGCTAACGAGAAGTCGTCTTCTAAATCGGTCCAGATGCAATGTGCAGGAGATGATACACACTCCACAGCGACAAGGCTAATTTTTGAACATTTCGGATAGTCACTCAATGTCGGTTTTAAGGTTTTAATCGCACGAGAAATTTCGCGGCTTCTGGCGCAAATCGGAAAAATGGGATAACAAAACCAGCAGAACGGGAAGGAGAGGATTGTCCCCCTACTACGCAATCAATGGATTGCGCGAAATATGATCGTGGATCTATCGCAGATTTACGAGACGGATTACATTAGATTTATTCTAGATTGATGTACGCGAACACTAGAAAAATATTGAAGTCGAGAAGGATATAGGGTTCTAGAAGGAAGTTAGAATAATTTATGTATAAAAAATAATAAAGTCTTTACAACAAACAGATTTGTTCGGGTCCCTTTGGCGAAAAGTTGAGGTAGGTCATGGTTCAGTGACCAGATAAGTGAGCCAGATGTGGTTAATTAATATATAAACAAATAATAATAAAGACGAATAAGAAATGCCCTATAATTGGATAATTAGTGTTGGAGATGGAAAAAAGGCAAGGACAAATGACAATATATTTCCCCCGCTTGAATAACGATTTGGCGATTCGTGGTCGGCTCTCGGGTGACAATGATAGTAACGATACAAAACATAACTAGGCAGACACACAACACCCACCTAGAGCTAGTCCCCCCTACCACAATATCAGAACCATCAGCAGATTCGGCGGTCTGTGCCCTAGCGAGCACGTCGCGGGAATGATCTCCTCTTTATCAGAGATAAGACCCACGACGCACCGGGCGCGGATAAGACGCTGGCTGTACCGATAACTGCCTAAAGTGGTCGGCAGCGCTCCCAAATTCATACCTTCGCCCCGCAAGGTTCCCTGATTATTCCAAACACTGGACATAAGTAGAGAAAATTGCACGGACGGGGATTCGAACTCGAAACCTTCGCGACATTCAGTTCGGACGAGTCGCAAGCGTATTTCAACACCGTTCATGATTTTATCCGTATTGAAAATGGTGCAGTGCAAATGTCCAATGATATCCACTATTTCCGAATTTTCAGTGTATTTTTACGGTTAGTTAATTAATACCACTAGCCTTATTTGATAGAGTATGGGTGCGTTCAAGAACATGCGTATCAAGCTCTTGTCCCCAACTCCTACGGCTCACGTTATAGTATCGCTCCTGAGTGGTGAATGCTTTAGCCAAATTAGTTTGCGCTAACTTGTCGGTGTCGCGCAATTGGCTCTCACGATGATCGACACTGGTCGAGGGACGGAAGGGAAATTTCGATGTGGCCCTACCGGGCGGTATTGGTTTTCTACCCTTGAGTGTGTAAGACGGGGAATACCCCGTGGAACTGTGTGTCGCGGAGTTATATGCGAACATTATTTCGAGAAGAAGCACATCCCAATCTTTATGGCGCTTTCCGACATATTGCGCGACCATGGTTTTAATAACTTTATTTGCTCTCTCCGCCAGGTTGCATTGCGGAGTATACGGCGGGGTTTTTCGATGTGTAATCTTGAACTTTTTTAGTAAGTTCTCGAAATCGGTTCTGGTGAATTGACGACTGTTGTCGCTGATTACGAATTTCGGGCAGCCGTGGCGGAGGAGAACATGTCGGCGGAACGCTTCGGCCATTACGGAGCCAGTAGCTTTACGGAGTGGCGTTAACTCAACCCACTTGGAGAGTCGATCCTGCATCATGAGGATCCATACATGACCAGATGTTGTGGAGACCATCTCCCAGGGCTCATTTACATTCGTAGCGTGCATCATGCCTGCAGGTGTTTGCTGTGAGGACTTACGTTTCTGGCAGGCTAGAACATTTTCGGGCGTGCGCAGCACCATCACGTTGCATACCGGACCAGTAATAATGCCGCGCAAGATGGACAATGGTTTTACTAATTCCCAAGTGTTCCGCGGTCGAGTCGTCATGCGTTTCCTGAAGGATCTTGTTCCGGTCGTCCTTCGGGATGCACAGCTTCCAACTATACTTTTCATTAATTTCGTTAAATTCTAATGAGTGAAGTATTCGACGGTATATTAGCCCGCATAGTCGGGATATTCCCCCGGATGTTCTTTTATGCCCCGTTTTAAACGGTGATATCGCGTGCACTTGGTGTCTGCGTTTATGATATACGTCATCCGAGATAGTACGTCGCCTAGACCAGTTTCAGATCCGCGACGATAGCGAATTTCGTAGTTCCACTGCTCGAGCTCGATTGACCAACAGGCCAGTCTACCAGAGGGCTTATCTATCTGGTCCAGCCACCTCAACGCCTGATGATCAGTCAGGGCGATGAAGCGGTAGACCTCCATATAATCTTGCATCTTCCAGATGCCCCATTTAAAGGCCAGGCATTCTAACTCGGTAGCGGAGTAATTTCGCTCTGCGCTTGATAGGGTGCGGCTAGCGTAAGCTATCACACGCTCTTGCCCTTCAATCTATTTGGTCAATGCTGCTCTGAGGCCATCCAGGATAGCATCGGATTTTAGTGTGATCTGCCTCGAAAAATCGGGACAGGACAGTACCGGGCGTGAAATTAATGTTTTACAGATGTTTTCGAACTTGTCTTGTTGTGCTCTTCCCCATTCCTATTTGTATTTTTTAGACAGCAATTTATTTAAGGGAGCCGTAACTCGTGACGCATTAGGAATAATGCGCCGATACCAGGAAATTAATCCATTATAGCGCTGTAGGAGCAGTTATGGATTGTAACGTGGCAAAACACGTGAGACTCACAACGGGGATAACTTAAGGGGGGGGGGGGGCGCTGGTCTTCAAGAACCGCTAATATTTCGTATGGGTGCAATTTCCGAAATGATCTCATCACCTTATAGGGGGGACTGCTCCGAAGAAGCGCTAGTATTTATTTTGGTGATGACGTCATTTGGCTCTTTTTGAATGTTATATGTTAAGAATTTGCCGGGAGGCTTTTATCCAGGGGGGAATGTTGCCATTATAGGGGGGACTGCTCCGAAGAAGCGCTAATTTTTAATATGGCAACAAATTAGGATTGATATTTTTTATTAATCTGCCGGGAGGCTTTTATCCAAGGGGGAATGTTGTTATTATAGGGGGGACTGCTCCGAAGAAGCGCTAATTTTTAATATGACAACAATTGAGACATAGAATTCGTAGTTTTAGGAATTAATAATTGATAATTATAAAGGTAGCTATAATTCGGGGTATTATTCAGTATTTAATTTTATTTTGATTATTTCCTGAAATTGATATATTGCATGCGATAAATATTTCATGTGTAAACATGGGTATTCGCATGTGCTTTGTTTTGGAAGTCGGATCAAGGACGGACTTGTTTTCGATTTCCAGAAGCACGAGACCCGAACATCCAGGGTATATCGTCAAGCACGCTGCTTATTGCGGGCGTGCACGGGGAGAACGACGCGTGGAGATTCTTGAATGTTCGCGAAGGAGAGGGTACGCGTGGGCGAGGTGCCGAAACTTCGCGAACATTCGAGAAGGATGAGAAAAGAGTACCGGGAGGGGACGGCCAGTCGCGTGTGCCCGTACGGGCCGCGGGGCTCTCCCTACCATCACGATCGCGGTAGAGAGGTGGTAAACGGCGGCCGGCGCGGCGCGTGCGTCGCGATCCCAACCGACGCGTCGGATCGCCAGTCCGTGGCAGTGCGTGGAAGAGTTGGAACAGTCCGCTGGTAGCAGCCCTGGAGCCGATAGGTACGCCTGGTCATCAAAAGGTACCAACAGCCCAGAGCGCAAATAGTTTTCGGCTACGAAGTCTTTCCGTACGCCAATAGTTCGATTCTTTGTGCTCACGGCTGTTTAAATAAAATGCGCTTTTCCGATTGTCCGTTGTCGTTTCGCGAGTGAAAGTGAAAGTGAAAAACGCGAATCGCCTTCGGTTATCTGAGTCGGGTTTTCGGTTCGTATCGTGCTTCGGTTAACTTCTGCTTTGGCCGCGAATTTCTCTCGAATCGAATCTAGTGTGGTTACCTTTATCGTCTCGAAAGTGCGTGTCCGGTGATCGGAAATAAAGACGGTAACGAAAACGGAAATACGACGCGTGAAAAGCAAACTCCGCCGAACGTGATGCTTTGTGACGTCACACCGCGACGCCGACAAGATGGCCGCAGGTTCCGATCCGCGGTCCGCGACACGATCTCCAGTTGGCTTGGCGAGCCGTTAAATAGCATGGTCGACATTTTAAATTCATAGTCTGACTTCTTATGATCGAAAACGCAAGCTCGTTAATTTTACCTTTGTTCGCTGGATCGCTCTTGTGAGCGATCGTATCTTGAACTTCCTGGTTATCTTTTCACTCTGTTAGAGTGAACACTGTGGTTATCTGTTATCTTGCCCCTCTTGTGAGGTGGCGCTATCTTATGAATTAACGAGCGGACTTTTTGTGCAATAAGAAGGTTTTTTCTCGGGCAATACTCCAGCCGATCTGTCGGTAAGGAAAGGACCATGCGTGCGATGCTAACTGGACCGGGCCCTCCGCGCGGTTAAGTTACCTAGATTGCTGATTCACGAGCAATCTTGCGGGTCCAAGGCTATCTCGCACTGCCGGAAGGTAGTGCCGTGTTTTTGTTATGTTTTTGTACGTGAGGCTAACTGTCTCTACGGAGACGCTAAAATTGTTGCGTCTAAGTGTGAGTGCGTTAATTTGAATAGCAGTGTCCGCGGTAAACGATTGCGTCCGGGTGATCCGTTTCAATTTAGTAACGAAAGTGTAGATGGATAGATTAGGGAATTCGGGAAGTAATCGGTTTGTTAATTCACGCGGTCTGTTCGAGTGGGTTTCGGGTGACGTAATTTTGGTGATTTGTCCGGGTTCAGCAGATTTCAGAAAAGGGGTAGAATCCGTCAATTTGGTCGGTTTCGGTAAAGTTCGTGTGGTTCAAATAACGTCGTTCAGTGTAGTTTCGGTATGAGATTCGATAAGTTCGTGTAGGTATTGTAGTGTCGTTTTGGCGAGGGCGCGTGTGTATCGGGCGAGCACGGTTCCTCGACGGGTTCGTCAAAGGGCGCCGCGACCACGTGTGAAAGTCCCGACCGAGTCCGTCGCAAAGCAGCGCGCTTCGAAAATCCTTGTCGAGTTCGTCGGTGGGCCCCGTCTTTAGGAAGTCCCGGTAGAGTTCGTCGCCAGGCACCGCGTGCGAAAAGTCCCTGTCTAATTTGTCGCAGGGCATCGTATTAGAAAGTCCCTGTCGAGCTCTCCGTCGGGGAATCGCGTGTCGTCGCATATCGGAGAATCGTGTGTCGTCGCGTAGTTGGGAATCGCGAATAGAATGTAGCGTCCGTGATTTGGGGCGCGAGAGAGGGCGCGATGAACGTGGTGAACCGTCCTCGTCGGCCGTGGTCGCGTAGTCTTTAGTCTGCGCCAGAGAATACCGCCCTCTCCCTTACCGAGCCGGGAACTTGGGGCTGAGCTAGCGGGCACACCAGCGCGTGCATAAATTTGTCGAGCTTCGGCTCGGCTGGCGCTCTCTCTTACCATCCGGTGTGCCGTGCGGATTTTTGTGGCCCCCCGGAAAAGTTGGGTTTTTTGCAGGCGGCCATGAGCGACGACGACGGACGGGTGGAGGCGTAGAAGAAGTCCGCGGCGCGTTTGCAACACGGGGGGCACAGGATTTAATCGCGGAAATCTTGTCCAGGTCTGTATGAATGCGGTTTTTATTTATTACGTGGTCCAAATATTTCAGTTCGCGTCGCCCGAAAACATATTTCTCCCAGTTAGGGGAGAGGTTAGCTGCCCACAATCGCTATAGGACTTCGGCGATGAGTTTTAAGTGATCCGAAAATGTAATTGAAATGATTATTATATCGTCCAGGTAATGAAATACATGCGGTTCCAAGTCCAATGTGATTACCTGGTCGATTAATCGAAACAACGCAGCGGGGGCGGAATGCAACCCGAATGGTAGTACGGTAAACTGCATTAATCCCTGTCCGAGGACTGTGAAGGCAGTGAGCGGCTTAATACGTTCAGAGAGGGGGACCTGCCAGTATCAATTCTTTAGATCAATTGTTGAGAGGTAACGGGCCCCACGCAATTTATTAAGCGTCGCATGTATCTGCGGTAGCGGGTAGGCATCCTTTTCAGTGAATTTGTTTAGTCGACGGAAATCAACGCAGATGCGGTATGATCCATTTTTTTTCTCAGCCATCACCAATGGCGAACTCCAGGGACTGGAAGAGGGTTCGATGACTCCGTCTTTGGCCATTTTGTCGATTTCTTGATCGATGATGGCCTGCATGGCCTCTTGCGCGGACGGTAGCGTTGTTTAATAGGAGTAGCATTTGACAATTTAATGTCGTAGGTAACTAGGGACGTCCTCGGGCCCTTTACGTCCGCGAACTTGTTCTTTGACGCATTTAACAAAAAATTTAGCTGGTCATTTTCGCTTGAAGTTAGCTCGACCAAACCCTGTGTAGTTACATGGTGCGTCGAAATGCTCCGGCCAATGATCTGACCCTGGAAGGAGATTTGGACCCCTAGACGTATAAGTATGTCCATACCTAGCAGAATCTCGTGAATTAGGTCTGTCATTAGAAAGAAGGAGACGTTCAGCGAGACCATATTTATGATGCATGTCCCGGAAATACAAGTCGAAATCGACGTAGTGGATCCGTCCGCCATGGATGCGGTGCCATTCCATGGTGTTTATTGCCAGCCATTTTGAAGATCTAGCTCGTATATTTGTGGACCTATGAAGGAGTTGACGGCTCCAAGGTCTACCAAGGCTTTGACATCCGTTTCTCCTATTTCGACGAGGATGAAGTACCTCGGGTCTGTCTTGTCGTGGGCCCGGTTACCTTTGAGGCGGTTCCGGCCCTTGTTCCGTTTCCCGCCGGTATGCCATAGCAGTTTCGTGCTTTTATCCCGTCTTTGCCACATTGTGAGCAGAACAGGCACTGCGGGTTTGTGCAGTGTGACTGGGTATAACCCATATGATTACATCGCCAGCAACACGAACCCTTGTCGTAGTTCTCGGGCGGGTTTACAGTGCCGGTATTTCGGTATCTCTTTTTTAACATCCTTTAGGGCCGATTCATATTCTTCTGCTGTCTGTATCAGATCTACAACATCCTGTATCTGTGACCTGAGGATGTACAGTCGGAGTTCCGATTTGACGTTGTAACATAAATTATCAATTTGCTCGTCTACATTATAGCCGCCGCGACGAAGCATCAACGTATAGAGAGCAGTGCAGTAAGGGCGTGCTGATTAGTTAGCGCCTTGCTTGCTTTCGGCGATTAGGTGACCGAGGTTTCTCTGCTCAGTGACTGAGAGGAAAATTGCTCTTAGAGCCTCCACTAGGGCTGCCCATGTTTCGTATGCCGCGTCGAAGTTGCGTAGCCAGGAGAGCACTTCGCCTTTCGGTAGTTCGGAGGCTCTTATGCGGAGCTGAGCGGAGGTGACTTGATACACCTGGCGAAGTTCGTCAATCCATTCCAGGAATGAGTACAAGTCTTTTCCATCAAAAAAACAATTCCACTTCCGGAATTGGTCATACATCCGGGTCTCTTCCAGACGATACACCACACGTGGAAGAAGGTTATGTTCTACCTGGGGTAGAGGATTGTTTCCTATGCGTGGGTCATCCTGAGCTGATGATGGTTGACGTAAGTCTTCGGCAAGGTCACGTGAGAGGTCGGTCTCTTCATCGTAACCTTCCGGATTATCGGCTTGGTCGATAATGAGATCCTCATGGTCTCTGTTGTACCGGATAAGTCGTTGACGTACTTCAACGAGCTTTCCACGAGTATCGAGGTGGTGGCTGGCATTCCAATTCGGCTAAAATTCCGGCCTTATTTAGTTGGTACACTGAAGACACCTTCATTTTTTTTTATGGAGAAGGGAACTATAACGAAAAATCTCTGTTCGGGAGCCATGTAACGACACGTGATCGCCGTGCGACGGTGCGAATGCACGGTGAACGACCCACGTTGTGTTTCCTTCTGCCGGATAAGACTCAGTACCGGAGTTCGTTGAGAAGGGAAGGAGTTTCTTGGTAAATAAACACAGTAGATTTTCGGCTAATAGGAATAACTGAACTACTATTTATTGAGCGACTACAGGTTAAAGAAAATAACCGGCGTACATAATTTTACAGGATAACAGAATGTGGGGTGGTTATCCCCAGTTTGAACAAAACTTTGTCGAGGAATGATTTTTTCCCGTGGTTGTAGCGGACCAATCAGTTGAGGGGTGGATTTCCCCTATTTGTAACAAGTAAATAAAAGTAAGGAGAACCTGTAGTACAGGGGTCCCGTTGAAACGGGATATACCGGAATCGGAACACGACCCGTGGCTTGCGGGTTTAGACGAGAGTGGGAGAGATTTTCCCAGATGAGCCGAGAGATGGCTCTGACGGCGGCGGATGAGTGCTCGACCGGCTGACGGGCGTCGGAGCCAGGTTGTGACCGTAGTCGTGAAGGTGGAATGGCGGAGCCGGGTGTTCGATTTAACACGTGAAATCACGTAGTTAAATTGGACTATCGAGATATCTTTTCCTCCGCTAAGATATACTCCTAGAGGGTGAATAGGTCATCCAGCCGGAAACTGTATAGGCCGAGGTTCAACCTAACACGTGAAAGCACGTGGATAGGGGAACTATCGAGGAGGAATACCCTCCATATGTGTAAGCACGTAGTGGGGAAGAAGGTCACCTGAGCGGAGGTGGAAGCGGTCGGGCGGTTTCATCCTAACACGTGGAAGCACGTAGTTAGCAGGGAACCTGCAAATGACCTTTCTATCCACACGTGTAAGCACGTATTGGAAGGAAGATCATCTGGTCGGAAGCGGAGGCGGAAAAAATACCAGTACGCCACCACGTGTAAGCATGAGGTGGCCCCTGCTATTCGTCGAAAGCGGAGGAACCGGGATACACGTGTAAGCATGTAGTAACTGGTTGGCTTCGCACCGACGAGTGGTACGATCCCAGAAATGCATTAGGCATCATAGGGGGTTGAAGATGTTGCGTAACCTCCCGTGTGTCGGACTCCCTCACCTTTGATGTTAACGGCAAGCGGCCATTCAAGTCTTACGTCAGCATGTATACAATATATTATTACTTTGCCATTAGTAACCTATTTTATTTTTTCGCCTTGTTACGGTGGTACTCTTGAGTTATCGATAGAGTATTCACCTTGTTCAGGCGCTTCTTAACGCTGATAATGTAGGAATTTTCACTAAAAACCATAAATTATCGATGACTGAACCAATTTTTCGAAATTCAGGCATTGCATTCGTAATTCTAATTACTAGGGGAGCCGAGGGGTGTACCGCTCACCTAAGGAATGTACTGCTTTTAATAAATGAACAAATAATTTCAGATTTGTTTACGAACCTATTTTTTCATATTTTTTCCCATTGGGTACTAGTAAAAAGTCGGAAGACCGTATATTGTAAAGACAAATTCTTATCGTATTTATGTCAACTACGTTACAAAACTTTCCAAATTTTTTCTAACCAACTTTCAGCAATAAACAATGTAAATTTTTTGTTGAAATTTGATTTCGAAATAAAGTTCTTTAATAAAAAAATATAAAAAATCATTTTAATTTAACGGGAGATTGAGAAATATGAGTGAGCGGAATTACCCACTGAGCGGTACAACCCCCGCCACCTCTATATACGATCTCATAAAAACTACAAAAGATATTACTTGAATACACCGAGAATTTTCGGAAATAAATGATTTTTCTGTATTTTCAAAAAGACTTGGTCAATTGACAATCAATTTATTTGGTATTTTTTAGGAGTTCGTATGTAATTAGTTGTCCTTACAGCGCCTGAATCTTAAATAATTGATTCACTTATTTTTAATTTACGGTTTTTATCATAACTTCCTACTTTATACAATCGCGTTAATTCGTGTTGTCACTAGGCCGGTCAAAACTTTAAAGTGCACAGAAATCTAGTTGAATTTGTATGATTCATGACCGAATAAAGGTTTTGATTCGATGACAGTTTTTATTCGATCGTGAACCATACAAATTCAACTAGATTTCTGTGCACGAAGTTGCAGAGTAGCTTTCAGAGGGGGAAGTGGATGTGCTCGAAGAAAATACTGATCTTAGTCAAGAAGAACCTCATCAAGTTATCGAAAAACTTAATGAATGGCTCACGAGTCCCTGGTCACATGAATATAGTTCCTAATAAAATAAATATATAATAAAATATCTTTAAATAATAGTTATCAGCAGATTATCTTACAATATAAAAGAAATGTAATATAAAACTAATGTGATTTAATCTTAAGAATGAATTATCGAAATAAAATATTAGAAAAATTATTATAGCAGTAGTATTAATATAATGAAATAATAATGGCTGGGGGGGTGGAATAGTAGAAGCTGACGTAAGTTGGGGGGGGGGTGAAGAATTCTGACATATGCTGACATGGGGGGAGGGGTGGTCAAATTTGCTGAAAAATTTGCTGCCGTAACACTTGAATGGCCCCCAAGGTTTACCGACTAAAACCCTAACCTTCCTCGGCCCTCCAGAATCCACGTGTGCAGTCTGCAGCAGAAAAGTGGCTCCGATATCCATCTCCTCCGCTGCAGACTGCACCTGGCCATTTCGTTTGCAACTGTAACCACTCCCTCTGCCATCGGGTAAGTGGTTACAGGATCTCGTGTGACCTCAGTAAACGGAGAGATCCCAGCAGCACTGCTTTCTGCATTCGGCCTGATATGGAATTTGCATGTTCTCGACAGGCCGGAATGCTTTTGATGTTTTGGAGGAAAGTTGGTCTCATTCCTCTCAGCACTCCAATTATCAACACGACGAGCTTGATTTTGATCCCTCGATACAGCTTGCGAATCTTGAACAGGAGTTCCTGATATTTCATTCGTTTTTCGTCCTCTTTGCTGACTATATTTGTTTCTGCTGGTGCAGAAAACTCGATGACGAAGATGGATTTCTCATCGAAGTCAATAAGGACGATGTCAGGCTTATTGGCTGATATTTGCCTGCTCGTCGGGAATGAGTAATTCCAGTATATTCGGCACGACTCATTCCCGACAACGGATTCAATATCAGTGGGGACGTACGGCAAAACTGGGGTTGCATCAATACCATAAGTGCTGCGAAGATGATAATACAGCACTCGAAGAGCCGCATTGTGACGTTCGATGTATGCTGAAACTGCATACATTGGGCATGCTGCCAAAAGATGCATGAGTGTCTCAGCATGACATCTACACAATCTACAAAGCGTACTCTGTACCGCCTGGTGTAAGATGTTCTGGCGATACGCTAAGGTATTGATGACCCCATCCTGGCACGCGAAGATAAAACCCTCGGTCTCGGATTTCAAGCCGGCTGATCTTAAGAAGGAGAAGGTCATCTCTGCCGACAAGCCAAGTTGTTGGACATTTCGAAAGAATTGTCCATGCAACGGCTTGTCCATATGCCTTCCCTCCAACATACGGAGTTGTTCCTTCCGTATGTTAGCCCTGAGACGCACTGGGCACAGATTGTTGACTGATTCAGCCTCCTGTGCACCACTACGTCCCACGTTGAAAACCAGACCGAGGTTTCGCGCCGCTCGTTCCGCCGCGTTGTACAAAAACGCCCCCTTCCCCTGAATTTCATGCTGATGTACTAGCATCATCAGGGGATCCTCCGTTCGATTAATCTCGTCGCAAGCTGTTTCGAGGACCAATCGGTCATGCATACACTCCAGGCTTAAAAGGCCACGACCTCCCATATTTCGGGGCAAATACAGTCGTTCCACGGAAGATCTTGGATGCAAACTGCGTTGCATACAAATCATCTTCCGTGTGCTTCGGTCAAGATCCCTTAGCTCGTCAACGTTCCACTTCAGTGCTCCAAAAGAATAGAGCACTGGTGATAGGGCCAACATATTCGTGGCTGCCACCTTATTTCGCCCGGTCAATTCTGATGACCAGATCTGACGGAGAATGCGCCGGTATTTCTTAATGATGGTGGTTTTAGCAGCCTGCACATCCTGGACATGCCTTTGAGGTACGCCCAGGTATGTGTAGGCTTCTTCGGCGCTAAGGTGGCGGATGACATTTCCGTTGACGAGCTCCATATCGTTGTTATGGGAGCCTGACCTTTCTCTGTGCAAATGAACGACTGTACACTTGTCCAATCCGAATTCCATGCCGATATTTCTCGAGTATGTGAGGGCGATGTTCAGAGATCGATGTAATTGATCTTCGCCTGATGCGTATAATTTAAGATCGTCCATATAGAAAAGATGGGTGATCTTATGTACACGTTCACCAGGCGGTCCACACATGTACCCTTGAGATTTCCGGAGAGCAACGGATAGAGGCAATAGTGAGATGCAGAAGAGCAGAGGACTCAGAGAATCTCCCTGATAGACACCTCTTTGGAATTGAACCAGTCTAGACATGGTTCGACGCTTGCCCGATGTCATGACAAAGCGTGTTTTCCAAAGAGGCATCAGGTCTTCTACAATTCTCACTATGTTTGGGTGGACATGAAGGCGTTTGAGCAACAAGCTTAAAAGCTCGTGCGATGTTGAGTCATACGCCTTCATGTAATCCAGCCAGGCTATCGACAGGTTACGCTTGTACTGGACTGCGTCCTGACAAACACACCTGTCGATAAGCAAGTTGTCCTTGCAGCCGGATACACCCATTTTGCAGCCTCGCTGTTCTACTATCCCATCCACTGGGGTTGGTTACCCAATCTCTGGCAAGGTTGCTAAGAGTCCAGGGCCCACCGGCTCTAATAAGCACACGTGGAGGTGAGAGTATGCCATTTGGGAAGATAGGCTATGATGCAGCTTTTTGCATAGCCACATTGTGTTATGCATCATTCCCTTTGGGCCCCTCGTTATTATTATTATTATTATTATTATTATTATTATTATTTTATTATTATTTATTGTTATTGTTATTGCCAATGTTATTACCTTTTGAAACAATAAAGTATTTATTTAATCAATAAATATTTTGTTTCTTAGATGCCAATTAACCAGCAAAAGAAAAGGGCTCGTAATTTTTTAGAAATTTTAAAAAAAGAATTGCCATTACTTTTGACACACAATTTTATTGCCAAATCACAAGGGGAGTATGTCGATAAAGCCAACAAAACTGCAGGAGAAGGAGAATTTGTTGTGACACTCGACTTCTTTGAAAATTTTAGTTTCGTAAGTCAGGATGCAGTTCAGTTCTACCATTGGTCCAACGATCAAGTAACGATACATCCGTATGTAATATATTACAGAGAAGGAAATAAGCTGAAGCATCATCATTTTGTAACCATTTCTGAATCTATGAAACCCGACTTAACTGCGGTAAATGCATTTAACAGAATAATGATTCAATATTTATGGAAAGAGCATGGAAAGGAACATGTAAAATCCATTATATTTTTTTTGATGGTGCGTCTTCGCAATATAAGACTAAGATGAATTTTATAAATCTTGTAAATTTAGAGAGTTCCACGAATATTGAAATGGAATGGAATTTTTTTGCTACGTCACATGGTAAAGGTGCATGTGACGGAATCGGAGGAACCGTCAAAAGAAGTGCCTACAAAGCAAGCTTACAGCGACCTGTAAATAACCAGATTACAACACCGAAAGAATTTTTTAATTGGGCAGACAGTTTTTTTAAAAACATTTCTTTCGCATTTGTTTTAACCGCGGCTTATAATACTGCAAGCGATGCTTTAACAGATGTTCGTAAAAAAGTGCTTGCAATAAAAAATACGCGAAACTTTCATTCATTTAAACCGGCTGGTGATGAAAAACACCTAATTTGCAAAAAGATTTCGTCGATTCAAAGTTTCGAAAAATGTCATGTTAAAAAATAATTTTGTAATTAATTATTTAATAAAACTGTATATATGTTTCTATCTGATTTAAAATGTATAATAATTTTTTAAATTTAATTCATGTCCTACAAAAAAAACTTTATCCCCATAATGAATTCAAACTGCGCTACAAAACGCGCCATATGTTGCAGCATTAAATAAATCTATTCTTAGACGCGTCTCATTTTTTTTCTAAACGGGGTTTATTTCAGAAATGTTATAAGAATATGTACATTTTTTTCAGATTGAAATTCGATGGAGAACCTTATTTGTTATTGTTTTTTAATAAACAATTACATTTTAAACAATGTAATAATCAATATATTTATACGGAAAAAATCTGAAACTACATTTTATAACAAAGAAAACCCATTTTGATTCGTTAAGATTGATTAAGTGGTTTTCGAGATATTCAATTTTTAAATAAAATGGTTAAAAAATTTAATTGTTAATATAAACAATACAATTTTTTTTTTTGCAAAATCCTTTGGTACAATGTAATTTTAGGTCAAAGACTATGAGAAGAAATGATTTTCACCAAAAAAAGAAGATATTATGTTTTTTGGTGGCCCGTTTTATAAATTCTTACTCTCTTATATTCTTAGTACTTAAACACTAATACATGTATAACCTTATAATCCGATTTATAGTATAAATAAAGCAGAATCGCACCGGCTTTTTCTATATTTTCTGAAGAGGACTCAAATCAGAGTCGAAACGTCAAGTTGAAAAATTTCTTTCCTTCATTTCGACCCTTGCTTCATTTTGTTTACATAGTAAAATTTGTTGTCCTCCACTTGAACCTTAAATATACACGTTTCTTTTAATTCCTTTGTTATTCTATAATAAACTTGTTCTCCCATCTGTAATATTTACTGAAAATAACTAATGACCAATACATAACAAAACTATTTAAATAATGTTATATATAAAACGATCGAAAAATAATCTATTGATTTTAAATGAATCTGGAATAATGTATTTAAAAAAACGCCTTATTCACCACAGATTTACTGTACTAAGCATTAAGTGGAAGTTATTCATAAAATGCAAAATTATTTATTTTGAAAAGGTGTTTTTTTTGGTAAATCGAATTCTTCTCTTCACCTCACACAGTCGATCTGCCGGCGTTCAAGACTCAGTTCGTGAATCTTCTACTTTTGTTACAACCAGATGCAGCCGATAAGTTGAAGGGTTTTCAACAAATCAATTGGCAAGAGTAAAATGTGCTATTCATCAATGATGCAGAGATATTCTACCGTATTCTACTCCAAAAATACTATCAGATAAGTTTTTCGTTTTAATAAAATCATTTCAATTTATAGCAAAGAATCTGGTACTTTGTGTCGTGTTATTACAGATACAACCGCTCAGATCATCATCGCTGAGTCTTGAATTTGAGTTTGTGTTACACATTTCATGGATTTGACACATTTTACATAAGCCCAAAACGTGGTTATGTCCGTTATGTCACACAAGATATTTGATACATACAGACAGTATTTTGTTTACATTCTTGTGGCTCTAACACAGCCAATCAGCGAGCAAGCAACGTTCCACCGGAATCGACCAATCACGAGGCGCGTAGCCTTAACATGGGTTTCCCTATGTTCACTTCTATCAGACTCACCCTGTATGTGTTTTCCACGTCAGTCGGCGATCGAAGTTCATGCCTAAGTATTTAGCTACCTCAGATTGCGGAATCTGTTGATCGTTAACTGATACTTCAGGACAAGTCTCTCTTCGGGTAGTAAATGTCACAAGGACTGATTTCGTTTCATTGGTTTTTATTCTCCAAGTGTTTAGCTACTTTTGAATGTCATCAAGATTGCTTTGCACCATTAGAGTCGCCAAAATTGTATTTTCGTGTGAAGCTAATACTGTAGTGTCTTCTGCGAATGCTGCTGTTGTTACTCCGATTTTGTCGACAGGTCGGCGGTATAGAGACGGTAGAGAGGATCGGCCCTAGTACGCTACCTTGAGGCACACCGTCTTGTATTTTGTGTAATTCCGTAAATATATCTTGATATTTCACGAAGAAGTGTCTGTCTTGGAGATAAGATATTAGAATGGTATAATAGAAAGGTATAATCGAGGGAAGTTTGACTTTATTTTGTACAGTAGGCCAGTATGCCATACAGTGTGAGTCAAAAGTTGGAGTTATGTCCAGGAAGACACCCGAACAGTACTTTTTTCTTCTAAGCTTGATAGTATCTTGTTGTAAACTCGATGCGCTTGCTCGATAGTAGATTGTTTGTTACGGAAGCCGAATTGATGATTGGGGATCAACTCCTTCCTTTCAATAATTGGTTTTAGCCTAAGAAATAACAATTTTCGAGCTGCGTAATAGGACGCCGAAATTCCGAAGACGCAGTGCGGACCATTACGATTCGAACGAGGCCATCAGGGCCTGGATGATACACGGTGACTCGCCCAAGAAGCCATTTCATGGGCGGAAGCTTTTTGCGCTTAACCAAGACTAGTTTATGGGGCAGATTAATCCCAGACTCCATCCGCCATTTTGACCGCTGCTGCAACGAGACGAGGTAATCCGGGTACCAACGGCGCCAGAAACGTTCGGAAAACTGACGAGTCGGTTGCAGGGGGTATCGATAAACGATTGATCTGGAAGCGAATTAACCGGTCCGCCTATTAAAAAGTACCCAGAGGAGAGCGAATCCAAATCATCGGAATCAGATGTTAATGGACCTAAAAGGACGAGAGTTCAGCATCGCTTCAATTTCGCAGAGGAGCGTCGTCATTTCTTCAAAGGGTCGGTAATGGTCCTTAAGAATGCGTCGGAGGTGAAATTTTACGCTCTTGACCCCAGCTTCCCACTATCCACCGAAATGGGGCGACGCTGGTAGTATGAATTGCCAGCTGACTCCATCATGAGCCAACAGCGCACGGAACCTTAGATCCTTACGAGGTAGCTTAAAGGCTTTACTTAGTTCGGTGTCAGCACCCGTAAAAGTGGTACCTTGGTCACTGTACATGATTTTTAGAATCCCTCGTCGAGCAGTGAAGCGTTTGAAGGCAGCGATAAACGTAGGAGAGGAATAATCGGACATCAGCTCAAGGTGAACTGCTTTCACTGCGAAGCACACAAACACTGCTAAGGAAGCCATTTGTGATTTGTGACCTCGACCACTGGACATCCGGACCTTAAACGGGCCAGCATAATCGACGCCGCAATGTGTGAAGGGACGTTCAGGTTGAGTCACGCGAGTCGACGGCAGATCGCCAAGAAGCTGAGAATCGAGGGTAGCTTTAATTCGTGCGCAACTTACGCATTTAAATATGACGGATCGTACTATTTTGGTGGCTCGAATAAGCGAAATGGTTTGGTGCAAGGTTCGAAACATTAAACAGACGCCACCATGTAGATACCGAGAGTGAATCCATTCGACTAAAAGTCGCACCGCTGGATGAGCCTTCAAAATAAAAGGGTTTTTCGTGCTCGGAGACAAGTTTAAGTGTCTCAAACGACTACCGACATGAATTAGACCATCAGCGTCTATAAAAGGATACAGGGTTACCCGACGTTACGTCCCAACTGAAGCAGACGAAGTTCTTATGGAAAAGGAGAGACTTGGAGCCATTTGAATATAATGACGTTGGCCCCTTGGAGATCTGAGGCAGTCAGTTCACCGGGAATTTCTCCGTCCGTGATACAAGTCTTCCATCGCCGGAGATGTGCGATAACGTGGACGAATCGAGTCCAAGAAGACACACGGTCTATTAACGAGGAAAGCGTATTGTTCACCGAGCTGACGTTCGCTTATACCTTTGCTCGCTCTTCAAGGGGGGCCTCGGCACTTAAGATTGGAACAGTTTCCGGCCATAATAAGTTGTCGACCACTTCCGGGGCAGCAATCCCACGTGACGCTAAGTCGGCGGTATTTTCCATGCCAGGAACATGGCGTCAACTTGCTGTAGGTAACGTGGTCTGTATTTCCGACACCAGGTTTGCCACGAACGATTTCCAACGAGTTGAAGGCTGCTGTATTCAATGGAGCACGATGGACGAATCAGACCGGCAGTGTATCGGCTGCGATGCGTAAGAGACAACGCTTTTGATTGTGTCTAAGGTTCGGGACAAGAGAACGGCCGCTCTCAGCTCAAGCGGAGAATCAAAAATGATCTAAGTGCACGTAAAGATGTGTAGAACTCAGTCCACAGTGAGGTGATCGATCAGGCAAGGGACTATCCCAATCTAACTTCAATGACCACAATTGCTGAATAAGAATTTTTGCTGAAATCACGACCGGCGAGACCCAGCCGAGTGAGTCATACAGGCCAGCGATCAAAATATGCTAGGATGTCTCAGGGCTGGTAACCGGTGAGTTTATAGAGGCGTCGGGTGAGTGTCGGTGGTAGGTTGACTTACGATATGCTGGATTGTGGAGCACTGGTTTCGGTATTAATGTTGGTACTAATTTCGTGGAAGGCTGCGGCTGCAATATCGGTTTTGTAGACGCTGCGAGCACGATACGTTGATTTGCTGACACTGTTGCACGGGTTAAGGTTAGATACCGGAGGCGCGTCGGAATGTACTCACGGCCGTAATTCAAGAAGACGGGAGTACAACCCGTTGCGTCGTGATGTCAGTGTATACGCCATCTGAATTTCCGACTGGTGTGAGTCGTCGATATACTAGCTATTCATGGTTTTAATGACACGATTCGTTCGTTTTACAGGGTTACATTTAATTGAGTGTAATTAGGTCCCCAAAGCTCGCGCCATGTTTGTAAATACAATCTGCCTGTATTGTATTTTCTGTTGGTTCAGAGAAGCCATTCTAGCGTTACCACGACCCGTCAGACGCGAACCCTGATTGAGGTTTACTACCGGACGGACACGGTACTCTGGAATGCTCCTTCGTGTGGAACCCGACGGTAGGGGCTTATTACCACACTCTGACTCCGCAATAGATCTGTGTAATAACATTAAGAAAACCAATATGTTATTAAGCACGAGAGAATTGATTTATCATATCTCAACACACCTTGAGCAAGATGTAAGAAATGCAATTGTAAACCGATATATAACATAATACTTTTCGGTACACCCAATTATATAAATAATTTTCTATTATTTAAACTGCCTTAGTCGAATGAAAACTTTAGGGATTGCATGGGTTTTGCAGGCGAAAATAGTATATTATGCACTAAGGGATGGAAGTGAATATTTTTGTAACGAGTATGATGGTGCAGTCACGAGTCGCTACACGTACGCGCCAAAGGCCTCTGAACCAAAAACATTGATACCAGAACGAAAATGAAGATACCCGTATGGACAAGACTGATAATGAAGAAGAAATTCCAGATGAATGACTCTGAAAGAAATAGCACGCATTAAAGTACGATTGAGAGTGTAAAGGAAAAATCAAGAAAAGCAGATGTGAAGAATGAGGAACATAATGATATAAGTGATGATGAAAAAATCTCAGTGGCAGAGAATGAAAGTGCAAGAGGATGTGGAAGAAGTGAATTTTGCAAGGAAAAAATGAATGATATGCCAGTGCAGGTTAATAAAGTAGCGCATAAATATTACATTACGATAGAGAAAGGGGAGAGCAAAATAAATAACGTGATAAAAGAAAAGGATGAAACGAGAGAATGTGAAATAATGCAAGAGAATGTTAAAGGGAGGAACAAAGGGAGATGAGAAAATCCATGAAATCAGAGTAAAAATTGTTGAAAAGAATGAATGTAGAAAGAATTTAGTAGCTAATGAATGTGAAACAGAGAGTGAAAGTGTCTATCAATGAGGATAGGATATTATGAGAGAGAAAGAGACTGAAACACACATTGAGGAATTAAAAACAAAAATGGTAAATGATAGACAAGAAAAGAAACATGTGCCTACTAGAATGCATGAGGGTGAAAAGGGAGAGATAGAGGTAATGTGAAGAAGAAAAATGAATGGACGAGATAAAAAGGAGTAAAAAGGAGTAAATGTGAAAAAGAAAATGTACGTTCGAAAGCGCGTGAAAGAGTACGAGAGAAAAATAAAGAACAAAGAGAGATAAGAAAATGCATGATAATAAAACAAAAAATGTTCAAAAGAATGAATCTGTGAAAGTACATAAAAATAAAGAAAATAAAAAAAGACCATACGAATGAAAAAAACAGATGAAAAAATGCAGGAAATCAAAATAAAAAATGTGTGAAAGTACATAACATTCAAAAAAATATAAAAAAGTCCATACGAACGTAAAAGAGAGAAAGAGAGAACGGGAGGGAGGGAGAGGGGGGGGGGAGAGAAAGAGGAAGGGGAAGGAAGGAAGAATGGGGTACAGTAAACAGAAATATTGAAAGGGGTGTAAAAGATAGGTACAATAGATAACCGATAAAAAAATAATAGTTAATATATAGAAAAATAGAATTCGGCACATAAAATTTAAAAAATTTTTAATATTTTTATGTTATTTGTCATTTGGCGGTATGTTCGAATTTATAATTTTATTCCCACGAACGACACAAGCGGTTTCTATTATTGTTAAAATCAATGTTATTATTATATCCGGCATCATAAGTGCCCTCTATCAAATTATTGTTTCCGTTTTTCTAGAGATTTAACAGAGGCGAGAGCTGCAAATCCCGATTCTCCGGTAAAATGCCGAATGCCCGCGAGGTCTTTACCGTCGCGCTGGAAAAGAAAATATTCCGATTAATTGCTTCGGACTAGCGTTGTCGATCGTATGTGGACAAAATCGCAACTGAACATGTGCCGCATCGGAAAACGAAAAACGGAAACAATAATTTGATAGAGGGCACTTATGATGCCGGATTTAATAATAACATTGATTTTAACACTAATAGAGACCGGTTTTGTCGTTCCGGAATAGAATTATAAATTCGAACATACCACCCCCGGGCTCGCAACTAAATTACTCTAAGTCGATTGGCAACAACGATATTTGCGTTATAGGACGTATAAGTTCGGAGTTAGCTAAGCGTAGCGTAACTACCCGCGGAAGATCGTCGGCACCCGGGTGGCACTTAAGAACCCTACCTAAAGGCCACTTCGATGGTAGCATTTGATTACGCTTTACTTAAAAGAGTTGACCTACCGCCACGAGCTTCTTTTCGAATTTCTATTTCGACCGGTCTAAGCGACCAGAAGTACTCGTACATTTGTTGACACGCTTGCCAGCGAGATAACAGGGTAGGAATTGTGACGAGAGACTCTTCGGACACGCGGTCAGCGGTCGGCCAAACAGGAAGTGATCTGGGGGACGAGCTGTCAGATCGTCTATGTCGTCGGACATTCGACCTATCGGTCGTGAGTTCAAGACTACTTCGATCTGAAACAATAGCGTTGTCAGTTCTTCAAACGTCGGTGTATGCTCTCTGAGTACACGTTTTGTATGAAATTTCGTACTCTTGACTCCGGCCTCCCATAGACCACCGAAGTGGGGAGACGCCGGAGGTATGAAGTACCAGGAGGTACCATCGTTCGTGAGAAGAGCACGAAAATCAGAGTTTTCCACCGCGAGTTTAAAAGCGCGAGCAAGGTCATTAGCAGCGCCAACGAACGTCTTACCTTGATCGCTGTACATAAACTTTGGAGCACCTCGGCGAGAGTCGAATCTCTTAAACGCTGCGGTGAACATATTGGCCGAGTAATCGGACACTAGTTCCAGGTGAATGGCCTTGACCGCGATGCACATGAAGAGTGCGATGTATGCAGGTTGCGATGTCCGCCCGCGACCTCCCCCATGCGCACCTGCTGTGGGCCCGCATAGTCCACGCCAGTCTGCAAGAAGGGACGATTAGGTTGCCTGACGCGCTGCTTGGAAAAGTTACCTATCTGCTGAAACCCAAGTGAGGGGTGTGTATCGCGCACATATGATACATTTAGAGACCACATCGCATCATCTCTAGAGTGAGATGAATACCCCCACGCATGCAACGGATATGGGTATGCGTCACGAATTTCCGAACGACCGGATGAGTACGAAGCACGACCGAATGTTTGATATTAGGGGCGAAATACGAATGGCTCAGACGTCCTCCAACACGTATAACACCTAGCTCATCGATGAAAAAGTCGAGTGAAGCAAGGACGCTTTTTGGAGCGACTGCCTTCCCATCCCGCAGTGCAAGCAGCTCATTCCCAAACATAATTGATTATAGCCACTTGTTGACGGTGGCGCGCTGCAACTCGTCAGCAGTGAGACATCCTCGTAATTGGCTCGTTACCCGAAGTCCCCAGCGGGTGATATAGGCCGGGATGCGGATAATGCGATTTCATTTCGAAATGCGGATTGCAAGTGTCTCGAAAGTATAATTACTAGAAGTTGTGACCCTGACCACTAGTACTCGGCTTTTAAATGGTGCGTTATCCTCGAACGGGAGGAGGAGGCACCGAACTTGGCCAGATATCAGGCGGTTGCGTGAGCCACGGAGGTCCATAGAGCCATAACGGAGAAATCAGTTTCGAAGCATGGCAACCGCGTGAAGCGGTATCGGCCGGGTTATCGGCCCCTGGGACGTGTCGCCAGGAAGCTTTCGGTAACGCCGTCTGACCTTCAGAAACCCGACTGGCAATTAAAGTTTTCCAGTTCGCCGCGGGCTGTTGCAGCCAGTGGAGAAAGATAGTTGAATCTCACCAACAAACAACTGATGATAAAGCGAATTTAGACATTTTACGCATAAACCCAAGCAGGCGAGTAAATAATACAGCTGCACTTAGTTCCAGGCGCGGGATGGTCACTTGCTTTATCGGAGCAACTTTAATCCCGGACATGAGAAGGACGACATTGACTGAGCTTCCATTTGTTATGCGATCCTAGACGACAACAGCATACGCGAATCCATACAGCACGCAGATACTTGTATCAGTTTGACCGGTCCACCGAGGAATGACCAATTCATTTAGTGCCGGAATAGTGTATAACCGGTCCCAACGTTCGGTGGTTATGTCCGGAAGAAGATCATCCCATCCGAGAGTCAGCTGCCATAACTCTTGTACGAGTGCCTTGGCGGGGACGATAACCGGAGACACCCATCCCATTGGGTCATACAATTTAGCGATCAGGGAAAGCAGTATGCGCTTTGTGAGCCCGGATGTAGGCACAAGGTCAATTTTTAATCGATAATGATCCGGGAACGAAAACCATGAGACACCGAGAATCTTGATCCCGTCGTCTTCTCACAGATGGGTTTCTCCAAGGCGAGTCCATGATCTGTAGGATCAATGTCTTGGAGCAGTTCGGGCGAATTGCTGGCCCACTTCCTTAATATATAACCTGCCGAACCAAGAACCGTCGTAAGTTCGTTGCGGTTCCAACGAGCAGTGAAGACGTCATCGGCTCTGAACAAGAGGTAGTCGACAGACCATGTCGCAAAACATCTATGGCATGCACTGAATCACCATCGTCATCGTTGGCTAGCTGCTGCAACACTCGAAGCGCAATGAATAGAGCGCTAGACACATCGAACGTCGCGGTATTCCGTTGGCATTCGATTGGAGCATCCGGGGAAGAACGCCAGCGGATCCTTTCGAAATCCCGATCGCGCTGGTTAACCCAGATTTGCCGGTACATCTGCGCAATGTCTGAGCTGTAATCAAACCGAAAGGTTCGCCACCTTGCCAACACGTGGCTCAATTCAGCTTGGAGTATGGGACCTGGCAGCAAGTGCGAGTTCAAAGTCGTGACGTTCGAAGTGACGTGAGATGCATTGAAAACGACTCGCAGTTTAGTCGTAGTACTTGAAACTTTTCGCACGTAGTGGTGCTGCAAATACATGACCGGACTTTGAGCTGGATGCGAAGGAACTTGAGTCATATGACCTTGCTGCTCATGACCGTCCTTAAAGTCACGATAAGCACGCGCGTCTTCGACGTGACGAGATATCCGTTTCTCTAGAGATTTAACTGAGGCGAGAGCGGCAAATCGCAATTCTCCGATGTTGACTGGGCTATGGCGGAACGGAAGGCGAGCTGTGAATCATCCACAAGCGTCCCGTGAGTGAGTGGAGACGAAATGTTATTCACAAAACGCATCATCGACCAAAAGTACGGGGTTATTCGGAACGGACTCGATCTCCCAGAACTTTCGCAATATGTCATTGATGGTGGACTGATCTACTACATGGTGCACGTAGGTGCTCGACAATACTTCAGTCATAGGCGCGGTTGCCCAACCCGACAGAATCCATCCTAATACCGTATTTTGGGCAGTGGGAATACCACGGGAACCATTGAGCAGTCCATCAAAGAGCAAGGATCCATAGAGGTCAGAGCATGCGTACGAAGTTCCTTAGAGTGGACTGGGGAGAGGTAAATCTCCGCGGCCCGTGTAATAGAACCAGCTGAACCAGCCTCCCACCCCACTAATGGATGTAGAGACGCGGACGGAACGGGATTTTAGAGCATTTGCTAATGGGTCCGTGATAAAGGTCCAGGTGGAACCTTGATCCAACAATGATCTAACAATCAATGAACGTCCGCCTTAAGAGCGAATACAAATGCGTGCAGTTGCGAGCATGATGCCAGACGGGTTCGGTTGATTTGATACAATATGCATCATATAATATGATTGGGTGAGTTCGAGGAAGGAGAATTGGAAGCCGATTGACTATTGGTAACCGAAGGTAAAACTGGACCGGAATGTTGCTCTTGGTGCAACATCGTGTGATGTTTGCGCTTGCAATCGAAACATGTATTCGAGCATGAACACGACGCTGAGTTGTGCACACCTAGACAGTTTGTACATAATTTATGTCTCTAAACAAAACACTTGTGAATAGAATGTTCGTGCGACGCACAAATTGGGCATGTCTTTTGTGTGGTATTGATAGTGTGAGACTGCACTGACGACTTGAAATGCGACGAAGATTTCGAAGGAGCTTCAAAAACGGACTGTGTCGAATCCGGCTCACGGGCAGTATTCGTGCTCGCCGCCTCTAGTTCGTGAATCCGATTTTCGACAAATGATAGAAGTTATCTATATTATTAAAGTTCATGTTGAATTTTCTTGACCGCTTATTCGAATAATTTGAAATAAATTAGTATTGGCTGTACGGTCCGTTGACCGAGTTTTTATTTTGACGTTTCGGCCAGAATGATGGCCGTCTTCAAAAATTTATTTTCTATAAACAATTTTTTTACAAAAATATACATATGCATAAAAACAACAAAGAAGGAAAATAAAAATTAAAATTTGCAATATATTACATTATGATTCATTTGAATCATGTCGAAGTTGTTGTGGAGTATATTGAACGGCACGGTGGAGTTGCCATATTCGGACGAATTTTAAATATAATGTTAAAAATAAAAATAAAAACACTGGCTAAAAGAATAATTTTGCAAAAAAATTAAAACTTAAACATAAACTTAATGAACTTTACGTACGTCCTCGAAATTTAAATGTCCACTTCACAACAACATTGCACAATATGTTTAAATGCTAATGGGCTTATTTATATATATATCGTTCGTGTAAATAAACGAGTTGAACGTGCACTGAATGTACCTATGAAAAGGCTTGTCGATATATATTTCCTATAAAAATTCGACAACGAACGAACACGTATAACAACCAACATGACTCAAATCATGGTTGTGTTTTTTATCACAACATGATCTGTGTATATTGCCTGCTATAAACCGTGTTTCTCGACCTATTGAACCCCGTTTACCAGCAGATAGCGCGTAAAATTCTGAAATGAAAGTTCCTTTGCCGAAAATGTTTTCAAGCTACCGTTTTCAAGTTATTCAGCATTGAAATGAACCAATAGGAAAAGAGCTTTGCGATTATCGCAATGGTAGTATTGTCGGTGCATGTTGAGAATAAATACGAAGAAAATGCACATCGTGCATAAACCGCGCAATTGCGATTAGCACGTAATTGTTATTTACAAATTGTTCTGAAAAACCATTTCTAAACGACACAGAACCACTGTTATCGCTTAAAATTTTTTCTTTTTGCAAAATTACATTATCGACTTTAATAATCAACATCAATCACAATTGCTCGAGATTAGCCCGTAATTATTATTAACAAATTATTCATAAAAATCATGTCTAAACGGCACACAACCCTTTTTTGAGCTCGAATTTTTTCCAATTGCATGATTAAATCATCGACTTTAATAATAACTACATTTAAAGTTGCACGGGATTAGCGCGTAAATGTTATTAACAAATTATTAATAAAAATCGTTACTAAACGACACAGAACCACTATATGAGCTCCAATCTTTTCATTTTAAAAATTAAATTATCGACTTTAATAATCAACTTCATTCATTGTTGCAGGCGATGAGCACGTAATTGTTATTAACCGATTATTAATAAAAATCATTTGTAAACGGCACAGAACCACTTTTTGAACTCCAATTTTTTCGTTCTTCAAAATTACACTATCGACTTTAATAATCAACTTCATTCAGAGGTACATTCGATTTGCACGTAATTGTTATTAAAAATTATTCATAAAAATCATTTTTAAACGGCACAGATCGATTTTTTGAGCTCCAATTTTGTCCTTTTGCAAAATCAAATCATCGACTTTATTAATCAATTTTATTCAGAGTTGCAAGCGATTAGCACGTAATTGTTATTAACAAATTATGCATAAAATTAATTTCTAAACGGCACAGAACCATTTTCTGAGCTCCAATTTTTCGTTTTGCAACATTACACTATCGACTTTAATAATCAACTTCATTCAGAGCTGCACGCTATTGTACTTTATTGTTATTAATAAATTATTCATAAAAATCATGTCTAAACGGCACAGAACCATTTTTTGAGCTCCAATATTTTCGTTTTGCTAAATTACACTAATGACTTTAATAATTAACTTCATTCAGAGTTACATGCGATTAGCACGTAATTGTTATCAACAAATTGTTCTTAAAAATCATATCTAAACGACATAGAACCACTGTTTGAGAATGAATTTTATGCATAATTTGATTATAACAATTACGTGCTAATCGCGTGCAACTCTGATTGAAATTGATTATTAAAGTCGATCATTTAATTTTTCAAAAGGGAAAAATTGGTGACCCAAAAGTGGTTCTGTGTCGTTCAGAAATGGTTTTTATGAATAATTTGTTAACAACAATTACGTGCTAATGACGTGCTAATGACGTGCTAATCTGAATTAAATTGATCATTTAAGTCGATGATTTTATCTTGCAATTGGAAAAAATTGGAGCTTAAAAAGTGGTTCTGTGCCGCTTAGAAATGGATTTTATAAATAATTTGTTCATAACTATTACGTGCTAATCGCGTGCAACTCTTAATACGACGATTTAATTTTGTAAAAGGAAAATATTGGAGCCCAAAAATGAATCTGTGCCTTTTAGGAATGATTTTTATGAATAATTTGTTAATAACAATTACGTGTTAATCGCGGGCAGCTCTGAATGAAATTGATTATTAAAGTTGATGATTTAATTTCATAAAAGGACAAAATTGGAGCTCAAAAAATGGATCTGTGCCGTTTAGAAATGTTTTTTATGAATAATTTGTTAATAACAATTACGTGCTAATCGCGTATAACTCTAATGAAGTTAATTATTAAAGTCGATGATTTAATCTTGCAATTGGAAAAAATTGGAGCTTAAAAAGTGGTTCTGTGCCGCTTAGAAATGGATTTTATAAATAATTTGTTCATAACTATTACGTGCTAATCGCGTGCAACTCTTAATACGACGATTTAATTTTGTAAAAGGAAAATATTGGAGCCCAAAAATGAATCTGTGCCTTTTAGGAATGATTTTTATGAATAATTTGTTAATAACAATTACGTGTTAATCGCGGGCAGCTCTGAATGAAATTGATTATTAAAGTTGATGATTTAATTTCATAAAAGGACAAAATTGGAGCTCAAAAAATGGATCTGTGCCGTTTAGAAATGTTTTTTATGAATAATTTGTTAATAACAATTACGTGCTAATCGCGTATAACTCTAATGAAGTTAATTATTAAAGTCGATGATTTAATCTTGCAATTGGAAAAAATTGGAGCTCAAAAAATGGTTCTGTGCCGTTTAGAAATCAATTTTATGCATAATTTGTTAATAACAATTACGTGCGAATCGCGTGGAACTCTGAATGAAATTGATTATTAAAGTCGATCATTTAATTTTTCAAAAAGAAAAAATTGGTGACCCAAAAGTGGTTCTATGCCGGTTTTTATTATTAATTGGTTAATAACAATTACTCGCTAATCCCGTGCAACTCTAAATATAGTTATTATTAAAGTCGATGATTCAATTGTGCAATTGCAAAAAATTGGAGCTCAAAAAAATGGTTCTGTGCCGTTTAGACATGATTTTTATAAATAATTTGTTAATAATAATTACGGGCTAATCTTGTGCAACTCTGACTGATGTTGATTATTAAAGTCGTTGATGTGATTTTGCAAAAAGAAAAAATTAGAGCTCAAAAAGTGGTTCTGTGCCGTTTGCAATTCATACAAAAAAACAAGGGACTTTTCCAGGGTGGTCTTTGTATGCGAGTAGAGGGGCTGGGGAGAGTCTGGATCCCCCCACCCTACCTCCCATCGATGATAGTGTGATGGAAAAATTGCGCAACTGGGCCGTCAGAAGGTTAGGAGTGAAAGGAGGTTATTATAAACAATTTCATGTATTGTTATTACAAATTTCGAAAGCTGTGAAGGTCGAAAAACATAGGTACTTTAATGCGTTACATTGTCGAATGAAAAGAGAAGGTAAAGATCAACCAATATTTATTATTTCATTAGATATTGTTATTAAAAAATGTCCTGTTTTTACATTATCATTGAAAACGACATATTTCTAATGCGTGATCTTACAAAATTCAATCAGAGAGATTGAAGTGTTGACCGTTACACATTAGTATCGCCATGTGTCGAAAATCAAATTTCAAAAGTCGCCTTCATTCAAGGTCAGATATTGCTACATTATAGTCGCTTATGGAAATACATCGTAATCTAGGAACCGTATTGAGAGTGAAAGTAAAATGACCTTTTCCTCGTGCGTCCTACTACCATTTCTCTCACTCTCGCATACTCTTTGTTATGTAGTTCCATTAACATTAGCAGTATACCGTTTTCATGGTCGTCGATTATGCGTCGATCTTATTCACCGTACATTTGTTTTCCCGAAACTGCATACAAGATTAATGATGTCGCGTTATGTATATATATCTTTCGATCTTTTAAATGTGCCCTGTTGGGAAATCTCTCTTTCAATATGCCGTTACCGACCTAATTCGGATGTTACATATCTTTTTTGATGAATTGAAAGCGTAGATTTCCATTAGTCTAAATACCAGCTTGAAGCGTAATCTCACACAAATTTTAAAAACCTACAATCAGGGCGTTGACCTCTCCCTTGTCACGATGTAAGTTCGACGCATTTTTTATTTGCTGTTTAGTACGCGGGCTTATAATTCAAGGCTCTCATTGGGAAATCTGACCGTCACTAATTAATGAGGTCATTAAGATGACGCAAGACTTCGTGGACGGTCCCATTAAGTTTTCGAAGATTAATGCTGTAGCGTTATGCATATATCTTTCGATCTTTTAAATGCCGCTGTTGGGAAATATCACCTTCAATATGATATACCGTTACCGACGTATTTCAGAACTTACTTATCTTTTTTTTTTGATGAATTGAAAGTTTAGATTTCCTCTAACCTACATCACAATTAGTCTAAATACCAGTTTGAAGGTGTCTAGCCCTATTACAAAATTTGTTCCATCTAGCATCTATATTTCCCGTTGATTATCCATCGATCACTTATTTACCGTACATGTATTTTCCCGAAACTTTCGAAAATGTATACAGGTCCAGACGCGTTTAAAAGGTCATTGCACCATTTCTTAAAAACATTTTCTCTTTCCCAAATTTCAGCAATCCGTGACGTAATAGAAAGGAGGCAGCCTAATTCAAATATTTCTAAATCATCGTTTCAAAGGAATGTCGCGTTCCTGTGTCTATGTGGATACCGTTTTTTTCCCTCTTCAGGATGGACTGTGCATAAATGCTGTGTGCTTGGGCAAATGGAAGACAGTGTTTGACAGTACGTAAGCAGCTATATTTCAAATATTGTATTTCTACATCAATATGGTAGATGTTAAGGAAATTTTTTCCTCATGGGAGGAGGCCTTGAAGAGGATTTATAATACTCTTGAAGAAGACGCTACTGAGGATCAGTTTTCCAACTTCATTCGCGAAACCACCGAAAAGATTGAGAAAATCAACTCATTCTTAAGGACCAATCCTCACATTCCAAATGGGGTGAAGTGCTCGATGGAGACGAGCATTCATCGGATCACGGTACAGAAAGTTACAGCTGCTGACAGATTAATGCAGAAGAAGGGTAAAGCACCTCAAGGAAATCTCGTTCTCGAGGAAAACGTTTAATCCGCCTTCAACAATCGCCTTCGTACTGGACTGGTTGTGAATTTAAAATATTTGGACCCCGCAATGTTTTTCGAAGCGGCAAAAACTATCATCATTAACTATGTGCGTGAGGTAGTAAAGGAATACCGCTGTGTCAAGGTGTGCACGGTGTTTTCTGGGCAATTTGCACTCGGTATGCAGGAGGATGATAACAAATTCTTTTCAAATAAATACGAACAATTGTGCGAGACTACCAATATAAATGAGTGGTATGATGACAAAGTAAAGAGTGTCATTCTACCTCAACTTGAAGAATTTCAAGAACGGGGCAGTGGTTGGACGTTATCCGCCATAAATTCACTCGCTATACAAGTGCAAAGTACAACCCAATGCGTGTCGGATCGTGGATAGATTTGCCAAAGTGGATCAAAGATAAAAAGACCGTGATTAATGTAAAAGTATTTGGGGATGACTGCTTCGCTTGGGCGATAATGTCTGCATTATCCCATATAATACTAACCCTTCAGACAGACCAGCATCGTATCCGGATTATACACAACATCTTAAATTTGACGGCATCAGTTTCCCGATTGCACTCAAAGATATACCGAAGTTTGAAAAACAAAATGACATTTCGGTGAATGTCTTCATCGTACCCGATACGAAGAAAGAAGTACTACCCGTACACTTAACCATCAATGAAAAGGAGCACCACGTGAACCTGCTTCTCGTGTCGGAAAAACAAAATAAAGTACTATGCCCATCTTCATCTTTGGTGTCCGATGAGGTCGAAGTCGAGGAGGATGACAGCAGTAATTATCATTACTGTTGGATTAAGAATTTATCTCGGCTAGTGGGTGCACAGTGCAGCAGAAAAAAAATGGAAAAACATGTCTGTAATCGATGTCTTCACTATTTTCATAACGATGAGAAATTGTGTGCTCATAAAATAAATTGCTGTAAAATGAATGAATGTGCAGTTAAAGTACCGGAACAAAACACTTTAAACTTTAAAAATTTCGGTCGTGCGAAGCAGGTCCCTTTCATAATATACGCAAACACCGAGTGTCTCCTCGGGAAAGTTGAAATGGAGACAGCCCCAAAAAACGCCTACGAGCAACACAAGATTTATAGTGTAGGATACTACCTGCATTGTAACCATGACTCATCGTTCTCCCGATACCGCTCACACCGAGGGTCTAACTCAGCTTCCTGGTTTGCTGAGGAATTGAAGGAGTTGTCCGAGGAAGTCAATCAGGTAAACAATCACTTTATATAATTGATTAGATTATTTATTCTTTTTTTTTAAATCATAACGATTATACATAATTTTAAAAAATAAGTAATACAAATTAAACTTAAACTAATATAAATACATTTTATATTTTCAATTATTCGTCAATCTTAATTAATAGTGGATGACTTTTGTTTGTTCCAGATTTTGCTAGACACGAAGCCGATGAACTTGACTCCGAGAGAAGAGAATGCATTTCGGTCGGCGACGATGTGCCACATCTGCGGGGGCTCGTTTACCGACAAAGATGTTGCAGTCAGGGATCACGATCACCTCACTGGTCAATTTCGAGGTGCTGCGCATAATAGTTGCAATATTAATAATAAATTTACTTTTAATATTCCTAGCATTTTTCATAATTTAAGTGGCTACGACGCTCATTTTTTAATTCGCGAAGTTACCAATTGTTTGGAGGGAGACGTGAAAGTCATTCCTTGCAATATGGAAAAATATATATCGATTATAAAGCGTGTACAAGAGACAAAAAATTAAGCTTACATTTTTAGATTCCATTACATTTTTAAACTACTCTCTCGAAAACTTGGCGTCTTATTTAAGTAAAAAAAAAAACAAATTTTAAAGTCCCACTTTCTAAATGAGGAAAAATTCAATTTATTAATACGTAAAGGGGTTTTCCCTTATGATTACATAACCGAAATGAGCGTCCTAGATCAATCATATCTTCCTTCACGAGACAAATTCTTTAATAAACTGTACGAGTGTGATGTCAGTGAGAATGATTATGTGCATGCGATGAATGTATGGAACGTATTTAAGTGTAATACTCTGGGTGAGTATTCAGACTTGTATTTAAAAACAGACGTCCTTCTACTTGCGGATATCTTTGAAAATTTTCGCACAACTTTGTTAAAACCGCACGGGTTAGATCCGGCACATTATTGCACACTACCTGGATATACTTGGGACTGTGCTCTCAAGCATACTCGAGTAGAGTTGGAATTACTTACCGATATAGACATGATAATGTTTATCGAGAGCGGCATAAGGGGAGGTCTTTCTCAATGCTCAAACCGGTACGCAAAGGCAAATAACAAATACATGCCCGATTATGACCCATCAAAAGAGTCAAAGTATTTAATGTACTTTGATATCAATAATTTATATGGATGGGCAATGAGTCAATCACTACCTACCGGAGGTTTCGAATGGGTGGAAAACGTTGACTTGGAAAATGTACCCGATGACTCGGAAATTGGATATATTCTCGAAGTCGACTTGACCTATCCTGGAGAAATACATAATAAGCAGAAAGATCTCCCGCTATGCCCCGAGCGAGTAGTTCCGCCCGGTTCAAAACAACCGAAATTACTCGCTACATTAAATGACAAGGAACGGTATGTCTTACATTACCGAAATTTAAAGCAAGCGCTCACCCACGGTATTATTTTAAATAAAATTCATAGGATACTAAAATTCAAGCAGACTCCATGGTTAAAGTCGTACATTGACTCAAATACCAAACTCCGCACTGTTGCGACAAATGATTTTGAAAAAAATTTGTATAAATTGATGAACAATGCGGTATTTGGGAAAACCATGGAGAATGTTCGTAAAAGAGTGGATGTAAGTTTAAAATCGAAATGGGATGGAAGATATGGCATTGAAGCGTTCATTTCGAAACCAAATTTTCATCGAATAGTAATATTTGGTGAAGACTTGGTCGCGATACAACTAAAAAAATTAGAAGTAGTTATAGATAAGCCCATATATGTCGGTATGGTTATTTTAGATATTTCTAAGACTAAATTGTACGAGTTCCATTACGATTATGTTATAGAAACATTTAAAGAAAAGGCGAAATTGTTATATACCGATACCGATAGTTTAATTTATGAATTTAAATGTGATGATGTATATGATTGTATGAAACGCGATATTAATATGTACGATACGAGTGATTATTCCAAAAATAACGAGTACGGTATGCCGCTAATCAATAAAAAAGTTTTAGGGTTAATGAAGGATGAATGTAGTGGAAAGATAATGACCGAGTTTGTCGGACTCAGGTCAAAAATGTATGCATTGCGTGTGTTAGGCGAAGGTGAGAAGAAGAGAGCGAAAGGTGTGAAAGAAGTCGTCGTCCGAAAAACACTTTCACTTTCGACGACTGTCTGAACTGCCTTCAAAGACGTCTACAGTTACGCGCGAGCAAAGATGTATTCGCTCAAAATTACACAACGTATACACCGTATGTGAGAAAAAAATTGCTCTATGTCCCCATGATGATAAGCGATATTTAATTAAAAATTCTACCGATACTTTACCGTGGGAACATAATGATGTAATGGAGGTAGATGTATGATTTATGTACTTGTATATGTAAATATGTACATGCAAATGGATTTACGTATAATACGCATAGAAAAATATGAATAAATTAACCAATATAAGTTTATTCTTACCTTTTTTCTTTTTCCAACCTTCTTTCTCCGTAAATCCCGACGAAGATGTGGACTTCGTAAACCACAACGACGTTGCAATATCCTTGTTGCCCTTGTACAATAATTGCATCTAATTTTATCTTAAGTAAATCCTGCTTCCATCTATTCAACCATTATTTGTCCACCATATTAGTCTTAAAGTATTATATCTTCCTTGTCGATCCAGGTGTTATGCTTATCTTCAAAGCCCAACCATTTAACAAACACTTTAGAATCTTTATGACGTAGAATTTTTTCAATCAGATAAACGTCTTGATTTTTAGTACGTTGCAGTTCAAATTCATAAAATCTACCTGATATTGCGTTTCCTGCATTGTCTTCTAGTAAATATGTTACTGGATACGTTTTTTTAACTTTTATTATTTTAAAAACTTCAGTCGTCCAATTTGGTGTATATCCCTTTTCAAATATATGTTTGAATTTACTAATACGAACCTGTTGACCTACTTTAAACTTTGGATGAATCTTTTTATTCACAATTACATTATACACACGTTCCAATAGTTCTTTTTCATTGTCATTATTCACATCTTGCGGCTTCATTTTAATAGTACGATGTGTGCTATTGTTATAATCATTAACCAAGTCTGGTAAGATATGGAGCCATTGATAATTACCATGAAGGCTAAACTGTGGCCACATTTTATTTTTCAAAGTACGATTGAAGCGGTCGCAAATTGATGCTTTTAGATTACTGTATGTAGAATATAAATGGATGTCATGTTTTTTCATTAAATTTGAAAATTTTGAATTATAAAATTCTTTTCCATGGTCGGTATGTAGATTCTTTGGAATTCGACCCATTTTAAATATCGATTTCATGGCAGCTGTGACGTCATCGCCAGTCTTTCTTTTTACTGGACGGGCCCATGCATACTTAGAGAACACATTGATGACAGTTAACAAGTATTTGTAACCCTTATTTTCATCTGCATATGGAATCATTTCTACAAGATCAGCTTGCCAAGTTTAATCTAATCCGCGAATTTCTACTCGCCGTCTTGTATAATTTTTTCTTGCTGGTTTATGAATCTCCTTCACGACTTCTCTCTTCTCTTTAGAAGTCATTGTTGTTAAACAGATAAAGCAACGTCTTGATTAAAACTGTTCGGTGAATTGTTGCAGATAGTCTATTTATGCACATTTTTCATAGCAACTAATTGATTCTTCCGTAAATAACATCAGTTATTTCATTAATCTTCTTTATGGCTTCACTGTTTTTATTGACATTTTGTTCTAGGAGAAAAATTAATTTCTCAGCATCGTGAGCTACAGTACTACTCTCCCTTATGTCATAGGTGTGTTTTTTCAAGTCTCCTTCTATAGTGGCAATATCTACCGTAAGACTATCAATCAAACCATTATTTTTATTCAAATCATCTTTATTTTTCTTTACTTCCCGCTCTAAGACAGTGATATTATTCGTAAGATTGCTAAGAGTGTAATTATTTTTATTTAAATTATTGGTATGTTTAGTTATTTCCTGATGTAATTCAATAGTATAATTTCCGATATCTGAAGATATAATCCGCCTCTTTTCTATTTCATTGTAATTTTTATTTATATCTTGATGCATTTTATTTATACTTTTTTCAAAATATTCAATCTTCTCATTATTTTTAATTACACCTTTACACAGTTCATCTATTTGCTGTTTAATATCGCGAATAGATGTGTGGAACATTCTCAAAGTAATGGCATCATCCGAATCTGTCGGAATTCCGATATTACATAACTTTCTTTTCTTAAAATCATAAGAACCATCTGTAGCAATTTCGACACTTTGAAATACTTGCTTCCGTGCTCGTTGAGACGAACGTCCAAATACATCGGTGCTCATTATGATACTGATGTAATTATCTCGCAATTATTAGATTATATTAGCTTCACGCAACTCTTCAATAATCGATAAAATTTCATTAGAAAGACTTGAATTACCAGCAGCTTGCGATGCTATTAGAAGGCGCAAACGATCGACAAGTTCATTTGGATCATCCCAATGCACGTAGTCAATTTTGTGGTTTTGTTCAACAATCATGTATTCAGGCAAATTACCACCCTTTTTCGGAACATCTTTGAACATTTCCTTGATATAGTTTCGATACTTGTGGGAAGCATTATACCGAATAGGTTTTTCCTGATTCCAATCTTTCCTATGGCATTAGTTAAGGTTAGTATACTTTTGTAATTGTTTAAATCAGACTGTTGGATTATAGCTATATCAGCTTTTTTCTTAAATTATAACTCTAGCAAACCTTCAGTAATAGCAAATTTGTTATCCTTAACAATGATATTTTTATTCTTAAATTCTATTGCCGAATCACCGATTCTTGTAGTACCACCTTCTATGCGAACACCATAAATTGTATCAATAATATCACTTTTCTCCTTAATATTTCTCACCAGTAAAGTTAGAAACTTATTTGATAACCTTTCTTCAGTATGATATGTAGGTGTTTTAATATCACTGCTAAATGTCTGCTCTAAAGGGGTATTATATCCATCAAGCATATCATCACCATCATCAAAATCGTTAACATCATTAATTTCTATGCTATCTGTTACTTTATCCTGTACGTTTATATCATCAATCGCATTTTTGTTGATTGACATTGTTGTAGCGTCTGCTATTTTTTCCAATGGACTTATCAGAGGTTTGAGCGTTTCACTTATCGCAAGGTCATGTGTTTCTTTACCCATTTTTAATAATCGATGTTTTCAGCGAATAGATTCGCTAGCTTTGACAATTTAACGTAAAACACAACACAACATCATCAAATATAATAATAGAGTTTGGCCTGGCCTCGGCGGGTGGTACTACCTGTTCATTATCGTGAAAAGGAAAGTATCCTATACCCTCCACAGAGTCGAGTAAGTTTTGTAAAAATTGATATTTCGGTTGATTTAACGATTTCGAATATACATATATATTTTCAAACTTTAATCCATTCTGATCGATGATTAGACTGAGTAGTGTATTTGTTTTTCCGCAATTAGACGGACCATAGAAAAGTGCACGTATACTATTTGGCAGCAACTCCCCATGTCGTTTATGATTAGTTGCATTATTTTGTACAGACGATGTTAAATCATCAAAATTGATGATTGGGATTTTTGTTGGTTGTTTATGAAATCGCATTTTGATAATAACTGATCATAAAACTATAAGCAGCGCCTTTATATGTAATGTCAGTCATTAACTGTTTGTTACTTGAATGATGCACATCTTAAAATGATTACATATGTGGGTAAAAACAAGAAGCAAAGACGTATAAAGAGTGGGAAAGGATTGGTCAATTCTTTAATTAATAAATTACCGGTAGAACTTCATATACCCGGTTATCAGTACTGCGGACCTGGTACAAAATTAAAGCAACGATTAGCAAGAGGGGACTCAGGGATAAATCCGTTAGATAAGGCTTGCAAGGAACACGATATTGCTTATTCCAAAACTCGTGAAAATCCCACCGGTAGAAGCGAGGCTGATCGAATATTAGCGGAGCAGGCTTGGAAGCGAGTTTTAGCAAAAGACGCAAGCATTGCAGAAAAGGCGGCAGCTTGGGGTGTTGCAAACACAATGAAACTGAAAAGTAAATTAGGCATGGGACTGAAAAAGAAGAAAAAAGTGTCAAAAAAGAAAACAACATCATTGAACAACATTATTGCCGCTGCTAAAATGTCAATGTCACCAAGTAATAATGTTCAAAGTGTTATATCGAGCGCTTTGAAAGGGGCACGTAAAGCCGTAAAAGAAGCAGGTGGTAAACGATTCATTCAAAAAAACTCGACAGCTATCGATACCTTCAAAGGTTGGAGGATTCTTACCTTTCCTAGCACCCATATTTGCTGGATTAAGTGCTGTAGGTGCATTAGCCGGTGGCGCAGCGGGTATAACCAAGGCTGTTAATGATGCAAAAGCTGCTCAAAAGCAGTTACATGAAAGTGAGAGGCATAATCGTGCTATGGAGACAATAGCTATAGTTAAAGGGTTACATCTGAAACCTTATAAAAACGGTCTAGGTTTGAAATTAAAACCATATAAAACGGGTTTAGATGTTTAATGTAGAAAAAATCGAAAAAACTTGTAAAGCTACCGCATCGAGCATTCACCGATGTAGATATATTGAGATATTCGAAAGAAGCTGGAATTTCGAATTTTAGAGGTGTCTTTATGCGTAATAATTTACCAAAGAATCCCCAAGTTAATGAATGTGCAGTCATAAATTTAGACGATGCAAGCGGTCCGGGGACACATTGGATAGCATATCGAAAACGTGGTTCTAAAGTCGTTTATTTTGACAGCTTTGGAAACCTTAGCCCACCTGCTGAGTTGGGAAAATATCTCGTTGTAGGTAGCATTATGTATAACCGTGAAAAATTTCAAGACTATGCCACTTTTGATTGTGGACATTTATGTCTCAAATTTTTATGCAATCAGCTGTTTTGTCCAAACAAGTATCAGTTGTATAAATATAGCGCATAAAATATTATGATAATCAGTGTAATTTGAACAATCAGTATAAATGATTCTTTTACGTTGACGCTCTCGGGGCAGTCTTCAGTATTGGAAGCGCAATACTACTGAACTTTCACCGCAGAAGAATTATGAATTGGGTTTGGTAGAACTTTTAACGTTTAATTCAATCCCAAATGTTGACGTTAATAATAAATTTCATATTGGTAACCATGAAATTATTGTGCCGATCGGTAGCTATGAAATGGAGGATATAGCAGAATATATTAGAAACAAGCTGTCGGAGTATAGTGATATTACGCTAGATATAAAACCGAATAATAATACACTACGTAGTGAAATCCGATCTAATCGAGACATTGATTTTACACCAATCGATTCGATTGGACGAACATTGGGCTTTAATAGACGAATTTTGGAAGCAAACAAGTTGCACATTTCAGATTTGCCAGTAACCATAATTAAAGTTAATGCACTTCGCGTGGAATGCAATATAACTACAGGCGCTTATATTAATAGCAGTAGAGCGCACACGATTCATGAATTTTTTCCTACTGTGGCGCCCGAATATAAGATTGTGGAAGTGCCGAATCACGCCATTTACCTACCTGTTGCCGTCAGATTAATAGATCATATTCAATTGCGTATTGTTGATCAGAACGGTGAATTGGTGAATTTTCGTGGTGAAACAATTACAATACGACTCCATCTTAAATCTACGTAACAATGGGTATTATGTACAATGGTCAGAACCTTAATAGTTACTATAATAATAACCCATCATGGAGAAAACATATCAGTCGTCGTCAAAGTCGCAAGACGTTAACACATTGAAACGCTCTATTTCTGAAAAGCTTGGGACTCAAGTTACACTATCATCACTAGGGTGGCGCTTATTTCCCAAAGTGCTTGAATACAGGCTCCCATGCCGGAAGTCACTTTCTTGTACTTAAAAATGATGAATGCAACAAAAAATCCGGTTTAAAAGGTGTTTAACCCGTCCTAGTTTTCAAAAAACGCTTTTTTCTGTATTTTTTCACACTTTTCATATCCCTACTTACTGATTTCTCTCGCAATTTATTTTTGAAACTTATTATATACCTAGATCATCTCTGTGAGTAAAAACAATGTGCCCTGTAATGATATGGGATGGAAAAAATTTGTTTTTCCTGAGATTCAGCTGTTAAACTTGTGAAAATCTTAGAAAAACGCTGTTATTTCTGCGGGTTTTTGAGGATATCGACGTGTCACCGTCAGTGGTTGTTCAAGTAACCTATATTGTCAAAGACTCGAGCTAAAAGCATTAAATTCCTTTTTATTAAGTCTCTACGTAATGTCCTTACCGAGATATGCTCATTTGAATTGGGTGAGAAAATCGAAACATGAAATCTGTGAACCGTGTAATCGAAGTTTTTTAAAGTCATGGTGACACGGAAACTTCATACTTTTGTATATTCTTTTGTCTAATCCCCAGAAACGTATTCATGAAAAGAAACTACACCCACGGTCATTAATTCGCGCAAGGAATCACCGCTGTTGCCCAAAGAGAATAGAAGGGTTTGCCTGCGCGAATTAATGACCGTGGGTGTACATTCTGACTCTTATCAAAAAAGATATGATTACTTAATTTTTCTAGGGGTTATTAGTTCTAAATAATACCAATAGAGTACATGAAATATTATCATTTATTTTAAAGTAGATAACAAATATTTACAAATATAAAACAAAATCCATTTATCTTTACATTTTATTATTCAGTTTTTAATTTTTTCATTAATTTATTTTTATCAGAACTAGCCAGTAAATTTTTCCTGCTTTAATTAATAAACTGAAGAAGATACTGTTTTTGTTGTTCATCTTGAGAACGAGTATTCACGTACTCTTCAGCTAAATGAACTGCCCTTTCAGCACAATCATTTACTACAAGGAGGTGTCTTAATGTTTCTCGACACTCTATATACGAAGGATCTTTCTCCCACAAATTACAATGAAGTTTCAAAAAATCATTGTTTAAATTGAATCTTGTGAAAAGGTTCAAACTTTGATGGTTTGTAAAATAATCGAGAGTTTTATCCTTTAATGCCCTCATACCCAGATCAGACGGATCAAATTTTTTTATATTCTGATCTTCATCATCATGCGATGGGTGGGTTTGCAGTGACTTTACAATTTTCTGTTTAACAGTGATTTCAACATTATCGTCAAAGAGAGAAAGAACACTAAGTTCTGGTGACAAATACCACAAGTGGTTTCGAAATTTATGTAAAGCAGCATCAGAAATTTCTTTATCTACATCATCGAAATCATTTAACGACTTTATCAAACTCAAATCATTGCTTGGAGCGGTAATAGCTGAAGGAGCATGGAGTTATATATCTAAATACAATGAATTTACAAATGGCATATAATTTTACTTCATCTCTCTTATTCATCTGGAAAAATTTTCTAAATAAATAAATTTTTAATGAATAAATGGCTTTGGCCATCCAGCGTGCATGGTGAAATTCCCCTGGCTTCTTAAATTTAATTCCCTCTCCAACACCTAAGAATGCTAAACAAAGCTCCAATAATTCTTTATAATCATGTCGGGGCTGCTGTTCCTTTAAAAAATTCTGTATATATTGAATTAAACGAGGAATTTGATCATGTAAAGAATGTAAAGATATATTTAGTCCGACTAATCCACTTTCGAAAGAATTGAGATCAATAGTAGACCATTCTTCTCGAAACCTCTTAAATATCGGCACATTAGGACCAGTAGTACCTGGAAATTTTTGTTTCAAATGCTGCTCGCAATAACAGCTCAAGAATATGACGGCGACAAGCTAAATAAATTAAGTCTTTTTCCATTAGCTGCTCTAAGATTGTCGCTGTACCACCTTTGTGCCCTAAATTTACATTCGCTGTGTCACAGCATATTGCATTCACTAAATTTAATAATCCCCAATCTTTCAAAGATGCATAAATTTCTAAAGCTGTTGTAGTCTCTTTCTGATCTTGTAACGCAGGTACATTTATAATTTTTGTAAATTTATCACTGGATATCAAAATTGGCAATCGGTCTATTTTCTTGCAACCTATTTCGTCCGAAATAAGTTTTCCATCCCAGTGAACAACTAAAAAATTTACGTGAGTATCTTGAATGATCTGCTTCATTTTTTCGTATTCAGTCTTTCTTACTGCAGCCCTTGCTACATTGATAGATTTTCGATTAAGGATCAAACTGTTGACATCAATGTTCAATGCATGGGCAATAAGACCGGTTATAAAAACAGCATCTCTGTCAGAAACTTTAGCTTTATCAAAAGCTGCAACAACTTGTGGAGTCATGACGTTAATAGTCCCTCTTTCATTTTTTCTCTCATAGTTTCTTCCCGTGTTAGTATAAATATTACAAGAACTTTGAGAACTTATACATGTGTCTTCGCTTGATGTGAGTTGCTGAGATTCAGATCTTGATGAGATATCTGACCCTAAAAACATATATAATATAATTTATTAAAACCACTTTCACTCTCCGAGTCTGTGGTCTTAAGGGGAGGCCGAATCTAAAGGCTGGAAAATCTGTCACTTCATTGTGCGTTAGCCCAATAGGGAAAATGCATGATTTTTAATTTTTATTTCAAACTATAAATTGTGGTATGAACTCAAAAGTTACAATAGCGTTTTGTTATTTATGTAGTTTTTATTTAGATATTAAATATTGAAATTACGTGTCGGTTTGAATTGAGGTCTCGGTGGTCCTCCAAGGAGCGGTCCAGTGTCTATGGCGCCCCTCTCATACAGCTGATTAGTTTTCGCCTGCTGCACGAAAGTACACCCAACTCCATCGATTCTTTCCCTTCCGGGCTCTTGTTGTCCTTGTTTTTACGTGTGTATCTTCATGGGAGAGACAAAGACAAGAAAGGTCGAAACGGAGGGAATCGATGGCGTTGGGTGTACATAAGACAGTTGTAGGAGAGCGCGCCACTGGACTGCTCCTTGTAGAGTCCCTCTAGTAAGAGTTGAGACATGAGCGCCATGTTCTGAGTACATCGGTACGGCATTGACCAATCACAGTATTGTTCCCTTTGATTCGAGATCCCGATATCAGTTTACTGCGACTATTAATTAGGGCCTTAGTAAGACATACGTGAACTTCACTTGTCCTCACCTCTGCGCTAATACCAGCATACTCAGAAAATGTCGGACAAAAAATATGCTCGTTCGTGTCTGAACTCTTACTAGAGGGACCCTAGCTCCTTGGAAGACCGCGTTCAAATCGACACGTAATTTCCACCGAATTTCAATAATTAATATCTAAATAAATACTTCAAAATTAACAAACGTTTTTGTAACTTTTGTTTTTATGTGATATTGTACCGTGTGAAATGATTAAAACATTAAATTCCGATATCATGGAAGTTCCTTATTCGTTCCGTGCCCTAGTCTCAGACTGGATCGCCAACACGGAATCCAACGGAACGGAAAATATTTAGACTAGATTTCGTTCGAGTTTTGAACTGGTACTTTTCCGTCGATTTCAAACGTCTAGCCGTCACATGTGAACGGAATTTGGTGACTTTCCGGACTGGATCGAGAGATATGTTGTTTTATTTTACAATTATCAGCCTTTTTATAATATTTTAGCTATATACATGAAATACTTAATTCTAAATATGCATTAATTTATTGCAACACACCGTGATTTGTACATATAATTCGTTAATAAGTAAATTCAATAATTATTTTTGTCGTTGTGAACGGAATTTGGTAACTTTCCGGACCGGTTCTAGTGATATGTCTTTTTATTTTGTAATTATTAACTGTTTTACAATGTTTTAACAAGGTACATACAACGGTTAATTACGATTTACATGTCAATTTATTAAAATCTGTTATAATTAGAACATATTATTTGTTATTTCGTAAATTCTTTAAATTAATTTGTCGCTCCATTTCGGTGTTCCTATTGCATGTGAATCCCGTTATTTAAATCGACGGAACAGAACGACGGAAAACGTTAGACGTTCGTTACCGTGTTCCGGATCTTGCGACGTGTGTATCAGGGCGCGGTCACATGTGGCCGGATCGCCGAAACGGAATCCGTTGGAAAGGAAATAAATTACCAGATTTGGTTCGAGTTTCCTTTTTCCGTCGTTCTGTTCCGTCTATTTAACCCATTAAGGACGGGAGACGCACATATTTACGTTGATTTTCGACCTCCATTCTCAACAGGAAATAAAATTAATATTGACTTAAAAGTGACCAACCCTACCATTTTCGAGTATGCTCTTTCGATTGGCGTAGTCAAAATTGCATTTAAATTGATTTAAATACCAATATGGCGCATTTTAAATAAAAAAATGAACAAAATTTCGTGTGTTTCGTTTTTGTGAATTTTTTTTCCTATCAATAACGTTACCAGATCGATGCCTTTCTGCAACCAAAAGTGCACAAAATATATGAACTTCAACTAGGAATTTTCTTGTTTTGCCCTGAATCAACATAACCTCTTCAAAACGTCAATATCTCGGAAAAATAAACCTTATTCTATAAATTATGAACATTATTGATGAAATTCGCATCTCTAGTGGTATTATTTTCCCTAAAACGGAGCTCCAGGGGTTTTCGAAGTTGCGGATCAGCAATTTGAGGTTAGATTTTTAAAATTCAAGATGGCGGATCTAATATGGTGGACTGAAATTCAAAAAATGCTTTAAAATCGCGATAAAATGCGTATACGGGATTTTTTGGGGTTGTTCATCACGAATTTGAGGCTAGATTTTTAAAATTCAAGATGGTGGATCCGATATGGCCGACCGTATTTCATGAAATAATTCAAGCGATAATGTTTATACGGGAATTTTCTGAAAGAAAATTGGTTGTTTCCGTCCGTTAGCCGTTTCAAGTAAACGTTTCCCAACTCAAACCACGTGGAGGTGGACGGCAAGAGTCTTTTTTTTATTTTTTTTAAATTTTTTAAATTTTTTAAAATTTTTTTTATTTTTTTTTAAATTTATTTATTATTTATTTGAATATTCCCACGCTTCATTTCGCTGGTTATTCAATAGATATCGCGTTTTTCGCAAGCACAGGAAATCGTCGACACCTAGTATATATGAGCCACCCCAAAATTCTATATATCAAAATAGATTTTGGGTTCGTGTGTGTACAATATATGTACTTGTAACGAGCGACATGTCTTGAAATCTAGGAAAGTTTAATAATTTATTTTCTCTGAAACTATAGATTTTAAAGGAAATTTCCAAAAACAAAAATATCTTAGAATTGATTAAAGAACCTTCTCAAATTTTTTCAGATTTTATAAATGACTTTTTTCAAAATTTCGATTTTTCAAATTTTTGAAAAATCAAAAAATGCTTCAACGCACTCTGATAAAATTTGAAAGTATTGTTTGACTCATTTCAAAGCATTTTTGTTCCTGGCAAATTTTCTCTAAAGTCTATAGTATTCAAGACAAAAATTTGTCAAAACAATTCATATATTTTATGCACTTTTGGTTGCAGAAAGGCATCGATCTGGTAACGTTATTGATAGGAAAAAAAATTCACAAAAACGAAACACACGAAATTTTGTTCATTTTTTTATTTAAAATGCGCCATATTGGTTTTTAAATCAATTTAAATGCAATTTTGTCAATATTAATTTTATTTCCTGTTGAGAATGGAGGTCGAAAATCAACGTAAATATGTGCGTCTCCCGTCCTTAATGGGTTAAACACCTACCGTCACATGTGACCAGAATTTAGAACGGATCTAGAGAAATGTCTTTAAATTTTGCAATTATTTGCTGTTTTATAATGTTTTAACAGTGTACATATCTCAATTCATTATAAATATACATTTATTTATTAAAATACGTTGTAATTAGAACATATTATTTACATTTTCGTAATTTAATAAATTAATTTCGTCGTTCTGTTCCGTCATTCTTATCACATGTGACGGTAGGTGTTTAAATCGACGGAACAGAACGACGGAAAAGTACCAGTTGGGAACGATTGGAACACTCGAACCAAATCTGGTTACAATATTTTCCGTTTCGGCGATCTGGGCACATGCACTGAAAGAAATTTCCCAGCGTAGCGCCTTGGCGCTTTCGAAACATTCCGTTAGGATCTGTGTTACGAGCGCTGCGATTAGACTGTTCGAGCCTATCGCTTTGAAACCCAAGACAATACGGTATGGATTCTGGTCCAATCGCTGCGTCTTGGCGATCACGGCCTGGTGTCGTGATCGCCGAGACGCTGTCTATCGAAGCCGGTCGAAACGTACAGCCTTATGTATATCCCGGCCGTCGGGCGCGCGAATGTAGTAAACAACGGGGGGTTGAACTTTATCAGATACTTCGAAAATTAAAATTGTGTATAATCGTCGTAGTCGAGTGGTACAAGCGCATGATTTGAAGCGCAGCGCGTTATTTTTTTAGTTCGATTTCGATGTCGGGGATTTTTTTTTTTTTTTTTTTTTTTATTGTTCATTTACTCAACATTTGTAACGAAAATAATTTTTTACTTGTTTACTATTAGTTATTTTATTTACACAAATGAATTGTCAAAAAAAATTACAAACATTAAACAATATGTTTTTGCAGAATGACATTTGTAAGAATCAAATTCTCTGTAATATTAAAAAAAAATAAATGTACAATATTTTATTGTAATTTTCGAAATAATATACAAAAATTACAAGTCGTACATTTTTTCTAAAAAACTTATTGTAGTTAAAATAAGCTTGTAATTCATTTTTTTTATATGTTTCAAATATAAGGTAGACCTTCCATCTAATTCCTAATATCGGGCGGTATCTTTATTTATATATACGGCAACAGTTTATATTGCATTTACGGTAAATGGAAACATCTTGTACAGAAAAAGGAAGAAACGAAAGTATCGTGGAAACAAATTTAGGAAACAAATATTTGGAACACTCGATTAATATAATATTAAAATAAAAAGATGTTTTTTTACTTCTGCAATGAAATTGTACGAAATTACTAACAGCTTTTTTGAAATATTTCAATACTACTAGACAATAATATTTTTATCCCGTTAGAAAACTTTTATGATTACACTACAGCATTCTCTAAATCAGTATATCTATATAGTATAAAATCTTATTTAAATTAGTTACAGATTTTCACCAATATTTTTTTAAATATTTAAACCCTTTCACGACAATTTTACTTACTTTTAATTAAATTGATTTTAAGGATATATCATTCAGCAAGATCGTTATTCGTCATTCATTATTTACTTTGTTTTGCCTACATTATGCTATTATTTATAGCTGTGGGTTTTCTTTTACGTATTAATTAATTAAATAAATATATTATGCTAATGTTATTGTAATACACCGATTAAGATATAAAAAATTAGTACATTATGTTTCAGATACTGATTTTCGTTAACCTATTAAAAAACCACATGTTTGGCACAAGACTGGCTATATGGTCTATTATTTATCAACAAATCGTCCAATTTCATTCCCGACTAGAAAAGGTGATAAATAATTGATAATATACAACAAATTTCGTTTACTATATTTATAACAAAATAGTAAAGAAACGTTCGCAAAATCCTTTTCACAAATGTATAAAGTGATAATTAAACTGTAAAACATTGGCAGATTTGAGGTTCAATACTCTACATCATATTTAACTATCGGAAAATAGTAAAGGCTATTAATAGTAAATAATGCCTTTATAGGCATTCAGCTTGTGCAAATAATTTTGTTGTTGACTGTAATATTAAGTTTTTAATTCAATTTAACAATAATGAATCTGTTGAAAAGAAGAAAATGCTATTCCACGTAATTATCATAAATATTTTTAATGTGATATAATTGTTTATTGTCGGTATAAAAAAGTGTATCACATTAAAAATATTTGTAATAATTACGTTGAATAGAAAGACCATTTAAAAAAATATTAAAATCTTAACAGAGGGCAAGTTAGGAAGAAAATATTTGCATTACTCTATAAATCCTTGTATATATATATTATCTAAGATGTCACTGTATAAGATGAAAGAAAGCTGAGTAGTCAGTAACTCCAATTATTATTATATTTCAATGTTATTTTACAGATAGAAAGAAAAAACCTACTTAAATGAACCCTTTAACGCTCAAATATACAAAGCTGTTTCATGGAGTATGACACTACATTTAATTTATTTATTTAAACCCCACGAAGTAAAATTGTCAAGTAATTTCTTATTGCCCAAAATTATCTGTCTTCAAATGTTGAAATAAAAAAGTTATACACGTTCTTATTAAGCGTGAAATTTTTGCTTTTATTTTTAATTTATCGAATTTTATTATGGGTAATGACATTACCAGACCTCTGAAAGTGACAAATATCATGTCAAAAATAAATTTTTTATCAGGGTAAAACTTCATGAAGAAATTGCACATTTGGGCGTCAACCATTTATACAGTAAACAAGACAATAATATGGCCCCTTTACTACTTTCCGATAGTTAAATATGATGTAGAGTATTGAACCTCAAATCTGCCAATGTTTTACAGTTTAATTATCACTTTATACATTTGTGAAAAGGATTTTGCGAACGTTTCTTTACTATTTTGTTATAAATATAGTAAACGAAATTTATTGTATATTGTTATAAAAGGAAAAATCAGATTTAAACTATTTTTTAACGAAACGATTATCAATTATTTATCACCTTTTCTAGTCGGGAATGAAATTGGACGATTTGTTGATAAATAATAGACCATATAGCCAGTCTTGTGCCAAACATGTGGTTTTTTAATAGGTTAACGAAAATCAGTATCTGAAACATAATGTACTAATTTTTCATATCTTAATCGGTGTATTACAATAACATTAGTATAATATATTTATTTAATTAATTAATACGTAAAAGAAAACCCACAGCTATAAATAATAGCATAATGTAGGCAAAACAAAGTAAATAATGAATGACGAATACCGATCTTGCTGAATGATATATCCTTAAAATCAATTTAATTAAAAGTAAGTAAAATTGTCGTGAAAGGGTTTAAATATTTAAAAAAATATTGGTGAAAATCTATAACTAATTTAAATAAGATTTTATACTATATAGATATACTGATTTACAGAATGCTGTAGTGTAATCATAAAAGTTTTCTAACGGGATAAAAATATTATTGTCTAGTAGTATTGAAATATTTCAAAAAAACAGTTAGTAATTTAGTACAATTTCATTGCAGAAGTAAAAAATCATCTTTTTATTTTAATATTATATTAATCGAGTGTTCCAAATATTTGTTTCCTAAATTTGTTTCCACGATACTTTCGTTTCTTCCTTTTTCTGTACAAGATGTTTCCATTTACCGTAAATGAAATATAAACTGTTGCCGTATATATAAATAAAGATACCGCCCGATATTAGGAATTAGATGGAAGGTCTACCTTATATTTGAAACATATAAAAAAAATGAATTACAAGCTTATTTTAACTACAATAAGTTTTTTAGAAAAAATGTACGACTTGTAATTTTTGTATATTATTTCGGAAATTACAATAAAATATTGTACATTTATTTGTTTTAATATTACAGCGAATTCGATTCTTACAAATGTCATTCTGCAAAAACATATTGTTTAATGTTTTTAAAATTTATTTTCACAATTCATTTTTGTAAATAAAATAACTAATAGTAAACCACTAAAAAATTGTTTTCGTTACAAATGTTGAGTAAATGAACAAAAAAAAAAAAAAAAAAAATCCCCGACATCGAAATCGAACTAAAAAAATAACGCGCCGTACTTCAACTCATGCGCTTGTACCACTCGACTACGACGATTAGACAAAATTTTAATTTTCGAAGTATCTGATAAAGTTCACACGGGGGCACGTCATCAAATCTGCGCATGCGACGTTATGGTGGGGATTGTTTACTCAGCGTCTCGACGATCACGACTCCACGCCGTGATAGCCGAGACGCAGCTCTGCGGATACCGATCCCGACCGAACGCTGGGATTTCCGAAGGAGCACGATTGGAAAGTCTCCGTAATGACGGGCTGGGATGTAGCCTCCCAACGTTACGTTCGGAAATTTCTTTCAGTGTGGGACCGCGCCCTCAGTTGTCAGTGTTGTCAGTCTGTGCGGTTTGTTTATGTTTATTATTTCGACCGCGTGCGCGGTTTTAATTTGTTTAACCGTCTCATTTGCCAGCTTCAAAAATAAGAGATTTAGGAGTAGGTCTGCGGGCTGTCATTGTCCAATGCAATTCCTGACAATGTCAGCGCCCTGGAAGACTGACCGCCTTCCCCGGGGAGAGTCCTTAGCACGCCGGATGTCCACGAGTGAGAGAGAATTCACTCAATTTGTGAATTTTCCATAAGTCATATTCTGGAACTATCGATATGAATGATTTCCAGGGACATATGAATATGTTAACTCCAATTATGAATGGTTAATAAAGTTCATAACACTAAAAACCATATAGTAGCAATCCTAAGTTGCGCCAAACAAATTTATGAAAGTTGTGTACATTTTAATATTTAGAGTTATTTTGAATCTTATCTATATATGAGTTTTGCACACGAGATGAGTTATGTCAAATATAGTATACAATTAATTTTTTTCTTATCAACACCAAGTGCCATTTTATATTTATAAGCATTTACAAGTTTTCATCAGGTTTATCATACGATAATAGTATACGACATTAGTATAATATATTACGACACAAGTGTACTTCTCGCACAACATAAACATAAAAAAACATAAAAAAAGTAAAAGATGTACAAAAATATGGTACTAAACACGTACATTGTACGTGTTTAGTACCATATTTTCTGTACGTAAATGCCTAAAGTGGTATTTTTACGCACTGATTCCCATGCGTGAAATGGCACTTTTGCATAAACATGCGTAAAATATACTATTTACGCACTGATATTTACTTTTACGCATGGGTGCGCAAAAGTGCCACTTCACACATGGAAAATAGTGCGTGAAAGTACTAGTTTATGCATTTCAGTACAAAAAAAAAAATTCAGTTAGAATTTTATGAATAGAACATTACTCATCAAGGGAGGTAAAACAAAGAATGTCTCAGACTGTGCCTAATTTTTACCCGAGGCGAAGCCGACGGTGAAAAACATGCAATCTGAGATATTCTTTTTTACCTCCCGAGGGAAGTATACGATTTTTCTTCATGCAAGGGAGGATAAGAGTATCTTTCCTCCTGCTTGCAGGAAGAAAGTTACTACTTTCCTCCCGGTATGAAGAAAATATCTTCATTCTACCTCCTTGCAATATGTTAAAATAAATTTCGAACCGACTTCTATTTTTTCAGATAACAAAATTTATTTACCACGATAAAGTTCAATTAAATTTTTTATAAATCAATAACGGGAACAAATATAAATGTTTTTAGATCTTCCTACGCTCAAAGCGAGAAATTGTCTCTCGATGCATGAATACATCTTTTGCACTCATGTGAAGCAAGTACTTACTTGTTATTGTATTTGTCTCGGAATCAATATTTGCGTCTCTACTAGAACCCGCACCATGGAAAGAAAGATGATCCGATGTCGTATTAGTACCTTCATTAATTACTGCGTTTTGTATAAATCTTTGGCTTATTTCCAATTCAGACTCACTTGTTTCTGAAGACTGAGATTGATTCAGTACTTCCAAAGTTTCTTGAGCTGAAATATAAATATTCGCAATTATATGCAGCAGTGAAAAATATTGCGGAATCTCGCAAAATGTTTTTGTACAATCTAGCATAGATAATCTATTTTTGATGAATGCAACTGGTTTAGACAAAAATTCATTTTTTACTTTCTCATCTAATGAACTAAGAAATTTGATTGAATCATCTTGGGAAATATCAAGTACATTAGGCATCTGCCCAAGAAACTCAATAACTTTTTTACTCTTTTTTTTAAATTTTTTTATTTCTGTATAAGAGGAATGCAATTTTCGTAATTTTTCATGACAATGATCTACTCTTTTTAATTTTATTGATGATTCTTCCCATATACTGCTTACTTCCTGAATTACAACCTTGACAGCATCGACTACTTTGGATCTATCAATCTAATTTTTGTGTATCAGTCTTCTAAGAACATCTGAATTAGATGGCAGATAATTTTTATCAAACTCTGAAATTGGTTCGTTTGTTATACTGGACAGATCCAAATTCTGTTCGTCAGAAGTCATTTTCCTTCTCTAAAATGATTCTTTTGAAATAAATATTGAATGAATGAAATCAATACAAATATTATAACAACTTGCTAATAAATTCAGTAATAGAATTTTGTAACTTAAAATGATTTAATGAACGCAAAACTTCATACTCATAATACAACCAAAGAACAACATGAAAATATTAAGAAACTGTTTAATGTGAATGACGATAGATTTATTAGCTTCCATGTACAAGGCAAATAATCTGATCAAACAACCGCAACTCATGTTCTTAAGAATATGTCGAGTAACAGAAATGAGTTATCAAGAGGATAAACTGAACATGTTGGACAAGACGGCAGTTTCATTGAAACCTCATAAATGTATTCGTCCAGTGTCAATGCCAGTATATCCTTGAATTTCTCATTCCGAACGAGAAATCAGAAAGGCTAAATGTCGTGCTAAAAGTAAAGTTGACATAGAGTTGCTCGTTTTGAAAATGAACAATTCTGTGTGTTCTTTTCATTATTTCTTCTCATTCTGTTCATTATTTTATTTTAAAGTTTCATAACTTTATCACAGATCTGCCATACAAAATAAAAAGATACGTAAGTGAAATATTAACAAAATTGAGAAAAATGGGAAAACAATGTAAATATAAAGAGAAATAAAAAGTTATCTTTTCGGACCTGATTGCATTTACTTATCTTTTTACTTTGTACAGCAGATAGCCTAAGTTGGTTTGTAGTTTGTTGTGAATAATACAAACCTTAAAAGGTTACTAAACAACACTGAATGTCTATTTATTACTTTTAAATTATTGTATAGTTGTAAACTTTGACTGAAAATGGGGCAATGTTTACAATCGAGATATCTAACGTGACGTCACGAACAATTAGGTTAGTTTTTCCACAAGTTGCTAATAAATTATGTAGAATACATTATGTAGAAATCTGGAACATTCGTAGATAATTGGATGATGAAAGGAGTTCCAGCCTCCCACGTTTTGATTTTCTCACCGAATTCAAATGAGCATATTTCGGTAAGGGCAGTACCTAGAGACTTAATAAAAAGGAATTTAATGCTTTTAGCACGAGTCTTTGACAATATAAGTTACTTACAACCACTGATGGTGACACGTCGATATCCTCAAAAAACCGCAGAAATAACAACGTTTTTCTAAGATTTTCACAAGTTTAACAGCTGAATCTCATGAAAAAAATTTTTTTCCATCCCATATCATTACAGGGCACATTGTTTTCACTCACAGAGATGATCTAGGTATATAATAAGTTTCAAAAATAAATTGTGAGAGAAATCAGTAAGTAGGGATTTGAAAAGTGTGAAAAAATACAGAAAAAAGCGTTTTTTGAAAACTGGGCCGGGTTAAACACTTTTTACACCGGATTTTTTTGTTGCATTCATCATTTTTAAGTACAAGAAAGTGATTTCCGGCATGGGTGCCTGTATTCAAGCACTTTGGGAAATAAGCGCCACCCTAATCATCACAATATCAAACAGTGAATAATAATAAAAATTGCCGTTGTTGTATTTGCATACTTATAGCACCTTATCATAATAGCGATAATGGAGGATCCAATACTTAGCATTCAAAACCCAGTCGTTTTCGACGGATCTGTCGCTCATTACGAGCTGCATTCACATCAATCTTACAATACAAGTTCTTTTGGTAAAAATGATGAAATTCGTATTGCTGTGAAAAATCAAGATTTATGTATTTTACCTTGTAAAAGTATGATACATGTTAGTGGAAGGTTGTCAAAAACCGACGGAACTAAAGCAAATAATACTAATCTAACGTCTAACGCAATCTGTCATTTATTTGATGAGGCGCGATATGAATTGAATGGTGTTGAAATTGATCGAAATAGAAATGTTGGTATTACTAGCTTGATGAAGGGGCCCTTCTTACACACCAAATGATGAACCCGTTTTAATCAATGCAGGTTGGATATCTAGTTCAAATCTAAAGATAACAAATGATAATGGTTATTTTGATGTGATCATGAATTTGAATCAAAAGAAAATTTTCCTGCAAACACTTCTGCTTATTGTTTAAGTTTACATGATCGTATTGTAGAATATAATCCCATAAGTGGAAATGTAAAGAAGTTGGTTTGAGAGGGGGTTAGCCATTATTGCGCATGCGCTAATTAATGAATAAAATATAGTCATACTTTAATTGCTAGTGAATCAGTATCATACGAAATGAAATACATTGTAGACGTGCAGGGATTCCGCGGGCCTGGTAATGGCTTCATACCGAAGGAAATGTCTATAATGAATATTTTCGTCGGTGAAATTGAGACTTGTGTGTTTAAAGCGCCATATCAATGGGTGTGGTTACCTTTACACTATAAAAGAGTCAATAACTGGTTAATACATAATTACCACGGCTTACCATGGCAATCTGGCGATGTTCCCTTTGATGCTATAAACGAGACTTTGGAGGATATCATTAAATGTGCCAACAAAATTTATGTAAAAGGAGTCGATAAAAAATGTTGGTTGGAGGATATATTAAACGCTGAAAATGTTATTGATCTCGACGTTTTGGACTCCCTATCTCTGAAAAACTGAAGCAACAGCAGCAATATGAATTGTTGGAGAAGTGTGAAAATCATTCGCTTAATGGAACTTGCACTAAAGAAAATGTGCAAATACTTAAAAATTGGGTATTGGGAAATCTACTTGAACAGCCTGCATCTCTTCAACGTTCATTAAGGATTTATTACGAGGTGAAACGTCTCGCATTGATGGAAACAAAAGATATAGAATGTCTACCGATCGATTTCATCTGCATGTTTGCTGAACGACAAATTGAAGAAGCATGGACCTGCTTACCACCTGCTATGCAAATGCATCCTGAAATACGTGAACGTCGTCGATGTTATAAACATTTCGAATCAAGCTATGATACGATAGATGGTGAACCGTCTATGATTAAAGACTGCATCAGTTGTGAAATTAAAAGCGATGCATTAGTTGACGATATTAAAAATATAAATTTTATGTAATAGCTATTTTATATTCTTATGTATAACAATATTGTGAACAACAAAAAAATTTATGTAATGTATGAATATGAATGTGAAAAATAAAATTTATTAAATACATCTTCTCTATTTTCTTCATCATCCTTCCTTCCTGCATGATATTGTACCAAAATAGTAAATGAATTATTATTTAACAATGGGTTCAAGAGTGAACCTTTTTAGGAACGCGTTGAGACTTGCATGGCGTCTTTTATGCACCTGTCGTAGCTGTTAGTAGGTCATCGTCACGTCTCGGGCGTCGGCCCTGGTCGTAAATCTTAAAAGTACGGTTAGAATGAGATCATGGGGGAGGTAATCACTAATGGGTTTTACACGCGTCTCAACTCGTATACCATCTTTGAGAGACATAGGTCCCGATATATTATTTAATATGCTTGGAATTCACATGTGTTTTCCCAAGGATGGTCGATGATAAGGGAGAGGTCAACGCCCTGATTGTAGGTTTTTAAAAATTGTGTGAGATTTAAAAAGTAGGTCGTCGATATACGAGATTACGCTTCAAGCTGGTATTTAGACTAATGGAAATCTACGCTTTCAATTCATCAAAAAAGATATGTAACATCCGAATTAGGTCGGTAACGGCATATTGAAAGAGAAATTTCCCAACAGGGCACATTTAAAAGATCGAAAGATATATACATAACGCGACATCATTAATCTTGTACGCAGTTTCGGGAAAACAAATGTACGGTGAATAAGTGATCGACGCATAATCGACGACCATGAAAACGGTATACTGCTAATGTTAATGGAACTACATAACAAAAAGTATGCGAGAGTGAGAGAGATGGTAGTAGGGCGCACGAGGAAAAGGTCATTTTACTTTCACTCTCAATACGGTTCCTAGATTACGATGTATTTCCATAAGCGACTATAATGTAGCAATATCTGACCTTTAATGAAGGCGACTTTTGAAATTTGATTTTCGACACATGGCGATACTAATGTGTAACGGTCAACACTTCAATCTCTCTGATTGAATTTTGTAAGATCACGCATTAGAAAGATGTCGTTTTCAATGATAATGTAAAAACAGGACATTTTTTAATAACAATATCTAATGAAATAATAAATATTGGTTGATCTTTACCTTCTCTTTTCATTCGACAATGTAGCGCATTAAATTACCTATGTTTTTCGACCTTCACAGCTTTCGAAATTTGTAATAACAATACATGAAATTGTTTATAATAACCTCCTTTCACTCCTGACCATCTGACGGCCCACTTGCGCAATTTTTCCATCACACTATCATCGATGGGAGGTAGGGTGGGGGGATCCAGACTCCCCCCAGCCCCTCTTATGCGTAATTCTACCCAGGGGCTTCAAAAGGAAAAAGAGATGCATCTTACGACTTTGTACAAATCCATGCTTTCTGATTTTAAATCCAAGTACTTTTTAAAAAACTGTCGATCCCTTAATTTTAAATCTTTAACTTTTATATTCTCATTACACAATTTAGAAAATATTTTCCAGGGTTTCGAAACATATGAAACGTTATTTTCTACATGAATGCCTAACCTGTAAAATAATCATTTTTTGATTCATTACAAATTCGAATCAAAAGTTTTAATTTTCCTTTCGAAACCGAAAACCAGTGGCAGGTTAGACATTCGAATCCGATCGATATTTTTGACAGTCTTTTTCGAACGTTCCGCTGCTTCGCTAGAAAACAATTGCGCGGTTTATGGCCGATGTGCATTTTCTTCGCATTTATTCTCAAGATGCACCGACAATGCTACCATTGCGATAATCGCAAAGCTCTTTCCTATTGGTTCATTTCAATGCTGAATAACTTGAAAACGGTAGCTTGAAAACATTTTCGGCAAAGGAACTTTCATTTCAAAATTTTACGCTCTATCTGCTGGTAAACGGGGTTCAATAGGTTGACAAACACGGTGTATACATATATTTCTTTCATATCGAAAAATTATTTCAGACTTTCAGTGACGTTTACATTTGCAACTTTATTATTCCACGAATACATTCTTCAAAGAATAGTGTCATATGTCGACGGTAAATTTGACTGTTCGAATCGCATATTGACAGTATTTTGAGTTTTTTTTATAAAATAATTCTCGATTTCTTTTCTTTTTCTCGTATTTCTTTCTTTCGCTAAAATGATGACATTCATATAATCGAAATTGTGAGAAGTGTCAACTTTATGTATCGTTAACCCTGTATATTTAGATTCCGGTCCATAGATGTTCTTTTGGTGTGCTTTGATTCTAGTTTTTAAGAGTCTACTGGTTTGACCAATATACACCTTCTCACAATTTTTACATGGGAGTGTTTACACGGCCGAAACATTCAAAAAAAGAAAAATGATAGAAGTTCATACTTAGGGTAGGTCTTTTTTGATCCGCTACTAATTACCCAATCCCTAAGAGACGCGGAATCAAGTTTTGACGAGACGAGATATACTAATATCGAGTTCCATTCGCCAACTGGTTTACCTACCGTTTGCAACGCTCCCACCGTCGCGACAAGTCGGCTGTAAAAATCGCGAAGTTCGGACGCAGACACACGGCGCAATGTCAGTAATGAAAAAATTCCCGAAGGTGATTTTCGAAGATACATCTTTTATTCGCATAATGCGCTTCTAGTGCAGTCCAGGCTACCGCAAAATTTTCGTTAGTGCACTCCAGATGTGCAATCATATTTAACGGCTCTCCGGAGAGCGCAGACCGCAAATATCATAGTTTTCGGACATTATCGAGCCCAGTGTCATTTACAATTAATGATTTGAATAAGTCACAAACGGCATCCCATTTATTGTAACCCCCAACGAACCTTGACAACTCGATGCGTGGAAGTTGAACCGTTGACCAATGTTGACCTTGAACACCTGTCACTCCAACTCGATTTTGCGCTTCAGCGATGATTGGCGCAGCTGGTGGATTAAGCTGCTGCAAGGCCTCTTCGATATCGGAAACTGTGTCCAGGTACAACGCTTCTTGCGTGTGGATTCCATCTCTGTAGCAATATGCAGAATTTGTGCATTTAATTTGCGGCACCGTTCCCAAGTTGTATTTAAATATGTCAATCGTACTTTCAATTTAACAGCAGTACGGCTTTCTGCAGATTAAACGGTGATGCGAGCTTGATTTAAGCTGTAAAAAATGACGTTTGATGCGCTATTAGATCATCAAAAGCGAGCTCTCGTCCTGTTGCCATATTTCTGGGCGACGGTTGCAATTCCGAGTACCGAGAATGAGAACGGCTAGAGCGAAACGTGTAAGTGCAAAAGCGCCGCTGGTTAAATGCGTGTATGAATTACTGGGGCAGGACGATGAAAATGGAAACGTTCTTCCCGGCCGATGCGTTGGGAGCTTGACCAAATTTTGGAGCGGGGCGTCCAAATGGAGAAACACGGCTGGAGAGAAGCAGGACGCATGACGTGTTGAAGTGGGGCGTCTGAGGGAAGACGTCGCGGATGCGATGAGATGTTGCCGATTAATCCATGCTGGCAAAATTGGCAACACTGAGCATTGGCACCTGCATTATTCTATTCCCCTTTTTGTCCAAACTTCAGATTTATTTTCCAAATAACAGGTTTTTTTCTTAGGAAAGAGCACTGCATGAAAGCACTGCGCTAAAAAGATCGTGGCAGGATCGCCAAATTTGTTTGCGCTGTAAATCTAATCCGCAAACGTAGCAATTCGTAGCTCAGGATCCGTAGGATTTTGCACATGCGGAGAATAAATTGCACTCCCGGTGTGAATAACAAATTTTTATTTGACACTAGGAAGTTAATAATTACAAAAAAGATCGAATTCTAAGATGGCTAGCACAATACCGGTAAAATGCCGAATGCCCGCGAGGTCTTTACCGACGCGCTGGAATAGAGAATATTCCGATTAATTGCTTCGGACTATCGTGGTCGATCGTATGAAAACGAAATCGCAACTGAACATGTGCCACATCGGAAAACGAAAAACAGAAACAATAATTTGATAGAGGGTACTTATGATCCCGGATATAATAATAACATTGATTTTAACAATGATAGAACCGCTTGAGTCGTGCGCGGGAGTAGAATTATAAATTTGAACAGTCACGTTAGTACGGTCGTGGCCCATCCCACGGTTGTGGCCTATAATTGTAATTATATACATACATTCACAAAAATTAATAAGCTCATATTCGTAAGCCCCACTCTGGGAATATGCACGAGCTGCATCTTCACACGGCAGAACCAAGCGTACAAGGTGCAAGCTCAGCATACTCCCGAGAGTTGGAAATGATTCGATTTACGAACTAGCTTTTGGATCGCGACGGAGAAGGCAGTCCGACGTAGAATTTCAGACAGAAATCGTCGACTCCTTTTCATTTCCCTCGACCTTCCATAGACACCGTTCGGACTGTTACGATCACAGCAATTGTAATAGATATAAATTGGTGACAGCGGCGGAACATTATTCAATAATACAATTATTGTCGCAAAACATTCAATATGTTATTTTGATTTGTATTTTGTTAAGGGGAAGGTCCGGGCTCAAAATCGGCTATATGAAACAGGCGTTCAAGAATTCCCCAAAAATTATCTCTACTCATTTTTGATAAGGGATTCAATGGTAATACAATAAAAACTGTAAATAATTTTAAAAATATTTTTTTGGTGGACAAATTTTTGTATATTTTTTGATATTTTCCGAAAATTACCCAATTTACTCCAAAATTTGTTTACGGGGGTATTGAAGGTCGCTGATCACGAAGCTGAAGAAGAATTTGCATTATAAAATAAACGTTGGGTTGAAAAGACATGAATTCTACAGGTAGACATTTTTAATGTAACCAAATTAAGGTCTTGATATCACTGAATACATATTCGGTGCCGGATGTCCAGAATTCAATACGGTTGTCCAGCATGGTGGATAGGTAATTATAAATACGATTACTAATACCAATCGCGGAAGAAAGGTGTTTATTTCGAAAAGTTTTTGTACCGCTGGCGTTAGCGTCATCCAACATGCACCACGCGGAGGTCGCACGGTCGGATTTGTATGCCTTCGGGGTGCTTTGATCAGGTAGTTTCCCTTGCCGTCACCCGTGCGTGTGTGTGTGTGTGTGAGCGTGCGTGCGTGCGTGCGTGTATATATATATATATATATATATATATATATATATATATATATATATATATATATATATATATATATATATAAAAGTCTCGGAACGGCTGGATGTTGCCAATTAAGATTTTGACTCCACCCCCACCCCCACGTGCCCACGTCCCCCGTGGGGCTTGTAGCTTGTTTAAAAAAATAGCCTTTTTGGAAAATCGTTTTACGTTTTTCGGCGTTTTCCGAAAGTTTAATTCTGGCGAAAGTTATCCAGCCGTTCCGGAACTTTTCATACACCCTGTATATCTTTTTATACAAATAAAATATCTTAAAAAATTAAGAAATAATATTTGATACATGAATTTGTGCGAAATATAGCAAAATTAAACGTGTAACGGGAAAACATTTTTTTTCGAAAACAGGCTATTAAAAATCCAATTCGAATTCCGCGTCAAAAATTAGTAAAGAAATAATTTTTGGGAAATTTTTTAGCGCCTACTTCATGTAGTCGATTTTGAGCCCAGACCCTCCCCTTAACCCGTTTCCGCCCAAAATGCCGTAAATTCCACTACATTTTAATCGTCACTTTTCTCATAGAAACTAACGATGAATTATCCCGAATATTTAGATTCTATAGTTTTCAACCTTCCTCTTTTCGAATCCGAAGGATGTTTTTTGCAAGGAGCAGCCATTTTTTAAATATGTCGGCGAAAAGGCAAAAAAATAGAGAAAATTTCGATTTTTGAATCGGTTTTTCATGTTTTTCAATAGGTTTGCGCTGATTGAACATTCCAAAGACTTAGCTCTGGTGGCATAATGAGTTTGACTAAAAGTTGACATGATCAGATATGCAAAATATAAGATGGCCGATCCAAGATGGCGGATTTTTCGCCAAATTTTGTGTTTTTATTGCATTTACGACATTATTTCCTATTTATAAACATTGTTGTAAACTTATTATTGATTTATGCAATCATTTGTAACAGTATCTTCTATCCAATACTCGAAATTCAAAATGGCGGTTCCAAGATGGCCGACTGAAATGCAAAAAATTTTCTTGATCAAGATGAAACTGACTACTCGGTGGTTTTCGGGTTCGCAGATTACGAATATGACATTTGATTTTCATAATTCAAAACGGCGGACCCAAAATGGCAGACGAAAATACAAAACGTTGCATGTCCGAAATGAAAATGGTTACTCGGGGGGGTTTATTATATAGTTCGCAATTATAGAAGTCTTAATTGTAAATTATATTACTGCAAAAACTATTTTGCAATAAAACATACAATTTAATCATTTATGGTAGAATACAAAATTTAAGAAGAAAAATTTATAAAATACATAAAATAAAAAAATAAATTTAAATTTAAAAATTAAAAATACAAAAAAAAAATATAACATTCTCTACAATCATTGATCTCCACGTGGTGAGAGTTGGAAACATGAAATACCATGGCTAACAAATGATAAAAACACAATAAAATTAATTTTGTAAGAATTGTATAATTGTGAACTATATAATATAAAACCTCCGAGCAACCATTTTCATTTCGGACATGCAACGTTTTGTATTTCCGTCCGCCATTTTGGGTCCGTTATTTTGAATTATGAAAATCAAATGTCATAATCGTAATCTGCGACCTCGAAAACCCCCGAGCAGTCAATTTCATCTGATTTCCGCCATTTTGAATTTCGAGTATTGGATAGAAGATACTGTTACAAATGATTGCATAAATCAATAATAAGTGTACCACAATATTTATAATTAGCTAATAATGTCAGAAATGCTATAAAAACACAAAACTCGGCGAAAAATCCGCCATCTTATATTTTGCATATTTGATCATGTCAACTTTTAGTCAAACTCATTACGCCACCAGATCCAGGTCTTTGGAATGATCGGTCATCGAACCTATTGAAAAACATGAAAAACCGATCCAAAAATCTAAATTTTCTCTATTTTTTTGCCTCTTCGCCGCCATATTTAAAAAATGGTCCTAGCAAAAAATGAACTTCGGATTCCAAAAGAGGAGGGTTGAAAGAATTACTCATCGTTAGTTTCTATAAGAAAAGTGACGATTAAAATGTAGTGAAATTTGCGGCATTTTGGGCGAAAACGGGTTAATATAATATAGGGAGGGTATTCATATTTTTAACGGCCTTAAGCGCCCAAAACTTTGCTCCAGGTTCCGCTGGTGAAGAATTTAAAATTTCTATCTTTAGTTTCTATTGTCTTCTAGTTTCAGAATTACTTCAAACTCACTCATTCGCTAACCATAATAGAACTTGGAGCCAAGTTTTGCTTGCCTTTTTATATGCTCGAAGGCCCTTAAAGTCGCTCGAATACCCTTAAAGGTCCCCGAGACAGCAGCGGGGGTGGGTTGAAAAATGATAAAATTTTACGTGGATCTTTGGGAATTATATTTCTTTTTTCAGACAATCTTTTCCTAGAAGTATTTCTTATTTCATCGAATTACAAATTTTATTTATTTATTTTCGAGTTGTCACTGTACGTTTAATACGGATAGACGTGTTTATATTTCGCTCGGTAATTTAATACACCGCTTAAGTTGCTTAATTCCAAGTGATTGAATAAGTTGATCGAAACTGGTCATTTTCTTGAATACAACTTGAATTAATATTGGATTCTTTCAACCTTTGTTATTTCGGACTGCATACGTATACGTTTTTATTTGAAAGTTTTCAGTGTTGTGTAGTGCGCATCACATATTACGATTTTTTAAATTGCAGTTAGTCCGTTTATATTTTTATTATATTTTTATTATTACTGGACTGCATGATTATGGTTTGTTATGTGGGATTTTTCAGTGTTGTATGGTGTATACTATATATTAAGAATTTTAAAGTGCAATTATTTGATACTGGCCTTTTAAAAATACTTTTATCATATTGTTAGTTGGATTATTATTATCGGATTTCAAAGTCGCCGTTATTCGGGTCTGTATATACACCCGTTTTCAGCGCTTAGTGTCAAGTGTTTGTGTATGCGTGTTTTAGATATTACAAATGTTAATGTGAGATTTTCTTTTATTATATTTGGCCCTTTTAAGGGGCCAAAAATTACCAAAAATTTGGACCGATTCTATATTTCTATTTTTATATTGTTATTTTATTTTATTATAATTTTATTCTTATCGGACTTTCTGAATCGTCGTTATTGCAGACCATATACGTGAACGTAATTTTATATTTTGTTCAAAGTTTTCGCTGTTTACTATGGAGTGATTATCAGCGTTGTATAGTTGTATAGCATTTCTGTCTATTTTAATCTAAAGAAAGATTTTTAAATTTTTGTAAATTAAAGAAAACGAACGAGTGAAAATACCGGCACCAACGCGAAAATCATGAATGCCTCGCACGTGCGGCAGACGAACGCTATGACCAACCACACCTCACCTACCTTGATGATACCCCCGATGATTAACGACTCGACACTTCGGGGGCGGTCGGAGAACGCGCTATGCGGAATACGGTCGAATCAAGCAGGAGTGAGAGAGCATGTGTTGCGACCGGAAGATGGCGCGAATGGCGCGGGATTTAAATGTAACGGGCGGGCTGTCAGTATGAAATGAACGAATGACATTTGAAAAACTGACAGTTCCGTCCATAATTCCACGTAATGACTGAGCGGGTTGGGTGCACCCCGAGAGGGTCGAAGCCTATAAATAAGACTCCTGGGGATGTACTCGCCCTCTCTATTCGGCCGATCACCCTACGACGCGGACATCTTCTTCCGGACCTCCATATCTGCAGTCACGAGGTCACAAAGTACGGTCCGGACTCCAAGCATTTTTTGGCCATATACCTGCGGTGTTCTTCGTCGACTTAGACCAACCCGGTCGAAGTCACAAGGTGAGCGTAACAAACTCTTGCACTTTTCATTAACCATCTGGGAACAGAATTTAGCCGTTTGTTTCTCCTTTCGAGGTTCGCGAAGGTGCAGGAAGCAGAGACGGCTACAACAGGAATTGCAAGAGAGCCGACATCAATGAAGATGGACCAGAATTGAAAACAACGCTCCTTCTCTCCATTTAATAGCGTGTGGTGAGCCAAATAGAATATTATGTAACTTATTCGTTCGTCATAATTATTGTTTTCACAAAAGTTATAAGCTTGACCTAACTTTATCCGCGTAATTTATTCGTTTTGACTTCATTTTATCCGCGTAAATTATTCGTTTGGACAGGATTTTGTTCGCGTAATTTAGCGCTTCTTTTGTTTGACATGTTCATTTTTATGCGTTTTTGGTGCAACGAATTGTACGAAATATGAAACATACGAAATAGTGTAAATTAGGCTGCGAGATATAAAAGATGTTTAGCATTGCGACGAAATATTTATCAGAAGTGATGTGATGAACAGAAAAATATATGTATAACTTGTATGTTTAATACAATTATAAGAATTGATTGTGCCACATGAATATTATTGTTAATGTATAATAAATTATCTCTATGCAATTATCAATGAAGAATAAAATTAAAATGTTCTTCTAAATAAAATGATTATAAATAATAAAAAATAAGTTTGAATTGTTATAATGTCTTTACCAAAATACTCGAGGTCTCAGAACTAAATTAGCGCAATTACATATTTCGATTAATACGCTTATTAATTACTCCAGACATCATAGCTTTTAAGAAACTTGGCTAAACGACTCCATTTCCAACGTGGAACTGGGATTGAATAATTATAATATAGACCGTGGCGATCGCACCTACAAGCTATCTAATTGGAAAAGAAGTGGTGGAGTGCTTATTTCCATCAAGAAACACATTGCATCCACCCCTTGTGATATTCAGTATGTTCACCCAACTGCTGAGAATATCTTTATCAGGATACGGTTGAAAGGGCGGCGAAAAGAGGCAGCTTTACTGTCTCCTACTTTTTACCTGCATCTTCTAACTCAGTATATCTTGATTATGCGCAATTACTGGGTCACTCGGCTGTCAAATTTACTGCGAATAGATGATTTTTCGCGATTTTAAATTTCCCAACATTCTTTGGAGCTACACGGCCGATACTCTTAGTTACCACAGAAGCAGATACGTACAGCCTAATATTACGCATAATGCTGCAGTTTTAGACAGCCCCGTCTCAACGCTTTATTTAAAGCAACACATAGCACCATTACCGTCTAAAGGGTATACACTGGATTTACTCTTTCCTTCGGATATGTCTTTGCATAGCTCTACAGAAGAAGATTACATTTTACCAATTGACATGCATCATGTTACTAGTGTATTCAGTCTTAATATGTCAGTGCCACCATCATCATCTTTCAATGACAAGACTTTTGATTTTCTAAAGCCAAATAACAATTTTTTAAATGATATTTTGTTTAATGCAAACTGGCGAGGAATTTTGTTTGATCCGGATGTAAATAATACAGCGTCTACTTTTGATTCAGTTTTAATTGAAATTATACATAATCACGTTACACAGAAATCTTTTTCTAATAATACTCGTCCGCGGTGGTATACATCAGAATCTTTCGCGTCTCCTATGGGAGTACCCAAGGATCTCATTTGAGACCTCTGTTATTTTTAATATTTCTAAACGACCTGGGAAATATCATATCACGTTCGCAATTTCCCTTTTATGTGGACGATCTGAAACTTGTTATGTTATTAATTCTCCCTTAGACTCTTCTAGTGTGCAACGTGATCTTGTCAGTATTAGAACCTGGTGTGACTCTAATCATCTTCACATTAACTCTGTAACGTACGAGCCGTAATACGTACGTTTTAAACACCCGGTATATTTAGAATATTTTTTGGAAGTCTTTTAAAATCTCAAAATACAGTTTGGAAAAGAAACATACGTTTCCTTTTAACACAGCTGCAAATCATAACTTATTTAAAAATAGCTAACGAAAATGTGAGAATGAGAACTTGGGGACAGTAGGTTTCTCCCGGAAAACGATCATAAAAATTATATCATATTCGATAAGCTGGCCCAAGTGTGAGAACGCTTTGGGACCGCATCCTTGTTCTCATTCTCATACATGCAATCTGGCGGAAAAACTGTCACTAAATTTATCTAAATTTAAACATCAAGGAAACCCTCTTAATCTCATGTTCTAGAAGTTTCTTCTTGAAAATATTTTAAATTTATATATTTTATTAAGTTACAAAAGAATCATCCTTATTCATTTAAACTAAATTATTAAATGTACATATTGTCAAAAATTGCTTTATTCAAAGACTAAAAAATTATAGTTAATATAAAAAAAATTGATAATAATGGATGCTTCTCTTGTAATACTTTTATTATTAATTAAATTTAAGCCATATATATATAACCTCGCCTTTTTAATATCCGAACTATATTTTAACTGTAATGTTTTTTCAAAGTAATGAATAGTATTCTTCTTCCAAATATGATTAATAATAATATATGTTGTTATCATTAAAATACACATTATTATATTTTTCAAACAAAATTTCAAGAAAACTTATGTGAACCATGTAATGAATAGTATTTTTCTTCCAAATTTGATTATTAATAATATATTTTATTACCATTAAAATACACATTATTATATTTTTTCAAAAAAATCAAGAAAACTTATGTGAACCTTGTTTAATTTATTCCTTTGATTAATGAATAATATTTTCCTTTTCAAATTTGATTAATAATAATATATTTTGTCACCATTTAAGTACACATTATTGAAATAATACTGATGATATTTTTTTTTACTAAAATATTTTAACAAAATTTATGTGTACTTTTGTTCAATTTACTCTTTAACTTTTCTCTTGTTATTATTCCAAAATAAAGAATTGCAAGTCTGCTTTTAGTATTTTTCTTTTCAAATTAGATTAATAATAATATATTTTGTATGATTTTAGTTCGTTAAATTGGTTACATTTACGTCAATTTCTGCATTTCAAATAAAGGGATGTTTAAATTAGAAAAATATACATATACACGGTAAAAATGAATAATTATCTTTTAAAAATCAGACATTATTATTTTTTTTTTTAATAATAACCATTACATTAAAAATTACAAACATAAACTTGTAATATGTTACGTAGAATTACAAAATAATTGTTTTATTCACCTATATTTCAGTGAATTCACTTGCAATTCCACCATTTTTAGTGATTGTCAAGTTATAAAGCATTGTTTTCGATCAATCTTAAAATTTTCATTAAATATACACGGAGAGAAATCTGAAAGGATGAAACTGTAGGCATTCCTTCCGCCACTGTACTAAGATTTGGTGCTGGTTCTGCACCATGTGTCGCGTGATATCAATGTAAGAAACCCACAGTCTCAGACTGTGAAATCGCTTAGGATGAGACTGCAAAACTGCGATGCTTTCTTCGAGGTTTTCTCCCGCCTAAGTTTTACTTTTTAGACTAGGGCTCTCCCGGACTTTTTTTTAGGAAATTTCCTCCTCTACAAAAAAGGTTTAGTAAATTTTTGCTCTACCTTGCACCGTTTTCGATACGGAAGCGATAGAACGAAGAACATCGAGTTTTTAAAACAAAAGATAAACATGGCGTCGGACGCTGAATACGTTGTTTTTATTCTATTGCTTCCGTATCGAAAACGGTGCAAGATAGAGCAAAAATTTACTTAACCTTTTTTGTAGAGGAGGAAATTTCCTACAAAAAAGTCCGCGAGAGCCCTAGTCTAAAAAGTAAAACTTAGGCGAGAGAAAGCCTCGAAGAAAGCATCGCAGTTTTGCAGTCTCATCCTAAGCGTTTTCACAGTCTGAGACTGTGGGTTTCTTACATTGATATTACGCGACACATGGTGCAGCACCAGCACCAAATCTTAGTACAGTGGCGAAGGAATACCTACAGTTTCATCCTTTCAGATTTCTCTCCGTGTATATTATACGCTCGTGATTTAGACTCAAATTCACGTTTTTCACTATGTATACTTTTGAGCAACCCTTAAATTCATGCAGTAAAAATAAAAATGTCAGTATCACTGGTTAGAAATACTTGTTGATGCATTAGAATATCGGCCGAATAAAATGTTCTTTCGCATTCATCATCTATTCTTTCCGCGATAAAGGTTAGTTTTACATTTCAAATCAAACTCAGCTTGCATCAGCCGAAATAATTAATCTTTTTCTATTATTTAACATTTTTTTTGTATGTACCCAAAAGAGGACACTAGGACTTTTTCCAATGTACCCAAAAGAGGACATTAGGACTTTTTTTTTTCTCCAGTGTACCCAAAAGAGGACACTAGGACTTTTTCCAATGTACCCAAAATAGGACATTAGGACGTTTTTCTCCAATGTACCCAAAAGAGGACATTAGGACTTTTTTTTCTCCAGTGTACCCAAAAGAGGACACTAGGACTTTTTTCCAATGTACCCAAAAGTGGACATTAGGACTTTTTCAGTGTACCCAAAAGAGGACACTAGAACTTTTTTGTTGGCCCAGTGTACCGGAACACTTGGGACCCCTATAATCGAGATCCTAATGTTAAGCCGAATGCGCACCCCAAGAAGATATCCAAGAGATTAGTACACATAAGTCCTCTCATCTTCTTTATCGCCCAATACTGGTCAAGCCGATAAACCCACTAAAGGCACTAGATACCTCTGTGCTGTTGTTCCTTCCCTTCCAGTCCCCCCGATAAGATATTTGGAACCTAATCTAAAATCTTTTGATTGGTTCAGAGATAATATCGACGTAATTAAAATCCCAGAGATTATGCAAGTTTAGATGTCGTATGATCCCATACTCACCCTTGAAAACCTAGGCAAGACCTCGCGTGATTTAAATCCCGGGCTACCATATAAAAGACATCCGCTTAACACCTTCCAAGGGTCGACTCGATTAACTCATTCGCCCATCACATCTACAGACGACATCGTCAAAGAAACCCCCCCCCCCCCCATTCTGATTAGAAACCCCCTGTTTTACCCCTCCTCTCCTTCCTCACTTTCCTTCTGCAAGTTAAAAAAATCAAAAAAGGTTCGTCACGACGCAATACTTGAAACCCCGCGATGCGTGTGAACTAATCCCATTTTTTATGGCATCCCCGAAAAATCGGTTATACTCCAACCCGAATTCTCCACCCAGTGTACTCAAACATAAGCCTAAGAAACTCTGCCTTCGATATGAGCAGATATCTTATAGAAAGAACTATACGAGTTACAACCCAAATTCCTTACCCCACTTCCATTTGTAAGTATGTAGGAATGTATCACCTAAAATATAAAACCCTTCAATTCAAGAAACATTGAAACATTAAACAAGAAACATCCCTCTAAATCCGTCACTAAACTTTGTACGCATGTTACTAATAAGACTCCAACCAGAAATGAAAACTTCATTTGAATTACTATCTCAATATTCCAACCGCCATATAACTAGTAAAAATCATTCGTTTTTCAATCATATTAATGATCACATCGTTTTGGAATAAACTAATATTCTAAGATACCCAAAATCCACCATTTTAGCAATTAACTCGAGATAAAGACAAAACATAAATATCAAACTTGACATAATATTACATTTTTTGAAACTACCTTCTCTGTTACTAAAAGTAATAACATTCATTTCATGCAAAGAAAAAGTGGATTTAAGTAAAATCCATACTTGCAGAAAATTGGCTCGTTAAAATAGAACATTTCTATATATATTTTTAATGATACAGTCATAATTCTTAATGTCCATTGCAATTTTTTTTACAAATGTGCCAAACTCCCGGAAAACAAAGTTGTTCTCGGTACGCATTATTTAAATGTGGCTTTATTCACATAATTGTAATTAAACAAGTTATGGCTCGTCACACATATCGACATTGAAATATAAGATAACCTGCTCATAAAACGACCCGATATGCATTAACCCCTGGATCCCGATTCCCAGTGTATTAGAAATTATGCAAGTTTGTCAGAAGTTCGTAAATTTGCACTAGTGAAAGTTCCAGTACTTCCCTAGATAAGTGTGTCAGTCATTGCAAAATAAAACTGCGCATGAAATATATGTTTTAGTTCCTATCCAAAAAAAAAAACAGAAGAGGAACAAGTAACAACTTCAATCAATTTGAAGTTGACTAGCCCGAAATCCACATCCTTGTTATTCACTTTGTATTTTGAATAAACATTAACTATTCAAATGGTTATTTAATCCCTTTTTGCCTTCTATTGTTCATAAGATGTGCATACCCTCCTCGAAGATATTATCCAATGATAAGTGTTACCATATTCTGCATAATGACAATTCCTAGAAACAGGACTTTTCAGTATCTTCCGCAGCTGACGAGTTGCCGGAATGTAATGTTGAAGTTGCTAAACTAACATTCATTAAAAGATTATGATGATCCCTAAAAATCAAATTTCCCATTTCATTATTTTTACACATACCCTGAGCTATATTAATCATTATTACCTTACGCCCATCCCTATATGAATGTTTAATCCCATTATTCTAGAAGTTGTAAACAAAATATTAGTCCTTCCCTGTTCAAACCTATATCATAGAAAGATATTCCAGTCCCTAAAATCCCGTAACTCAATTGTAACGTCACTTCCTAACTTCCCGTTAACATCAGTATGCCAAGATTTTGTTTTTGTGTGTGCACTAAACCTTAATTTTCCATTTCGTCCTTGGAATATAACTATATTGCATCATCTATTTATATCTAATTGACAAATTGCATTTAAATCACAAAAATACCTTTTTTATACAATAATTTGTAAATGCCTGATCGAAGATTATGAGTAATTGCATGATTTTTACTACTCAGTACATGTGCATGGAAAACCCATTCTCTAACACTCAAAGTACAATTAAATTTTCGTTCCCAATAACATAATATTCAGAAGATAGTTATAATGTTGTATTATTTCACTTTTTTTAATATTTCTCTACATAAGAGATTGTATCTGTTTACATAAATCAATTTTTTTTTGTCAAAATGCTTCTACAAAATGCTGACTTTGTTTTTAAATCCTTTTTATTATAAACAAATATAAAGCAACCTCATTTATTTAATCAGTGATGGTCCGACGAGAAAGTACTGCAATATATTGGTAATCTTTAAATATTCGTAAAATCTATTTACGTTTTATGTCAGTGTTACTAACATTACAAACCTTCTAGGATTCAAATTTCACTTTTCACATTTCGGTTTCAGCAGTATAACTAAGATAGGTACTTTATATTGAATGTATTAGATGGAATTTTTCCAAGAGTTGTTCATAAATATATTTTCTTTTTACATTCGTAAACATGACTTAACATGTATCGTTTTTTTTTATTCATGCAATATTCTATGCAGTCATAACATTTCTTTCTAACATCTTGTCAATCTCTGCAGACTGTTAAAATCTAAATTCATGTAGAATATTGCAGAAATTACACTCTATCGTAACCGATAAACCTACTTGCATTTTCAACACAATTCTGTTTTTTATTCTACATAATGTTGAAAATTATCGTAAAATAGTGATTTCATTTATTTTTTTTATTATTTTTTCCTGCGAAAATAGCGTTGTAGAACTGCGCAGCACAAACTTGTACATCGTTCAAAATATTGTTCGTCTCTCTTCGTATTAGAATAAGTATTAACGTTGCGATTCTTCTGTTAACATTTTATTGTGTTAGTGTTGTATTTGTTGTTGTAGAAACACGTGGCTAGTAAAAATTTAGTAGTGTTTGATACAAACGTACTAAATAATACACTACATGTAACAAGTAAGAAATACGCAAGCTACATGAATTTTAATATGTAATTTGTAAATCTGCATAATGCTATGTTTCCTGATTTGAAATTATTACCATCTGCACGAGTTACTGAAGATGAGGAATTGGATGTCAACAAGTTCTCGGATCACCCCCCCCCCCCCAGCGATTCTTGCTGATCAAATCCCCTTTCAAGACCCGAACAGAAGAATATTGTTTACCAAAATGACGACCCAACAAGTGACCCCTTGTCCATTGAGAA